>PVJL010000418.1:0-427788 GCA_004026885.1 Lyroderma lyra
AAAAAAAAAAAGGCAAAAAACACAGCATTTTTTATTTCACTAATTCTGTTAGAAGCACAGTAGATTTTAAAAAATGAAAATGGAACAATTCATCAGCTATTTATCTTTAGGACTGAATTCTATGCAAGTTTTCGACATTGGCTCTCAGTTACAAAGAGCTTATACAACCTAATAAGCACATACGCTCTCCCCTTTCCTGATGTATTTCAGTTTGCCTTGAGGCGATGTTGAAATACTTAAATGATCCAAAGATTGGGTTTTAGAAGTCATAGGAGTCTTTTAACTTTGTAGAAGACAGTTGGAATAAAAGAAATGCTGATTATGCAATATCTGCTTTGTAATGAACATTTTGTTTTCCCCTCAGGAATTATTCTCTCTCCCCCTCCATCCCTTCTTCCTAGCTTCCTTCAGAAATTAAAGTGGGTACTTGGTTTCCATTACCTTCTTTGGAGGAACGGGTCGGTAGGCTTATGCCTTGCTCTTCTGTTCCTTGGTATCCTTGGATACCATGATTGACTTTTGTCCCTTGCCTTATCACCTCTCCTTTCTCCAGAGACCTCAGCTAGAAAAAGGAGGAAGGTGGAAGCGGGGGCCCTGGGGGTGGCTGAGTTTGGAAGGCATCTGCAGTGGCCTTCCGCTTGCTCCTTCCGCCCACCTCCCCAGGGCACCTGCTTTGGACATGTGGCCACACCTGTTTGCTCTAACCTTGGGGCTCTCTCTCTTCTCACTCCACACACCTCTCCTCCATAGACTTTAAGACCTCTGCTATTTGTTGTCTTCCAAATTGTTTCATATTTCTCTCTTCAGTTAATGCATCACTGTTATATCTGGCTGAGAAAGTAGGTGATTTTCATTGCCGCAGGTCGAAAGCATCTCATAAAAACAACTTACAGATATATTATCTAAGAAAAGCAAGAACTTGTAATTATATCAGGGCTTTCCAATTTGTTATAGCAATATGAAAGAACTCTTGAGCAGGAATCCTCAAACTCTTCCCTCTGAATTTATCTGTACTTAAAAAAATTAAACCAATGTCATCTGTTCTGAAACAGTTAAAAATTTATAAAGGCTCAGATTACTTCAGTGGATTCTTGGACTCAAATTCTTTAGAGATAATAATTTATCTTGAATAATTTATTTTGAAAAGAATCATATGACTTAAAACAGGTGGTAGTAAGGTAAATTTTTTCATGTGAAACTCCTGGGAGATGATTGTTTAGGTAAAGCCAGCTGAAACATGGGGTAAGACTATCTTTCAAAGAAGAGGTTGATAAAACATAAATTTGACCCCCAGAGGAACCAGAAGGAAGAAGGAAGGAGAATGGGAAAAAGCACATAAGAGATCTAGAGTAAGATTTGTTTGTTTTTGAGAATTTATCTTAGAATGTACTTAGGAAAGAATCGTAATTTATGGAACGTGTAAATGAATAGGAAGAGTCCAGGGAAGATGACTTGCTCCTTTCTTCTGAGTCAGGAAAAAAATGGGTAAAAGGAGTAAACTCAGGATTCTGTGCATTCCTTCCGTTCACAGAGCACATCTACACTTTGCTCTGAAACCTAACATGCTTCAACTCTCTAGCTATAAGTACCTTATTACAGATCATTTCATAATTTTTTTTTTTTTTTACTAAATCTCACAGACCTCTATATTATTCTACATGCAATCAAATCATTGTTGGTCTGATTGGTATACAAAGGGGACCTCTCTCTATGGATTGCATATGACTGAAGTTGGATGTAAGCTCTTAAAATCTGAATTTTCATCCTTAATAGAATTCCATTTAGGGTGTACCTTTGTGCTAATGATCACTAGTTCCCAGTTGTATTAGAGTTTGATGTACAGTCTGGCTTATGCTATGTAGCCATGGGAAGCCCGACATGACTTGAATCTGTCTGTGACACAGAGGAACCTGAGTCATCCCCTTGCTGCATTGTCAGCAGGCCCCTAAACCTGTCTCAGACGTGGTTGTTGCAGATGTTAGTGTCTTATAGATGGCATGGGAGGGGCATAGCCCTGAATGCAGTAGGCCCACCACAAGACCTGTGTCCTAGGATGTATATGGTTCAGTGATAAGCAGGACAGCCTAGTGTGTTGGAGCCACTTAGCAAGACATTGTGTTTAGAGACCTAGGAGGAGAGTTGGCCCAGTCAAAACCTGAGGCTATTAGGACAGTGAGCTCAGATCATCTGTATATTCTCTTTGGGAGGCTAGGACACAGAAGGGAGTGGTTATAGGACAGAGGTAGAGAGATGTTGGTTACAGGATCAGAGAGAAGAGATTCCTGTCTTGGTGAAAGCTTGGAAGATTTGGAGGATATCATGGATGCTTTGGTTTTGGAAGTAACACCTCCAGTCTAGGTGGAGTTGACTACAGTCCTTCTATTAAGAAAGCTAAGCACTGCGGGGAGGGGAAGGGATTGGGGTCATCAATTGGCTTTTTTGTGAGAATATATAAAAGACCACTGAGCAGTAAGCAACCTCTACTCTTTGTGCCAGAGATCTTAACCTTCAATTACTTATGAGCTCTTAGCTTTAACCTAGTTGGCTGAAGCCACTTGACATACGACCTTTCCATAAACATGATACTGTTGTGCATATTTTAAGAATTTTTATAGGATTTGGTAAATAAAATACATAAATCTATTCCTATCTGCTGGACACTCAAATTGACTACTTTCGGTATTGGGAATGAAAGATAAAAGTTAACACAATCAAAAGAAATGCATATTCAATTTCAGATTAATTGAATGGAAAGTAGAAAAATGAAAATGCATTAACTCAAACAGGAGCTTTAAACAGAATAAACTATGGACTTTTCAAAGGATTATGATTATCCTTAATCATGCCAAAATGGAGCTTGAAGCAATTATGGGTAATACAGATACATTATTAATACCTGATGTAACCCAGGTTTTGATTATATAAGAAAACAGGCTTAAACCTTTGGCAGATGGTGAATTTAAAAGTTCAAGTAAATCCAAGTTTTTACACACTGAAGATGTAAGGAGCATTTCTGTTTGAAGAACCCAGATTTTTTTCCCCATAGGGAATACATTGAAACTGAAATGATCCCAGTGACCTCCAAATGTGCCTCTGTCCTGTAGAAAATAACTGTGCCCTTAGTTTTCCTAATACTAAGTTTACCGTTTTCCCAGTGCATTGTGTTTGTCAAACTATGATGTTAGGAGCCTTTTCTTTTCTTTCCTTTTTTTTGACACAGACAGACTTCCATCAACCTTTCTTCTAGCTTCTTAACCTTCTTTGGTTCTCCTTTTATAGGAAGCCCCTGAATTGCCAGAGTGCAAATGGGCACCACGATGGGTGGGAGATTCTTTCTCGCTATAGCCGTGTGATCCCTCTCATGATGGATCTGGGGCATGGAAGCAGGACGTACTGATGGACTGAAGTTGGTGGAGTTAACAGAAAGATTCCTTATAGCTTCAACAAGGGCAAGAAAGAATCTTTGACTTGACAAATTCACTCAGCAGGATTGCAGACCAGGGTCAAGTATGTCAGCACTGTTGTCTTACCTTCTGGCTTTAGTATTCTAGAGCAGGGTGTCTGCCATGCTTGTTTCCATTCTTGCTGATGAGAGGAGTAGCATTTTGACTCTTCAGGAAGTGGGAGACATGGAGAGAGCGCAGCCACAACCTTGGGAAATAACATTATCCTTTGTCAACTAGGCATTTGTGTTTTATGGGAAAATGTGCTTTGAGTTACACGTGATTGCACAACAAACCAGTGGGGAGAGTTTTGTGGCAAATATCCATTGCTTTTTTGGAGTAGGAGAATGAAGTCAAAGATGACAGCAAGTATGAGAGAAAGACAAGAATAGAAAAAGAAATGATAAGGATGAAAATACAACCTGAAAATAGCATGCAGGTGCATACTAACCACCTGCAAACCAATGAAGCCTTTCTAATGGCTTCACTGAACGCTATCTTTAGGAAAACGTAAATGGAGAATACTGATTGGGAATAAATAGAATCACCTAAAGTGAGTACAAACTTTATTTGTTTTGAACATTTTATTAGTTAAAATAAATTGTCATCAAGAAAAGAGAAGATGTGGTTTCTTCCTTTAAAGGACAATTACAAACAAGACAGAAAAGAACTAACATTTCTTAAACACTTACTATTTGCTAGGAACTATACTAAATATATCATTACAGCACTATGCTTGCGTGTATAGTATGTCACATTGTTTTTGCATATACCATGTCATTGTAACACTATGACGCGGGCATTATTATTATCACATATTTTATTGATAGAAATTGAGACTTAAGAAGCTAAATAGCTTGTCCAAAGTCACACAGCAATTAAAAGACAGATCCAGAGTCTGAATCCAGGAATCTGACCTTAGATCCTGAATGCTTAGACACTTGGTTTTACTATGTCATAGTAAAAGGGCACCTTCAGTGCCCTTCTGTTCATTAGGGAGTAAACACATCCTCATAGGCACTTAATGGTGAATTGCTGGAACATGAAGGCTAGTCAGTATGGCTTGGCTGATAAGTGTTAGATGGCGCTGAAGAAGAGTGGCCTTCTGGCCAAAAGATGTTTAAAGAGGGAGAAAATATGAATTGGTCCTATACAGAGGCAGTTGAATAATTTTCTGGACTGAGTCCATGTCTTAATTTCCTCTTTTTGAAAAAGTAATTTTCTTAATTTGCTAGACCATTTTTTAAATTATAGGGCTCACAGACATCTACTCATTGTATTAAAAATGCAAGTTTTAATGGGACAATCTTAAGAGACTCAAAGAAGTAACAATTAGCTCTGCAGCTCTTGGCCAACCAGTGCTAATGCCTAAATTCATCTAATACTTCACTTGACTGGTCTGTAGGATGACATTCTCCTACAGTAGTTTTCTTTGCATCTTGTCTCTCTGCAGTAAATGACTGTAACAAGGAGAGGAGCCACTGTCTGCTCCTTCTGCCTGGTACCTGTTTGTTGTAATGACATTTGCTGTCTTTCCCATAATTTCCCATGGTGACATGTTACTTATGTAGGACTTGTTCATTTATTCATTCGTTTAGCCATTTTAGTTCTTTTTTCCTCCTCCTTTTTTCCATTCCCTTCCCCTTCCTACCACTCATCCTTTTTTTCTCTACTTTCATTTCCTGCCACCTAGTTACTAGGTTTCTAAGACGTGCCAGGCTTTGTACTAAGTACGATGGGGGCTGTACACATAGATAAATAGGTAAATAAACATAAGGATTTTTTCATCCATTTAATGAATATTTATTGATTGCCTACTGTAATGCTCAGCTCTATTTTGCAAGCTAGCAATGAAGTTGAGTACACAATAAAATGTTTTCTCAGTGAGTTGTATTCCTGAGTGTGCACTGGGGTGGCAGACACAAACAAGTATCATATGTCAAATAGTAGAAGAGCTATCAATAAAAATGAAACGGAAAATGGAGAGAGAGGTGTTGAGGACAGAGCATATTACTTTCACATGGGCTGGTCAGGGAAGGGCTCTCTGATAAGATGACATTTGATAGAGATATATCTATGTGAGGGAAGAGCTAGTACCAAGGCCCTTAGGGAATTCACTTCTAACAGGGAGAAAGGTGTAACGGTAAATAACTGTAACAGAAGGTAGAAAAGGTAGGTGCTGTAAGGGAGGTGTAGATGAAGAGCTACTGGGTGAGTTCAGAGGAAGGGGAAATTTCTGCCTGCTGGACGAGGGTGCTATGACGACCAAGCTCCGTTTCCTGGGTGGGGAGGGGCCCACGTTCTGACACCTCATAGCGAAGCCTTTTCCCCTAGGCCTGCTCCTAAAGAATGACTAATCTCTATGGGACAGTTAATCTGAACACCTAACCAAGGTGACCTTTGGTTAAGATGCTTAGACTAATCAAGTTGGAAATAAGTTATAATACATTATCTGCCTATGTTTTCTTCTGGTATTAGACTCCTCTAAGTCATATTTTTTATTTATAAGGAGACTAACTTTTGCTCATGTTTGACATTGGCCACCAAAGGCGAGAAGGCAAAGGGAGTGCTCTTGTTTCGATTTATTTAGTTTTATATTTTTTAGCAATAATGTTTTTCAATTACATTTGACATACAATATTATATTAGTTTCAGGTGTACAACATGGTGATGAGACATTTATATAACTTACAAAGTCATCATTCCAATACATCTGGTACCCATTTGATATACATAGTTATTACAATATTATTGACTGCATGCCCTATGCTGTACTTTCCATCTCCATGATTATTTTGTAACTATGAATATGAACTTCTTAACTTCTTCCCCCTTTTCACCCACCCCTCCATCCCTCGCATCACCCCAACAAATCTATGACACCATAGTTATTTCGATATTATTGACTATATTCCTTAAGCTATACCCTACATCCTCATAACTATTACTTTGTAACAACAAATTTGTACTTCTTAATCCCTTCCCCTTATTTCACCAACTCCCCCAATCCTTCTCCCATCTGACAATCATGCACATGTTTTCTGTATCTATAAATTGGTTATTGTTTTGTTTATTTTCTTCTTTAGATTCCACCTATAAGCAAAATCAACTTGCATCTTTCTTTCTCTGACACTCAGAACAATACCCTCCATGTCTTTTGATTAGAGTTCTTAATCCATTTAAATTGAAAGTAACAGTTGATACATATGTAGTTATTATCATTTTATTATTCATAATTTTGCGTTTTGTTCCCCCTGACTTCTATCTTAAAGAAATTCCTCTAACATTCCTTGTAATATTGGTTTGGTGTTAATGAACTCCTTCCCTTGTCTGGGGAGCTCTTTACCTGTCCTTCAATTTTGGATGATAGCCTCGCTGGATACCGTAATCTTGATTGTAGATCCTTGGTTTTCATCACATTGAATATTTTCTGCCAGTTCCTTTTGGCCTACAAAGTTTCTGTTGAGAAATCAGCTGACAGACTTATGGGAGCTCTCTTATAAATTACTAGTTGCCTTTCTCTTCCTGCTTTTAGTATTCTTTCTTTGTCTTTAATTTTTGCTGTTTTAATTATGATATGTCTCTTGGTCTGGGCCTATTTGGGTTCATCTAGTTTGGGACTGTCTATGCTTTCTGGGATTGTATGTCTGTTTCCTTCACCAGGTTAGGAAAGTTTTCAGTCATTATTTCTTCAAATAGATTCTCAATTCTTTGCTCTCTCTCTGGTATTCTGGTATTCTGGTATTCTGGTATTCCTATGGTGTGAATGTTGTTATGCTTATTGTTGTCCCAGAGGAATCATAAACTATCCTCGTTTAAAACATTTTATTTTTCATTTTGTTGTTCTGATTGGGTGTTTTCTGCTACCTTTTTTCCAAATCACCAATTCAAGCCTCTGCTTCATCTAGTCTGGTGATTCCTCCTATTCCATTCTTCAATTCAGTTATTGTGTCCTTTATTTTTGCCTGGTTATTTATTTATTTATTTTCTATGTCTTTCTTTATGCTTGCTCTTTGTTGAAATTTTTACCAAATTCCTTGAGCATCCTTATAATCATTGTTTTAGGCTCTGTCTCTGAGAGGTTGTTTGCCTCCATCTTGTTTAGATCTTTTTCTGGAGTTTTCTCCTATTATTTCACTCGAGACATATTTCCTCGTTTCCTCATTTTGGCTGCCTCTCTGTGTTTGATTCTGTGTGTTAGGTAAATCTGCTATGACTTCCAGTATTGCTGAGTAATCATGTGTGGTAGGTGCTGTGTGGGGCCCTGGCACAGTTTTCCTGGTCACCTGTGCTGGGTGTTCCTATAGATTCTTGTTCGGCGGCAGCACTGTACCTGGAACTACTCAGCAACAGTCTAAGAGCACACTGAGACCAGTTGCTGCCCACCTGGGACCTGCGGACTCCTCTGATAGTTTTCCAGGAAAGATTGCAATGTGGGAGGATCTGGCTGCTCACTGGAGGAAGTGCCTCTTGTTTTGGGAGAGTTGCGTGGGGTGTGGCCCCAGTGAGCTGGCAGGGTGGAGTGAGCAGAGCTCACCAAACCAATCAGATTCAGATTTGGACATGTGTGGGGTAGGCACAACACAGGGAAGATGATGCCTACCAGCCTGCTGCATGGGAGGAGGACTCACCCAGGAAAAGTGGGGATTTTTCTTCCATCCCTCACCCCAAAGCCACATACCTCAATCTGCTCCTTGTATGCCTCTAACCCCTGTAGTCACTGTGTTTTTGCTGGAGCCCAGGATGAGTGCCTGTGAATGACTGGGTCTGTGTGCAGGCACTTCAAGGGGGACACCTGGGTAGCCTGCAGCCTTCTGTCCCATCCAGATGGTCAAAAGCCCCACTGTTTTTCATAGCCAGATGTGAGGCTCCTCTTCCTAGCACCAGTACTCTGAAGTGGTGGGAGCTGGCGTGGGGCTGGGGTCTCTCCCTCCTCCAGGTGGGGCTTTTGTGGCTGAGATATTCCTCTGATTCTCACCAGCCACACAGAAGTTTGGGGCATCCCTTTTCATCTCTGCCCCTCCTACCAGTCTCACTGTGGCTTCTTTGTTTTCTTAGTTATAAAACTTAGGTTCAACTGGACTTCAGATGGTTCTCCAGGTTGGATTTTCTATAATTTAGTTGTAATTTTATTATGTTCACAGGATGAAGTAGGCACAGTGTTTGCCTACTTTGCCATCTTAGGTCTCTCTGGGGTACTCTTGTTTTAGATAACTCTGCCTTGTGCTTATGATGAGGACAGTTCCATTTTTACTTGCTTTGGTCAGCTGGGTAAGGTCCTAGCTCTCCTTCTGGAGTGCAAATGCCCCACTGTAAAAGGAAACACCTTAATGCAGCATCAGCTCACACTTGGCTATTAGCCAGAGAGAATGAAACCAAGGAACTATGAAAACCAAACATAGAGGATTCTATAATATGTGTTTGTTTTTGTTTTTAAATGGGATGCTGACAAGGAGGGAACAGAGGACCCTGCATGGAGAAGTAATGGATGAAAAGATATTAGACGGAGGAAAGAAAGAAGGAAGAGAAGAAAGGATATTATTTAATTTCACAGGACAGATGTATCCAAATCTTGAAATTGATCCAATTGAGACCTCTTGAAATACAGTTACAGATATATTTATCTGGATAAGCTACTTGCAGCTAAGGGGAGACCATAGGTTAGGGTCTGGGGGTCTGCAGGAGCCAAGGCGAACTCGTGGGAGCTGAAACAGTATGCCTGAGACACAGACAGAGGTATAGACGGGTAAGAGGGTAAAGGGAGAGACAGAGGCGGGTGACACAACAGTATGGAAGGTGGCTGGTGCCCAAGTCAAGAAAACAGCCAAGGGACCTTTAGCAATACAAGTATCTACCATTGAATATGACTTGATTTCTGTACTATTTTCGGTAGTATTTTCTATTTACTCAGAATGCCTTGATGAGAGGGCACATTGGGTAGCAGTTAAGACTAGAATAACCCAGGACAGAGCAGGGTTAAGCAGGCTGGGAGTGACCTCTCGTCTAGGTATTCGCTGAGCAAAGGCAGAAGCAGAAACAGTATTGGAGAGGCTCCCTCACCTCCCTGAAATGGGCAGATCTCAAGAATGCCACTGCATTTTTCTACAATGCATAACATGGAGATTTTAATCTTTATCTAGATATTCAGAAATAGGTCAATGCCAGCTGATAGCTGGGTTACATATACTTTAAAGAGTGTTATGAATTTTCATTAGGATGTTAGTGAATCAGAACTTTTAGAAGTGAAAATGAAAGCTAAAACCCCAGTGTTCAAGATGAAGGGAAGAGAATGTTTGAAGTGTAGCACTAAGTGGCTGTTCTTTTTAACAGGTGGGAATAAAGCTGTCTTTGGCTGAGAATTATCTTCTGTGTCTGCAGCTCGAGAGGGTCTTTCACAGAAGTGTGTCTTTGCTATGAGGACCCTGGGTGTGGAGGGGTTCTATGCTATTACTTCTTTCATAGCCCTGAGTGTACATTTGAAACCTCTGAATGTCCTACTCAATTTCTCTGCTTTTGAAGCTGTGGAAAAACCCAGCTATCCACAGAGGGAAAACTTGTGTAAAACTGAGCAGGAAGATGACTGAGCCATTACAATGCTCTTTGATTTGAGTACTGACTAGCCAAGAACAGTGTGTGTTCAATCCTCTCCCCCCGCCCCAGTCCTATTTGGAGACTTCTGATTTCTGAGAGGATGATTAACTCAGCCTGGGTTGCTGGCTCTCTCTCCATAACCAACACTAAAATGCTGCAGAAGCCAGAGGAAAGTCAGTGAGTCTGGCAGAGAAATAAAAATAAACCGTGGATGAACAAATAAAGGTCTTATGGAAAGTAACCTCACAGAGTGATCTGATCACAAATTCCTAACTGAGCAGGTCATGGTGAGTAGCCACTCCACAGGCCTCTTAACTTCTTTAGTAAAAGGTTTATTTTTGCCTTAAGCAAGCTCTATCCATTGTTTCTGTGCATCTAGATTAACACACTTTTGAAATAAATTTAACAATGCTCAAGAGAGCACATAATCTTGTTAACTATCCTGTAATTCAATCCCCACCTGGCTTTCTCCAATTTTCCTTACTTCCTTTCTTAATTTCAAATGCATAAAATAAGCTGCAAAACTTATTCTCTGGAGCATTTAAGATCTTGCTCCCTTGCATTTGTTGTTTGTTTGGCTCAAATAAATTCATAAAAGTTCTCCACAGGTTTGGACGTTTCTTACATTGACAAAACAAACAAGCAAGCTAACTCTAACGGAGGCAAAGAGACATGTGGGTTTCAGGACTGTGAGAAATGGCAGTGTGGTTTGGAAGAGGGGTGACCACTGCACCTCTACTGTCCAGTGTAATAGTCACTGGCTTGGTGGCTAGTGAGCATTTATAATGTGGCTAGTCTGAATTAAGAAGTGTTGCAGTGATAAAATACCCTCCCAATTTTGAAGACTTAATACAAAAAAGGAAGGTAAAATACCTCATTACTTCAATTTTATGTTGCTCACATGTTGAGATGATGGTGTTTTGGATATATTGGACTAAATAGAATATATTTTTTGTATTAGTTTTCTTGGGCTGCTGCAACAAACAAAGTACAATAGATTGGGTAGCTAAGCAACAGAAATTTATTTGTTTACAGTTCTAGAAGCTAGAAGTTTAAGATAAAAGTGTCAGCAAGGTTGGTTACTTCTCTGGCCTCTCTTGGCTTTTCTATGGTTGTTTTCTTCGTCTTCATATTGTCTTCCTTGTATCTGTTCATGTCTAATCTCCTCTTCTTTAAGGACACCAGTCATATTGAAGTAGGGCCCATACTAATGACTGTACTTTAACTTAATTACATCTTTATAGGCTTTATCTCCAAATATAGACACATTCTGAGGAGCTGGAGGTTATGATTTCAACATGTGAATTGGGGGGGGGGGTGTCATTATTCAGCCTAACATTATTCAAGTTAAATTCACTTGTTTCTTTTTATTTTTTAAAATATGGCTGCCAGAAAATTTAAAATTACACACGTGGCTTGCATTCCATTTTGATGGGACAGCATTGCACTAGACTGTAACTCCAAAAGGGCAGGCTCCTTTGTCTGTTGCTCACTATGGAGTTTCCTGGTACCTCGAACAGAGGCTGCTACAAATACCTTGTCATTGACATTGGTTGAATGTACCTGCCATGGGCAGTAGGTAGGGTGGGAGAGGATTTTGGGGTGAATCTTTAGGTGAGATTCCTTACCTTATATTGACCAGAGTAGCTCATGCTTGGCTCCATTGTTCGCGTGAGGCAGAAAAACAGCAGCCATCCTGACAGTGGGTAACATCAGCGTGGATGTGAGTTTGGCTGTGGCAATGGGAGCTGGCAGTAGGTACAGGCAGATCTGTTGGCCTCAAAGCCTTCCCTCCCCCTCAGCACCCTTCTGCACGCTGGGGGCTGGTTGCCAGAATGGAGGGAGGTGAGTCTTGAAGGTCAGTGCCAAGAGAGGTACCTGCTGTGACAGCAGAGGACTTCTGAAGTTCCCCGAAAGCCACCACCTAGAGTCTTCTTTCACAAAAGTAAAAAGAAAACAAAAGGATTATTACAAAATAATGTTTTGAAAAATTAGACAAGCCAGGTGTTTGAAAATATGAAACTATAAAATTGGTATGAGAAGAAAGAGAACATTTGAATTTGAAGTAGTAATAAAAACTGTCATCCTTACCCTTAATTGCCCAAAGCTCTAGACAAAGATGGGTTTATCCAAGAGTTCCACCAGATTTTCAAGGGAGGAAAATTAATGTTTTATTATAAGTTTTAGAAATAGAGAGAGGGGGAAACTTCCCAATTCATTTTATTCAGATAGTCTGACTTAGCCAGATAAAGACTGCACAAGGAAAGATAACTATAGGTCCATTTTACTTATGAACAGTATGTGAAAATCCTAAACAACACACACGAGGGCTGTCCAGAAAAACTCCAGCCATAAATCCCTCTATTTTTCATGCTACATGGCTGGATACTTTCCGGACAGCCCTTGTATAACTTAATCCCTCAGTGTATTACAAATATCGGGTCAAGTAAAGATGGTTTAGCTTCAGAAATTCTATCAATGTAATTCACTATTTTGACTAAATAAGAACTATTTCATGGTGATCATGATAAATACAGCAAATGCTTTTAATAAATTTCAACGTCTAGTTATGGTTATAGAACTTCCGCATGCTCTGGTCCTGCCAGTTGAGTTACTATATATTTCTGTGTATAAGATGCCCCCATGTTTAAGATGCCCCCTAATTTTCTAACCCAACATTAAGAAACCCTCTCAATCGGTTAGTCCCATGTATAAGACGACCCCCGATTTTTGGTCTAACTGTTTTACACAAAAGTATTGTCTTATATACGGAAAAATACGGTATGTGCTTTCTAGGAGTCTGTTGTGTTTGTTTCTGAAGCTCTTTATACCAGTTGTACTTGCTATTGTAATTATGTAATTTAGGTAAAGATTATATAAACCAAAGCATTACGAGTGTGGAAAGGAAATGGTTGCTCTGGAAGTTCAATTGAACGTTTTGGAAAGACTTGCTAAGGACAAAGTACTAATAAATATTGCTATCAGATGGTTGTAATTCCTATCACAATAAAAACAAAGTCCTTGGTCCAAATCAAAGATTGATGAATGAATATAGATTTATGTTTTAAGATAAAATGAAAACTTCAATGAGTGCATTTCATATGATTTCTTCTTTATACTGCCTTTATTTGATTCATTTACTGGT
Organism: Lyroderma lyra; assembly: GCA_004026885.1. Taxonomy (NCBI): domain Eukaryota; kingdom Metazoa; phylum Chordata; class Mammalia; order Chiroptera; family Megadermatidae; genus Lyroderma; species Lyroderma lyra. Next base: position 13,180 of record PVJL010000418.1, read on the forward strand.
TGGTCCCGGTTTTGTCAGTTAAGAGGGCTGTAATTGTATTATTTTGAAACACAATTCTCCCTGAATTCCCAGTATCGCCCTTTCCATTCTTTTCATCCTCTTATTTGATTATGAAGGGGACTTGTAAGTGAATTCATATGCTTTCATCCTACCTCGTCAGCATGACTAGGAACAGAGATGTGTTAGAATGCCGATGTTAAAACTCCTCTCACCCCTGCCCTCCAATACTCTTTGAAATAATAAATTGACAAGAGGATAGAGATTTAGAAATTCTAAACATTTCCATTTTTTACATAATTTCTGAAACTCTTGTCTCATCCTCCTGTCAATGATGTATTCCTGAGTCTGAATAAATACAATATCTGAAATGCTCTCAGTTTTCCCCCTGTGCCCTAGATCTCAGCCACTAGAACTATTTTTTGTTGGGGAAATGCACTGACATACAATTCTAGAACTTCTTTCTTAGAATTATGCAAACTAAAATAGCATCCCTGAACCCAGATTTCTGGGAAAATAACAAGAAACAATGTTTTGATTTTTTTTTTTTGTTATGGTACAAGGCGATTTTGGAGAAAACATCATAGAAAGGTATTAAATATGATTCACTTATGAACACACATGTTGGACTCTTTCTGCCCATCACTTTCTTTCTTGATAAAGACCCATTTCCTTTGATGAGAAACCATCCTAAGAAATGACCAAGTATATATTATTTTATACACATTTATTTTTATTCAGAATTATTTTCATTTCAGGGTTATTGAGGTATAATGTATATATATAACTTTCACTTTCTTTAAATTTATAGTTCAATGAGTTTTAACAAATTGATGTTGATATAACAATACTGTCATTATAGAACACTTCTACTATATCAAAAAGTTTTTTTTTTTTTTTGCAGTCTCTCTTCTCTCTCAGTCCCTGTCAACCACTGACCTGATTTCTGTCCCTATAGTTTTGCCTTTTCTAGAAGGTCATATAAATGAAACTATGGTATGGTTTTTGTTGTTGTTGTTGGGCTTTTTGCTTTATTATAATGCTTTTGGTACTCATTCGAGTTGTTACATAATCTTTACATTCTTTTTATTGCTGAGTAGTATCCCATTGCATGATGTATTCATGCTTGTTTATCTATTTAGTTAATGAACATTAGGGTTGTTTTCAGTTTTTGTATATTATGAAATAAAACTGTTATGAACATTCACATATCAGTCTTTGTGTATAAATATGTTTAATTCTCTTGATTTAATACCTAGAAGTGGAATTGCTGGGTCGTATAGGTATCTACTAATCTTTGTATGGGAAACTGCCCCAAATTTTCAAACTGGCTGTACCATTTGTATTCCTATCAGCAATGTATGAGAATTTTTAATTTCAGCAATTATAATGGATGTGTTTATGAGAGATTTTGAAGTTATCTTTTCTTATATCTTTGTGTAGTTTTGGTATAAAGATATTTTAGCCTCCTAAAATGATTTGAGGAGGGATTCCTCCTTTTCTATCTTCTGAAAGAGTTTACTTCTTCCTTAAATGTTTGGTAGAAGTTACCAGTGAAGCTATCTGGACCTTGCTTTTTGTTCCCCCCAGGAAAGTTTTAAACTATGGATTAAATTTCTAATTGATTTAGGGCTATTTAAATAATCGATTTCTCTTGAGTGAGCTTTGGTAGTTTGTATATTTCAAGAAATTTTTCCCATTTTATCTAACTTCTTGAATTTTTTGAGATAAAGTTCATTTACATTTTCTTATTATCCTTTAATGTCTATGGAATCTGTAGTAATACTCCCTTTTTCTGATATTGGTAATTTGTGTTATTTTTTTCTTGTTTTCTTGATCAGTCTTGTTTATAAATTTACTGATTTTTTTCAAAGAATCAGCTTTTTGTTTCATTGATTTTTCTCTAGTATAAGAGCTGATTACTTCTTGACCCTTTGACTAAGATCGAATGTAGTTAGTATCTGTCTTTATCAGTTTAGTATGAGAGCTGAAATACAAAGGCAGAGGGATGCCTTGTTCAACCTCAGCTGGGAATGAGCTCATTTTTTTTTTTTTTTGTGGCTCTGTGCATGTCCATGATTGATTCCAAAATTACCCAGAATACTGATTTTGAGATTGCAAATACATTTTAGTGAGTAGATGAATTTGCAATTATGGAATTCATGAGTGATGAGGATTGACTATAATTGAGTCTACTATTAATACAGAGAGGGATCTTGATTTGGGGAGGGACAGTGGGAGACAGTTCATTTCACAACTCATAATAAAGTGAACTGGGTATTTTCCATTTCCTTCCCAGGGCTGAGGTGGGGGAAAAAGAAAGAACTGTAGCCATTTTTTAATAGAAGCCTGGCTATAGATCTTTGAATTAAGGGGGATTTTTTCCCCTCTCAGTCTCACAATCATAAAGAGCTTCATATTTAGCTTTTTTTGAAGTTATTTTCAAATAAATTTATTCACTTAGTTACAAAAATACATAGATATGATTGAAATAGCATGTTTACCCACAGTTTAAAACATGTGTTTCATGGTTGGATTACATTTTGTATTGTACACTATGAATTGACCTAAAAAGAGAAATCCTGTAATATCTTAAGAATTGCATTTTTATTTGTCATAATTTCTTCAAAATGAATGCAATATATGATCACTTTTGTAACTTATTTGAGAATTTTTTCATTTTTAAATGAACCTCAAAAATGTAAATAGCCAGACTTTGCCTGATTTCTGAGAATCTCTCTTTTTTTCCTTTTGGAGGAAGAGGAAGAAGACAGAATGAATGGAAAGGACAGGTGGTAGATGTTTGAGGTGGAAAATTCAGCGCAAGGTGACTTGAAACTCCCACAAAAGTATACGTCTGAAATCAGAGGTGGGTGGAGGGTTTGTGAATCCGTGAAACAGCTGCCACAGTATTAATATTCCCAAGGCTTACAGAAGTTAAGTGACTTGCCCAATATCACACAGCAAGTAAATGGTAGAACAGTATTGTGTAGAAATCTTTATATTGTAACTAGGAGTCAAAAACCTTAGATCCAGTCTTAATTTAGTACTAGTTAGCTATATGACCCTGTACAGATAATTTAAGCTCTGCAGGTCTGTGTCTTTATCTGTAAGGCATAAAGTTGCAATAATCAGGGGCATTTGCATAGTATGAACTCATTTAGTATTAAAAGTGGTAGAATCTAGAAATTGGAATAAGCAGGAAGATGTCTTTTCTACTTAATTAGAAAGAATATTTTCTTTTCTAGCAGACTCCAAATGATTTTTCCATTTTTAAATAGAGAAAGTAGACCTTATCAAGTATTTATGGAAACTGCAGATTGCTCAGAGATACAATCCAATACCTCATTATTTGGCAAGAGCCAAATAATACCTCAAACCTTAACAAGTGCTTAAGCCGATTAAATGAACAGAGGAGTATCTGAAAGTGGCTCAAGTTTAAAGAAAACCACACATTTTAAATTTTTAAATGATGTGACTTTGGGGACAACTTGAGAAAGTTAAGTTTTTCTAAAATTCTCACTGTTAATGTCTAAGCCGTGAATCCTTCTAAATGTAAGTTCTTTTAGTCATTAGTGGTGTATCTTGGGTCTATAATTACAGAAGAAAAAAAATGGCCAACTGGAGATTGTCGATGTTACTTCTTGACAAGGACTCATTATTATCATGGAAACCCACGTTTTCTTTCTCATCTATTTATTTTGAAAAAATTTAAGCACCAGAAAATTTAAAAGAATAGGACAGTGAATATCTGTATACCCTATACCTATATTCAACAATTGTTAATATTTTACCTTATTTTGCGTATCTAAATTTTGGTGAAACCATTTGAAATTAAGTTGCGGCTATCATAAATTGCTTCTATATATGTTTGTCATGCATTACTTTAAGAATAAGAACATTCTCCTAATATTTATATCTGGTCCATATTATAATATTGTATGCTACATTTGCTTTCCAGTTCAATTCCTCCAATTTCCCAAGAATGTCATTTATATCTTTATTTTTTGAATCAGGATGTATTCAAGATTCACACATTGCATTTGAATGTTACACATATTTAATATCTCTTAATATAGAATATTTACCCATTTTCCCCCCATGACATTGACTTTTTAAGAGTTTAGGCCAGTTGTCATGTAAAATGTGCCAAATTCTAGGATTTTCTGATTGCTTCCTTATGGTGTTATTAAACTTGAACTTTTATTTCTTAAATTGTCTGTAAATTGCAAGTTATGTCTAGAGGCTTGGTTAAATTCAGGCTAAACCTTTTTGACAAGAATAGTTCACCTGTATTGTATTTTTTATATTGCATCACATGATGAGACTTTGAAGGTCAGATTGTCCTGCTGTTAGTAAGTAACTCGAGTCTGCTTGGTTAAGGTAGTGACTCTAGATGCTCTGTTGTAAAGGTATAGTTTTCTCTTTGTAATTTGTAAGTAATCTACGGGGATAGACTTTGTATCATGAGACAATTTTTCACTCAATGGTTTTAGGACATTTAACATTACAGCATTTTTCTTAATTTTGTTTCTTTTATTACCCATGTTCCTCCCTCTCTATGGAGTGGGGAAAGGACAGAGAAGGACTGGGAGCCCATTAAGAAAGCAGTTTCAGGCCAAGTGCCACAGTGGGAAGTTCGGCCTGTAGGGAACTCTGGAGGTTAAGTTGAGCCTGGGGGTGGGAGGGTCACCAGCTTCACTCCTACTCCCAGGCGAGGGAGCTGGGCTTTTGTACTCTGTGTTTGTCACCAATTGTCCAAGGGCTGCTCCAGGGGAAAGTAAATTCACAGGTATTTCTGGTTCTTTGCAAGTGTAGGTAAGGGTCTGACATTGTCTGCTACAAATGATCACTCTGGTTCAAAATGGAGTTATTTTCCTAACCAACATTTTATAAAAATAGCCATAAATAGTGACATCTATCAACTATAAACAGTAACTTTGTACTTAGTAAAACTTTTAAAAGTATGTTTAAAGTGAATAATCAAATAATCACATAAATGTCTATTTTAGACGTGTGCAATACAAAGTTCTCTTTAATTCCTACTTTATCTAAACTGCAATAAATCAGAATCTACTTTTATTAAAGGTCAGGATATTCATAAGGGTTTTCTCTGAGGAGACTTTTTTTGGGGGGAGGCACTTAGGACAACATGGTAGGTTTTGGAAAATAGATTCAGAAATTTCCGTTTGGCTGTCCTGTTCTCACTGCCGATTTCCCGGTGGAAAAGAGACAGCAAAGATCACTCATGGCTCCTTTACGTTGCCTAGAAAACAGACCTTCCTTTTCCGTGAACTACTGTCTCAGCAGCAATGGCAGCTTCACCTTGCTCCCTGACGAAATACAAGCAGATTCATCTTCAATTTGCATGAATTGACTGATTTGCATCAACTTTTCTCATTCTTTCCTCCCACCATAGACCATTCTTTCAGCATCAAAAAGACATAACATTGAGGGCAAATTAGCTCCTCCGTCTCTGAATCGCAACCTTTCCTTCTCAGCCACAAATTCTGTCCTTGGCCCATAACAGAGGATCACAATCACTTCCTTAAAAGACTCAAATGCATAAAATTTGAAGCAGTTTTTTTTTTTTTTTGAAACCAGCATAGTTGGTCTTACCTCTTCCAGTGAGCATTTTTCTTTAAAAAGCCCTTTTGGGAAGTCACTTATTTATTCCAAATAATTTAGGAGCTCATCTACAGAACAGCTGAGGGATGGCTCTCATAGATAGTCATTCATTCATTGACTCATCTGTCCATCGAGAATTTTTTGAATGCCTGCTGTATGCCAGGCCCCATGCCAGCTCCGGAGAGATAGTGGAGAACGGTGTTAGGGAAGAAAATGGTTCTCAGTCGTAGTTGGCTGAAGGCTTCAGCTAGTGCTCATGGCTCTTTCCCTCTGATTTTGACGTCTCTCTCCAGGTTGCATTAAACCTATTAATTTTCTTGAAGGTGTTCTAAAGATTAATGTGACAGTTTTATTTTCCTTTTTAAACACTTCCCATTTCCTCATCTAAAGTCTCTCCTTCCAGGGTCTGGGTTTCATTGTTGATTTTCCTCCCTGTCTTCTCCCTTTTTTTCCTTCCCTGTCTGCTCCTCCCCACTGGCTTGCTATTTGGGCTCCCAGTCAGGACTGCACTGTGCTGGTCTGGAGGGTGTGAGGGGTGGAGAAAGGAAAGGGAGGACTCGGGGAGGTTTCCTGAGACTCTCCTCAGGAAGCCAGTGGACTGATGTAAGTCCATTAATAATAACAGCTTATGTTTGTGTAACATCAAGCATGTGCTAGCACATCTATGAACTCATTAAATCATTACATCAACCCAGTGAGTTAAGGTCTGGTGCTTTTTATCCTTGTTTTACAGATGAGGAGATTGACACACAGAAGAATGAAGTGACTTGCCTAAAGTCACACAGATAATTGTCAGGGTCCTGATTGAATTGAAGTTCTTTAATTCACACTCTCAGCCACTACAAGAAAGCTCCCTTTGAAAGTGAGGGCAACTTCTGCTGAGGCACCTCTAACTCAGTGATTCTCAAGTGGAGGCAATTTTTGCCTCCCAGGAGGCAACTGGTAATGTCTACAGATATTTTTGTTTGTCATGACTAGGGATAGATACGATTAGCATCTACTGGGTCGAGGCCAGGGATGCTGCTGCTAAACATCTCACAATGCACAAGACATAAGGTCCCCACCGCACAGGGGTATCCATTCCAAAATGTCAGTGGTGTTGAAGCTGAGAAAACCTGCTCTACCTGGGTGCATACTCCATATGTAGCCTGAGCCAAAAACAACAAGTGCAACTATTACCTTTGTTCAGGAAGAAGCAAGGATGGTCATTAAGGCAGGCCAATACTTCATGGGCTTTTAGCATTCATTCCTATCACACTGTTGGGTCATATTTAGCTAATGGTCCAACTCCTCGGGGTAGTTTCCCCCTCATTAATTATTCTCAGGCTACATGTTCCCTATATTTTTCAGTTTAGCTGTTGAAGTTTCATCTTCTTTTTCCCTGTTTTTATAGTCCATAGACATCTTTTTGAAGCCCAATTTTGCTTTCCAGTATATAGACTAGCACCATCGACTTGCTGTCATTGGCAGATAGAAAAATAATGATGTCTGAGTCTTTACCCATGCTGCCAATGAACTCTTAGAGGGGGCCACTCACTGAGCCCTGGGACAGACTGCTAGACATTCTCTTTCAGAACACTGCTTCCCGAATGCAAACTCTTAGTGATAGCTGGGAAACTTAAATAATTCCAGGCCCCACATTGCACAGTTTTCTTTTTGTGTATGTGGGGTAGAAATCATAAGTCAGCATTTTAAAAGAAGCTTCCAGGATTGTGATTTTGACAATCAATCATCCTGGGAACAATTATTCTAGTTGGCACTACTCCATAAACTTCAAACTAGCTGTGACTCTTCCTTACTCATTTTATCCAAATCTGTCCTTCTTAACAAGGACATATATTGAAAGAATGTCAAATGTCTTGCTGAAATACTGATGTACTTGATGTAAATGGTTCTATTTATCTACAAGTATTGACTGGTGTTTTTACTTGTTCCTGCTCATGTTTCAAAAGGATTAAAGGCAGATGATCAACTCTGGCCTGTATAACGAAGGAAATAATGTTGAATTGTAATAAAGTGGCACCTAGACTAGTGCATTGTGTTTTGTAGGCATTTAAAAAAAAGTGTGATAAATAAATGAATGAGTGAATTAAGTGAGCAGTTCATGGTGTCCTATGCAGTCATTGCTTTCATTTCTAAATGAATTATTTACTGAACATTGACACCAAATTTGCTGGTCTATATTCCTGGAAGTCAAAACGTTTGCCCTCTTGTCCCATTCCTCTCAAAAAATTGGTATAACGTTTCCTCTCTCTGACTTTCTGGAGCCTTTTTCATTCTTTATGACTTCTCAGATCACTGATGGTATAAGCACTTTAAGTGCCCTAAAGGTAATTCATTTGGATTTGAGTGCTGGATTCATTTAAAAGCTGGGCAGAGCGTTACTTCTCTTTAATGCTGGACTTCAGTTCCTTTCAATCAGTATTTGTTTAATTCTTTCTGGTTTGGAGATTGTTCTTTTTGGTGAGATGGTTTACAAAATAAGAATTCAATCACATAGCTTTTTCTGGTTAGAACTGCCTTCTCTAAGCAGTGATTCTATTTCAACCTTACTTAGTTTTTCAATAGCAACTAAGAAAAAGAAACTCAGAACAAAACAAACCCTTTCTCCCAATTAAAAAAAAAAGTCCTGTTCACATGTCTTATCTCATTCTTGGCCAGTTTTATTTGTTTTAAATATGTTTCAGTTATAGTTGACATAAAATATCATTAATTTTAGGTGTACAGCATAGTAATTAGACATTTATATACCTTACAAAGTGATCACCTCCTTAAGTCTAGTAAAATTCTTGGCCAGTTTTGATGACACTATTTTTTCCAGGTTTGTGGCTCTGACTTATTTCCTAATTTAGTACCTCATTTCTACTTTTGTAGATGAGGGCTTTCCACAGTGATTGACATTTGGGCCAGATGGTTTTTTGTTGTGGGTCTTTCCTATACATTATATAATGTTTAGCAGCATCTGAACTTTTTGCCAACAACTCATGGCTCTTGTGTCATGACCATGCACTAGCTCTCATGGCACTGTCTGTGGGGGAGTTTTTAGCTAGTAAATAAATAAATAACTATATTGACTCACCCACCTACTCACCTGATCTGGCCCCCAAAGACTTAAAGAAATATTGAAAGAAAGACATTTTGATGACATTCAGGACATCAAGGGTACTATGATGACATCCCTGATAGCCATTCCAGACAAAGAGTTCCAAAATTACTTTGAAGGGTAGACTAGGCACTGGCATCGGTGCATAGCTTCCCAAGGGGAGTACTTCAAAGGTGACCATAGTGATGTTCAGCACTTTTTCTAGGATGAGTTCATGAAATTAATTGTCAATTTTTGTATGTATACACATGCATAAATACATATATCCTTTTAAGAGCACACACAAAAAGATAAAGACATACATTGTAGATTTACACTAAGGGAAATGGAAGGATGAATAGGTAGAGCACAGAGGATTTTTAGGGCAGTGAAATTACTCTTTATGATACTATAATGGTGGATACCTGTCATTTATACATTCATCCAAACTCATAGAATGTACAATACCAAGAGTGAACCCTAATGTAAATTATGGACTTTGGATGACGATTACCTGTCAAGCTAGGTTCTTCAGTTTTACCAAATGTCTCCCTCTGGTGGGTGATGTTGGTAATGACAGAGGCTGTGCATGTGGGGGGCAGGGAATATATGGGAATCTCTATACCTTCTGCTCAATTTTGCTGTAAACCTAAAAAGTGGTCTAAAAAAGTCTATTAAGAAAACAAAAAACACCTATAGACTTAGGTAAATAATGGCTTTATTCAAAAGGATTATTGCAAGAAGACGGGGCTGGGGGAGAGGCTATTACACTAGGAGGATGGATCTGTTGTAATAGGCAGATGTTCTGTTTGTAAGGTCTGCAAGTGTCTTAAAGGTTAGGCATAAAAGGGCTTTTTTTTTGTAGTTGGAAGTGACAAAGGTTAGAAACGACTGGGTGTGAGGAGATGGGATGCGCAAGGGTGATGTGATCAGAGAATGTTTTACCTGGAAGTTAGCATGTTGGGAGGAGAACTTAAGGAGGGGTTTTGTGCTGGTTCAGGCTGATGATGGACCTTGGGGAAGGAGGGAAACTTAACCAAGGTCTGGTTAACAAGCATTTTGTTCCAGTTTATCAGTGGGAACAAAACAGTTCAGCTAATCATTTGTGAGACATAGGATCTGTGTCTGGCCTTGTCATAGGTAAAGAAGGGGACATTTTTGAGTCTTACCTAAGGCATTGGAGGAAGGGTCTTTCTCTGCAGCAATCCCTCTTCCAGACACAAAAGAGTTGTGAGATTTCTTTAATTTCCCTGTTCTGTGAGAGCACAAGGCTCAGGTAAAATTCACCTTTGCAGTTTGCAGTAGAAATGGGAATCACCTTATATAGAAGCGGTAAACACCATTTATTGTAACTGACAAATCCCCAAATAGTTTCAAACACACTTCTAACTTATATGAAGTCCAAAATGGATGTGCCTGCTCATCAGGTGGTTCTCCAAATGTTGATTCAGAAACTCAGGATCCTTACTTATATTTTGTGGTGCCACCATCTTCAGCATGAGCCTCGTAAGATTATTTTGCTCATCTGACCAAACGAGCTTAAGGGGCAAGAGCATGAAGGCTCACGTGTTCATGGATCAGGCCTAGAAATGGCACCTATCCTTTCTATTTGCATGTTACTGGCTAAAATACAGTCATGTAGTCACAAATGAGTGTGAGGGAAGCTGAGAAATGAGGCATAGTTGTATGCCCAGGAAGAGGAAATGGGTTTGGTGAACAGGTAGCCAATTTATCAAACCATCTCAATGTCCCACATTCAAAGTAAATAGTTAATGGTTAAACAATGGAACAACATGTAGCTTTCATAAAAGATAAATTTGTATGTATTCACATAGAATGATCTCTAGAATATTTTAAGTATGAAAAAATAAGCACAGAAGAGTTTGTAGTTTGGGTTGGGACTGGCCCCCTTCCTCCTTCCAGAAAAGATGTTCACAAGTATGCTGTTATGAAAATAGGATACCTCTGGAAGCGTTCACAAGGAACTTGCATCAGTGATTAAGTCTTGATTTGCTGAGAATTAAGTGTTTGTTCTTTCAAAACTGTTCTTGTTTTCTCCTGAGAATTACTAGGATTACTCTCCATTATGATTGTTGATTTTTATCTCTCTGAATCAGCTATTGCCTTCACACAGCTTTGCTGGGCACTTTTCACGTTCCTACTTCATTTTTAGTAGCAAAAGATTTAATCAGGTTATCAAGTATTTTGCCAAATGTTTTTCTATTTTTGCAAGATGCTCTCTAATAAGTTTGACTTGCCAAAAGACAAAATCTAGAGATACTTAAACCCCATTCTTTGACATAAAATTATCTCTTACTGATCACTGAGCTTAAAATAGCTCCCAATTCACTCATCATATTACCTTTAAATTTCTAATATAGTATTAATTACTACCTGATATTTTAAACATTGTCTCTCCTAGTAGTATGCTGAGCAGTCATACCATTTGAAATGAGAGAGTACAGATGTTTTCTGTCCCATTTAAAATGGTACATCTGGTCAGCCTATCTCGTAGAGCACAAGGCACATGTGTAAGTGGATCTCTGTCTGTGCCTAGGATATTATCTTGCCTCTGGTTGATGCTCAGTAGAAGTTTTTTGCATGTATGTATGAATCTCTAGATTCTGTTGCTTACTTTATATTTACTTTTTCTTTTCTAAACTCACATTCTCCTTGTATTCCAAATTCCTCAGTTTCCTATTCCGGATATCAAGGTGTTTTGCTCACTGCTTTACTATGGCCATGAGCACATTGTACTGCAATTGCTAGTTTCTACATCTTTACTTCAAATTTCAGCTTCTCATGGGCAGAGATCTCATCTGATTAATCAGTGTATCACCAGTTTTTTGAACCCAAGAGATGAAGGAAGGCACTGAATAAATATTCCAAGTTTTTTAAAATACAATTATAAAAAATGGTGACTCTGAAAAGTCATCATGCTTTCAATTGTTTGCAATACAATATTGCCTGTTGATTTCTTACTTGACATTAAATGAAGGAGTAAAAAAGAGATACTCTTCAGGACTGCAGAGATACATGAGATGCAGATTATGATAAGCAAACAAACCAGAGAGAAAGGAAAACTTCATAAAAACCAAAAGAGTGGAATTAAAGTGAAGTTCATTTAACTGAGAAGAGGGAGGGTAGCGCACAATCTGAATCTAGGAAGGTCATGGACACTAGCTGTTTAGTGGAAAAACTTTTGAATAGGCAATAAAAAATTCCCAGCGAAAAAAATCCATTGTGAGTGTCTGGTTGAATCCTCTCTGCCCTCAGTATAGTAAAATGTTAAGACAAGGTAAATTCAGTTCTTCAGCTGAAAGGTGAGATGCATTCAAGACGTACCTCAAGGAGAATTTATAAAACTTTGGCAAAAACCCAGAAGGATCCTACTCACAGAGAAGGAAGATGTTTTTAGCCTTTAGTCTGACCTCAGCTCTTTAGCCTAGCTGAGGAGGTCAACTCAAAAATCAATCGATCAATCAATCAATCAATCAATCCAGCATTTCTTTGGAGAAAATAAACTCTGAGTTTCTTTAAACCAGCTTAGCTACCTTTGACAGGCAGGGTTTAGTTCTTTCCAAAGAATTTCATTGATCCAGCAGAATAAGAATAGAGTTAGCAAATATTTTTTGGATTTGCAGCATTCCTGAGAATCATAGAATATCAGTTAATGTTATTTTATTTCAATTGCATGTTAATTTTACTCAGTTAAGACAACAGAGGGTGAAGTTGATTTTGAAACCCTTTGAAAATTATGAAAAACTATGCTAATGCTAGTAGTTATTATGATTATGGTGACTATTTTTCTGCAGGTGGACTTGGGGAAGGGAGTAGGGAGTCTAGAGAAGAAAGCCTCTCTCTAAATGGAATTGACTGGCTTATCTCAGCCTCATGCCTGACTAGAGAACATGGCTGGTTCCTGGCTCAGTGGAGACTGACCCTGGGATTAACACTGAAATGATTCCCGCAGAGCCCGGAGCCTGGAACCTGTCACAACACCACGGATGACAGCCAGGTTGCTGGATTCATTTGAAAGTGACTCAGTGGGACAGAGCATTATTAATATATTTATCACCACAGGTATTAGTTATATGTCACTATTGAGAAACTACTGCAGAGAATTATTTTTATTCTTTATTTGTTTAACCCCCTATTGTCTATTAAAAAAATTATTTGTGCTCATGTGTTTGTTTTGTTCATAGGTAGATACTTTGGTTTCTGATGTGGAGCCCAAGAAGAAAGATTCATTTGATATGAACCCTGAGAAAAGATTTATCTGCTGAGATGGACTCCCCATGGTCCACTGAGGGCCCAAATTTTATAAATAGTAAGAGCCTAGTGGCCATTTGATGACAGGGCTCCTCATGTCCTCTGTATACCTGGGGGAGCCTCAGACCGAACTTTCAGTTTAGCTTCCTGCATTGTGCCCCACTTGTTTATGCCATCTGAGTCAACCCCTGCAGGCAAACCCTGGTTTTGTCTTTCTACTAACAGACTGAGACTTGCCCCATCCAATCAGAACTATAGAATTTGGATACCTCTTTTACGTAAAATGGACTTACGTGAGAATTGGGTGGAAAGATTCACTATAAGAGGGTGTAAAAGGGTACAATTCTAGAAAATGGTGTGGCTGTTTCTTTAAAGACTAAACACGCGACTACCATATGACCCAGACATTGTACTCGGGCATTTGTCCCAAAGAGCTTATGTCCACGTAAAAACCTGTATGTGAATGTTTATAGCACCAATTGATTAAAACATTAAAGCATTTTAAAATTGTGGTGAAATACGTATAATACAAAATTTACCATCTGTAATATTGTGATTTATAAGGAATATATATTTGGTCATTCTGATGACAAAAGCATACTTGTCACATATATTTGGTCTTTATCCACAGTTTCTATCTTGCAGCTCCCTGAACTCTTGGAATTTTCTAAGTTTTGTAAGTGAAAAAAAAAAGGTGTCTTTTGTTATGTTAATAAAGTGACTTTTGGAAGGCACCAAAAGATGGGGGCTGGCTGCCAGGAGAACCAACCATATAACTAGGGGGTTGAAAATTTCAGTTCCCTGCCTACCCTGCCCCCCAGCCTCTGGAGTGGGGAGGGCTGGAGAGTCAAACCAATTGCCAGTGACCAAAGATTTAATCAACCATGACTATGTAATGTAGCCTTTATAAAAGTCCTAAAGGACTGGGTTGCAAGGACTTCTGGGTTGGTGAGCACGTGGAGATGTGGGGGGGAGTGGTGTGTATGGACAGGGCATGGAAACTCCATGGCTTTCTCCACACACCTTGCATCTCTTCCATCTGGCTTTTCCTGAGTTATAGCCTTTTATAATAAATCACTTCTGTGAACCATCCTAGCAAATTAATCTAACTCAAGCAAGAGGTTTAGGGAATCTCTGATATATAGCCAGTCAGTCAAAAGTATAGGTGTCATTCTGAGTTGGGGGTGGAGGGTGGGGGTCATTGGAACCTCCAGTCTGTAGCCAGTTAGCCAGAAGTGCATGTGTGTGGTGGGGGTGGGGGCAGTCTTGTAGGAACTGAACATGGAACCTTTGGAATCCAATGCTAACTCCAGGTAAATGGTGTCAGAATTGATTTGAACTCTTGGACACCCTGCTGGTGTCTGAGAATTGTTTGTTAGTGTGGGGGAACCCCCCACCCTACATTGGAATTGGCCCAGGAATTCTTTTTACTGTCTTTACCACATTTAAGTGTGCAGTTCAGTAGTAAGTACACTCATGTTTTTGTACAACCAACCTTCAGAACTCTTCTCATCTTGCAAAACTACAACTCTGTTTATTAAGTAATAACACCCCACTTCCTGTCCAGCCTCTGGTGAATTTGACTCCTAGAGATACCTCATCTAAGTGGAATCACACAGAGTTTTTCTCCTTGTGACTGACTTATTTTACTTAGCATAATGTCCTCAAGGTTCATCCATGTTGTAGCATGTGTTGGATTTATCTCCTTTTAAGGGTGAGTAATATTCCACTGTACATATGTGCTACATTTAGTTCATCCATTCATCTGTTGATGTGCACTTGGGTTATTTCCACCTTCTGGCTATTGTGAATAATGCTGCTTTGAACATGGGTGTACAAATATTTCTTTGACACCCAGTGGTAGAATTGATAGATCATATGGTAATTAATTTTTTGAGTAACTGCCATATGTTTTCCATAGCAGTTTAAGCATTTTATACTCCCACCAACAGTGTAAAGAGTTCCAATTCCTCCACATCTTCACCAATACTTATTTTCTGTATCTTGAAATAGTGATGTTGAGCATCTTTTCATGTGCTTGTTGGCCATCTGTATATCATCTTTGGGTAATATTCAAATCCTTTACCCATTTTTTAAATTGAGTTGTTTTGGTTGTTGTGTTGTAGGAGTTCTTTTATTCTGAACATTCACCTCTTACTAGATGTATGATTTACTAATATTTTTCCCATTTTGTATGTTGCCTTTTTACTCTCTTGATTGTGTCCCTTGATAGACAAAGGTTTTTACTTTGATGTAGTACAATTTATCTATTTTTACTTTTGTTGCCTGTGCTTTCAGTGTAATATTATTGCCAAATCCAATGTCATGAAGCCTTTCCCCTGTGATTTCTTCTAAGAGTTTTATAACGTTTAGCTCTTATGTTTTGGTCTTTGGCCCATTTTGAGTTGTGTGAGTGTTATATTGAACTTACATATGGTTTAAATTTTTTGTTTAACAAAAAAGAGGATGTCAATAAAAGAATATTCATGTCAATACAGCATTAGTATTAATAGTTATTTTCCAACTAAGTAGATTCAAAGAAAGCCATAATAAGATACATGTTAACACCAACATGACAGGTCAATAGAAATACATTGCTTTTTCTAACAATGAAAGTGAAAAGTGCCAATATAAGATGATTCAATTAAAATATTATTTCTTGGGTTGGGTTGAGGGTCATAGGTCAAAGAAATACATCTAAACTGCTAACTCTGACAGTTGATTTCAGATAAAGAGATGGTGAATGACAAAGGATCTGACAGTCAATATGCATGAAAATCAATCAGGAATAATTCCATGGTGGATTTTGTTCATTTTTGTTCATTTGTTCACTTTTTTTGAGGTATTTGCGTATGTGTTTTATGTAACAGATTGAACCACATAAAATTGCTGGTATTTGGTCTTTTAATAAAATCTATAAAATGGCAAGTTCAAATGATCAGTCAATTCTTTTGTATGTGGATATCCTTGTTTCCCAACACCATTTATTGAAGTTCCCTTTATTTCTTAAATGGTATTATTGGCCTATGTAACCTGCATGACATTAAAATATAAAACACCTTTACATGCATTAAAATCTACGAGCCCATAAGAATCGTGGTGATGCAGTTGTATGACAAATGAGTTCCTTTTGAGGAGAACAGGCTGTGGCTAGCCTGTGAGGCAAAAGTACTAAGTAGGAAATGGAACCTGTAAAGGTCAGTCTTTACATAAAAGCAGCTTAGAAAATATTGCCAATGACACAGCAGCCTTTCGGTATATATCGTAAATCATCTCTATACATTAAAAGTACTATATATGTAATACAAGGAAGGTTAACCTTCCAGCCAAATGCAGACAATAAAAAACACATCTTAACATCAAATTACCGTTAAAGACCCCTATAATTTTGGAACCCACTGCAATATTTCAGATTAATGTTGATATAATTTGGTTTGGTTATAATACCTGGTGCTTCATTCTCATTGAATTAATCTAATCTGTTAATTAAAAGGGTATCTGTTAATACAGCTTCTTTGTAAAAATGGTAATGAACTTTTTTTCTAGGATTGTCTTTAGGATTAACATTCATTCTGCTTTTAGTCTCATTTGTTTCCATGACATCAACTGCACTGTGCTGTAACTGATGTCCATAACAGAAAAAATTAAATTGTTTAGAATACCATTCAGTAAAATAAAATATATTATGTAAAGTTTTTAGAAACATTTATTTTTTAAAAATTACAATAAAAATCCTGATACTCAAAAGATTAAACATCAGTTCTTTAGATGACTTTTTATCATTCCTGAAAACAGCTGGATAAAAGGTTTTAGAATGGATCAGAGCATGTACAAACAGATAGCAGGATTCAGAATGCAAATGAACAGAACTCTATGAGTCTGCAGACTAGAAAGTTAATAGCTGGTATAATATGCTAAAACTTCATGAAATTAAAATGAATGCTCTCACCAGCCATAATTAAGTTCTGGTCATATTCTTTAAGTTCTTCTAACATAGACATAGGATCAACAGCACAGACAAATTTTGATCAAGGAAGAAGAGCTTAAGTGTAGAAAATACACGATCAACCCAGTTTCCTCCTTCCTGCACCATGGGGCATAGCTACATGCCATCTGGTGATTATTCAGTGAGAAAGCTGCCATCTGCCACTTCTGCTAATACATGGGAGAGGTAGCTCTCCCCACCATGTAAGCCTAAGAGATTTCCTCATGACTGTTTACATGCCCCAGGGCTCTAATTGGTGAGTTAGAATTTATGGCTGTGTACCTGTGTGTGCAAATGCCTGTGTGTGCGAGTTCTTCTGTGTGCAAGCATACACACATCCAACATATCAACACCAAAGACATCCCATTCTCGTCACCCCAATAAGTCTAACAATAAAAATGAATTAAAAAAAAAAAAAAGACATCCCATTCTTACAACCTCTTAAGTGGCATAGGAATCTGTATTTGGCCAGGTTAACTCATTCCACCACAAGCCTCTTCTACTCTGGCTGACTCAAAGCCAAGTCACTATTAAATACAACCTAAACTGGAGAGATAAAATTGGATTGCAGCCATAAAAATAGATTACAAAGTAGACACAAATAGAATCTAAGGTGTGAAAAGGACCTGCTAGTCCTTCTGTTCTACATCCCTTCAAGGAAAGACATAACCTAAGTTATCCTCAAATAAGTCTTTTCATAGATTCTCATAAAAAAGTTTTAAAGGTGCCATATCTTTTTATATGCCAGTCAGAAGTTTCTTAGATTTAAAAAAGCAAAAGGGGGGAATAAAATTGTTTAAAAAAGTCTTAGCTAAGAGCTAAATCTGAATTACCTCTGGAAATTAATGAGGTAGAAATAGGGGGATAAAAACAGGAAGTATAAACAGATATAAATTCTTCCACAACTTATGTCAGTCTGTCAGTTTCACAAATTTTTGCATCACATATTTATTGAATGAATGGAATGAATTTCTCCTCTCCATAAAATGGGACCAATTGACCCCACCTGATGATTCAGTCTCATCTACAGAAATTTCATAGTCTGAAGAAGTAAAGAATAAATTTTTTTAAAATTCCCTAACTGACTTACAGCATGACTCTATCCCTAAAATATCCATACAACAACCTTGATATAGTAGAAGGATCACAGGAATCTGTTCTGTATTCCTAGGTTCTAGTCTCAATTATTAAAATAATTATAAATTCTAAAACAAATTACTTAGCTTCTCTGTACCTCAGTTTCTTCTTCCATCAAAAAATCCCTTGCCCCAAACTATCTCACAGAGCTGGTAGAAAAATCTCTGAGACACTGAATGGTAATGGCGTCATGTGCATAAACACAAATATTAAATGATTATCAGCAAGTTGTGTGCAGTAAGTTACTAAAAAAATTAAAGTTTTACCAGGCAACATTTATAATTTTTTTTAAACATAAACTGGCACAGAACTTATCCTTCCAACCAAGATGGAGTAATGAGGACTGGATTTACACTAATACCTGGACAACAATAAAGATGGACAATATGTATGTAAATCTCAAGACATTGGATATCAGAAAACAAAAAACAATGATCCCAAAGAGACAGAAGAAAAAATGTGATAAGACCTAAAATCGTTTCATCTTACTGCCTTGACAAAGCTTCTAGGCCAAGGCATAGGAAGAGGGAAATCACTCAGAGCCCAGAGGTTCCCTT
The DNA here is from genome assembly GCA_004026885.1 of Lyroderma lyra. NCBI lineage: Eukaryota > Metazoa > Chordata > Mammalia > Chiroptera > Megadermatidae > Lyroderma > Lyroderma lyra. The sequence continues at coordinate 31,838 of PVJL010000418.1, forward strand.
AACAAGATACTAGTAAATAGAATTCAGCAATATTTAGAAAGAATTATATATACATCATGACCAAGTAACATTTTTTAAGGGATGCTAAAACGTATTGTCTTTAAAAATTAATTAACGTAACCTACCATATTAGCAAACTATAGAAAAAAATCACATGATCATATCAATCAATATAAAGTAAAAGCATTTGACAAAATTCAATTTCCATTCATGATTAAAACATTTTTTTTTTAGAAAAATAAGAGTAGAAGGAACCTCCTCAAATTTATTAAAAAAAAATCTACAGAAAACCATTAGCTAATATTATACTTAATGGTGAAAAATTTTGGCTTTTCCCTTAAGCTTCGGAATAAGACAAGAATGTCAGCTCATACTACTTTTATTGAATTTAGTGCTGAAAAAATCTAACCTGTGCAATAAGCCAAGAAAAGGAAATAAAAGACATGTATAGCTGAAAGGAATAAATATAACCTGTTTTCAAGTGACATGATTTTGTACAAAGAAAAAATCTCAAAGAAATCTACACACAACAACAACAACAACAACAACATAAACCACATGGAACTAATAAGTGAGTTCAGCAAAGTCACAAGATCAGAAAAAATAACTGTACAAAAATTAATTGCATATCTAGACTCTCGAAGGACCCTGATTAGCCAAAAATATGTGGAAAGAAAGTAACAAAGTTGCAGGGTTCACAATTCCTGATTTCAAAACTGAAAACACGGTGTCAGTAATCAAAACAGTGTGGTACTAATGATTTGCAGGTGATTGTAAAAAATGGTAACAGGAAGATCTTTTGCCAACAAACTGCCTAATATTCTACCAGTTGGGAACTGAATTAACATTTATCTCTGTGAAAACAAGTTGGTACCATTTGAATTGCTTTAAAGAAGAAATGGGAATATGACAGATGGAAAAGGGAAAGGAAATAGTAGAGCAAGGGAACAAAATGAGCACATGGCATAGAGCTGTGGAAGACCACGTGGAAGATCACGGTTGGGTTGTAAAATGATGGTCAGATCACAGCAGTATGTTAATACATATTTCCATTAATTCAGGGCTAAAGTCCATGAAATGTGCAAATTAATCTTATTTCATAATCCGTTTTATATTCTGTATTAGTTTCCTGCTGCTGCTATAACAAACCATTACAAATGTAGAGGCTTAAGACAACAAACTTATTTTATTAGTTTTGCAGGCCAGAAATTCAAGGTTTGTCAGAAGAGCCATGTTCCTTCTAGAAACTCTAGTGAGGAATACTTTTTTTTTTTTTTTAACTTTTCCAGCTTTCATTCTTTGGCTAGTGATCCCTCTTTCACCTCATTCTTATCTCTGCTTCCATTGTCCTATGTCCTCTCATTCTGACCCCCACTGCCTCTTTGTAAGGACACTTGTAATTCCATTACGCCCACCTGCATAAACCAGGATACTCTCCCTATCTCCAGGTTCTTAATCACACCTGCAAAGTTCCTTTTGCCATGTAAGGTAATACATTCATAAGTTTAGGAGATCAGGATGCAAACATCTTTGGGGCCCCATTATTCTGTTTCCTACACAATTATGCAGGAGCTAATTATCTTAGGTCTGAAAAGATAAAGCCGGAATGAACTCGTGTATGTAAAGAGTGTGCCACCAAATGGTATCTCTCTTATTATTTAAAATAGTTGATGCAACTCATTACATCATCACTCCTTTATCATGAGTTGTGAATCAAAAGATCCCAAATTGGTTAATGACACCAATCATTGTCATGTCATAAAGTATTTAAAGATTACTACTACCTTCTTTCTTTTCATCACCAAAATTCTGCAAAGAGTGGTCACTCACCATCTCCATTTTCTAAGTTCCTATTCGCACTGGCACTCAGAAAAAGCTGGCACCTTTCTGGGCTTCAGTTTCCTCACCTGTTCCAGGTCCCTTATTATTGAGATGTCCCTCTCCAGCTTTAAACTCTGTGACTCCAGGCTACTTTTTATCCTCCATCATACAGCTTCAGGAGTGGGCTGGTTCCCCTCAGTCTCTTAGCCCCTACTCAATTATATTTGTCCTCGAATCTCATGCCAAGCTGTCAGTCTAATAAGTGTGTTGTGACAAGCCTCACTTCAGAATTCAGCAAAACTTTTTTTGGCATTGCAGAATTCTATTAAGGAACAATTTGGGCTGAGAATAAAGGCTGCTCCCGCATCCCTGGGAGACTTCTCTCCTCATGCCAGGCCACATACTGATGCCCTTCTGGCTAGAGGCTGCTCTACAAGAAAGCAAAAATATTACAACCTCAGGGAGGAAGGAGATAGAAATCTCAGCACAGATGTGCTCAAGGCAGCCTGGCTTCTGGGATCTGAGTTATTAACAGCTTTCACTTTTAGTTATATATTTATTTTTCATATAATCAGCTACCTCTTTTGGGCTGAAGAAAGACAACACAACATCTAACCAGGGAAAGAGAGCAGTTTGCCTTTGAGAAGAGTTCAGCATCCTATTAAATATTTTAAATTGCTTTATAAAATATTTCAAGCCTGGATTTTATGTAATTGAGTTTGCAATAATCACTGAAGGAGATCTGACAAAAGCTTTTCCTGATTATCTTCCTGCTTTTGGGGGAAGGGGTCTATTGGGAAATACTCCTAAAATGAAGTGTGAATGGGGTAGGTTTACCTCAAATTTTGTGTTACCATGTAGTAAGTGAACAACTAATAAAACTTTTGCAGGAAAAGAGTGTTCTTGGGTTCACATGTGCCGTTATAGAGTTTAAAGTAAAAGTAAGTTTATTTAGCAGAGTGTAAGTAAGAAAACAAAGGCCATGTCACAGGCAGAGTTGTGGTCTCTAATCTCCAGTGGAAGAAAGACATCCTCCATCCCCCGGGTTAGTGTTTATGCAAATTTTCTGCTTCTGTGGAAAATACATTACTATAGGGGGCAGGTAGGGAGCAGAAGACCGATGGTAAGTTTATCTTTAATTTCAGTAAGAACCAAGAAGAATAGAGGCAGATTTGTTTTTAATTCTTGTAAAGCACAACCTGTGTTTTCTTTCCATGGGCTTAATTAACTGCAGGGATGGTCCTAATGGAAACTCTAGTCTCCTGAAGAGACTGTTCTTTGTCATTGATTAACGTTTGCCTGAGTTCTGTGTCTCGGACAACAGTAAGCAGCAGGCTTGGAATCCAACCTCTCAGTTCCTTTTTCAGCAAAAATCGTCCTCATGTCCGTTTCCTATATTAGAACTTTCTTTGTTCAGTCAATGTATTTACTGAGGTCTTACCATGTACTAGGGTCTATGCTGGGTAGTAAAAGAGATATGAATTAGACACAGCTTGGTTTTCAGGGACTTCCCATCTAGTAAAATAGATAGATATGTAAATAGCACACAAACTATGTGTAACAGAATGTCACAGATGCCACTGAAGCATTTGTATAGTGAACAATGAGGGTAAAATGGGAATGGATCCATGATTTCATTCTCAGGAAATGGGAGAGCCTCACTTGATTTCCTTGTAAGTTCTTGCCCAGAGTAGCAGACTTGTGAATGAAAAGATATTCTGAAGGAATCCCAGCATTTGTCATATGGGGGTTCAATAACCCCCTAAATATTTATGGAGTGTGCATCTCAAATCAAGAACTCCTTGATGATCAAGAATGGATTTGACTGAATGATCAAATAAAAAGGAAGATCAAAAGCTCAATTATAGGAGACTTGAAGAAGGAAGAAATTCTTTTTGGCTCTCCCCATCCCCCTCCCCAAAAAAGGGAACAGGGAATAAAACGGGTAGTAAAAATTCAAGGGAGTCTAGTTTAATATTAAATACTTACTTGGTAAGAGCTGAAAGTTATTCCCTACTCTAGTTGGGCTTATCAAATTTGCAATGGCAACTCCATAAATGTTAAAGTATGAGATTTCTTTTGTGGCCTTTCTTGCAGTTGTAAAAACAAAATATGTAACTTACAAAAATAATCTAGGCTTTATAAATCCATGGGGAAAAGCTTAATCTCTCTAGTGGTTCCTATACTTCTTGATAGAGAAAAGATATTATTTTCTCTAATAGTCCTTTCAAACCAAAGCAGCCCTAGATGATTTAAAGGGGCAGCAGAAAGTAATAACTCAGTAGAAACAAGGAAAAGAATAGGAATAGGCAGTTCATGGAAAAAAGACATATGAATGAATTATACAAATATACTTATCATTACTTAAAGGGATATGCACATCAAAACAAGGCAATACCTACCTGATTGCCAACATTCAGATGGTTTAAAAATACCCTTTGTTAGAGAAGGAAGAAAAGTGTGAGCCTCAAACTGAGAGAAAAATGAGTACAACCATTTTGGATGCTATCTAACAAAACTGAAAACGTACCCATATCCTTTGACCCAGTAATTCCACACCTAGAAATTTATCATAAGGTAAGTGTTCAAGGAAGTTATGTACAAAAATGCTAGGGCACCAGCCGCATGCAGGGAGAAGAAGGGGCCTGGCGATTCCCTCCTGGTTGCAGGCTACTGTGTTGGGGGGAGGGGGTGGTGGCGAGGGTGTGTCTCAGCCTTTTCCAGGTTTCTAAGAGCAAAACCAAAATATATCTAGCAACTGGAGATTGATTAAGTAAATTATGGCTGATTCATATTAAGGAATATTATGTCACTATTAAAGAGAAAGATGTAAAAACATTCATGCTAATATAGAAATATCTCTACCATTAAAATGCAAGATGCAGAACAGTGTGTATGATGCCATTAAATAGATGTCTTTAAAATTTTTAAAAAAATTATTTTTAATTACAGTTGACATGTAATCACAAGTGTATAACATAGTGATTATGTTATACCAATTGTATCTTACAAATTGATACCCCTTATAAATCTAGTATGCATCTGACACTACACAGTTACTACAATATTATTGTCTGTATTCCCTCTGCTATACTTTATCTACATCCCCGTGACTATTTTTCCAACTGACAAATAGAAGATGTCTTAATGGTTACACAAGGCACTGCCAACAGTTTCTCTGGGCAGTGGAATTGGGAGGATTTGGAGAGGGAAGGAGATTTAATTTTTATTCTATACTTGGATTCTGTCTCATTGTTTTCCTATGTATAAATGCTACATTTTTCAATTAAAAGCAAAAACTAGTCTAAATAGTAGACAGAAGAGTTTCATGACGGAATACTCTTGTCAGAAGAAGATTTGCAGGCCTAAAATAAAGAAAAGTGCCTGAGTTTGGTGATCCTGAGCTCTCACAGCATTTCGTGTTCTTTTTCTGGGACCTGCAGTCAGCCTGGGCGAGTTCACCAATGTCTCCTTGACTGTCTCTGTTGGTTTCTGCCCGTTAAATGAAATAGTTACCTCTTCCAGTCTTTACAAACTTGTCTTATGTAGGAGATGGACTTTGTCAGTCAGCCTGGCCCCACTTCCTGGGTACCAAGAGTGACTCTTTGTTCTTAGTGGCACCCAGTCGTGGAGAGTGTGCTGGAGACCTGTTGTTGGTGTCCCAAAGGGGAGACTGTAGTCAGTATGTAGATGCATCTGGTTAAAAGCTGGGCCCTCAGGCAATATCTGGGAAAGTGTTCAGGCAAACCTTTGCCGGAGAAACTGGGAGCATTTTTTGCCTGCTTCCTCTGTGCTGAGCCTGTATGTATAGCTATGAAGGGTGCACCTGTGCCTTTTTTGTTTGCTGAAGTCTTGCTGGGCTTATAAACACAAACCTCATTGGCTATCAGAATTAGGTGATTTGAGGACCTGCCCCTTAAATGGCAGCTGCAAAAGTTGGGATGCTGGATGTGTGAACAAGCTTATTCCAGGAAGATGCTGGTGATTTGGTTTTACTGTTGGAGCAAGCCAGAGGAAAAAGGCAGGGGAAGGGCCCACCAGTGGGGCCCTGCAGGAGGATTGCAGCGGCACCTAGATGTGGGCTAATTAGAAGCCCGGCACTCAGGCAGCAAGTCAAACTCCTTTCAGGGCAACACTGGGAGGTGGGTGTTTTTGCTTGCTTCCTGCTTCTTCTGTGCTGAGCCCTGGGGGCATAGGTAAGGCAAGTGCTTGTGGATCTATTAGGAACTGGTTCTTGTTTGCTAGGGTCCTGTGGGACTCAGGAATGCAAGCCCCTTAGGCTTTCAGAGCTTAGAAATGGGGCACCAGTTGTGGTTTAAACCCTTAGCTTCTCTGGGAGAAGCTGGGAGCTGGGGGTTTCCTCCTGACTGTAGGGCACTGTGCTGGGGGAGGGTATGGCAAGAGCCTTTGTAATGTCCAGATTTCTCAGTGGCCCAATGTGTCAGAGTCACTCAGCTGATTTTTGATTTCTTGCAGAAGGAATTTCTTCATGTGTAGCTGTACATCCAGTAAGCTCATGGGAGGTAGAAAATCCAGGAGCCTCCAATGTCACCAACTTGGTCCCAGAATCTTAGTTCATCTGAATCTTTTTAAGATACTTGTGGGTTCATTAAATCCTTATGAACTCAGGTTGCTTTTGCTTTTAATTAACCAATGAGGCATGTTGTCAATCTTACTGGTACTTAGTAGCTCGCTTGAGCAGTATACATAGCTGGTATAAGGACTTTTTAAATGGGAAAAGGGTTTTCCTGAAACTCTGGGCATAATGCATGCTCCCAAATCTATCTATCTCCATCTTTTTACTTATTTATGTATTATTACCTAGCTATATATCATCTATCTACCTATGTATCATAGGGTAGTATTTTAGGGATGCAGATAAGTCTAGATAAATCAAATTTCTGGTCTTAACTGATTTGTCTTTGTTAACTCTGAAAAACAGACTTTTAGGTAGCTAGAATTGTTATTCATTAAGTGCAGCCATCTCTGATGTTAAATGAAATAATGATATAAGAGATATAGCATGGTGACAGAGGCTCAGAGTGAATTCTGACATTTTGGAAGGTACTTTTTAAGTAGAGTGTTAGAAAGACAACAAAATTATTTTTTGAAAATTAATAAATTAATAATTGTGAAGTGAAAACTTTTAAGTTATAATATGTGCAGGTATTCAAGAAATTGAAATGGATATGTATAGTGAGTTCTGATATTAACTTTCAATCTCTCCTCCTGAAGAATGAGGAAATAACTATAAGGAATAAAGCCAAGGCAGTAGTTCTGATGTGGTCTAGATTATTCTTCCCCTATGCTCTTAGAACCTCTTCAGGCAATGCGGTACTGCTTTTCTTTTCTTAGTAACTTATGCAAAATGCCAATAGCCTGTTTTACCACTAAATAGAAATGACCATTAAGAATCATTGTTAGTGGTCATTTTTATTCAGTGGTGAAACAGGAAAATGTAAAGTACAGCATAGAGAATATAGCCAATAATGCTGCACCAACTATGTACAGAGCCAGGTGGGTACTAGACTAATGGGGGGAATCACTGCATAAATTGCATAAATGTCTAACCACTGTGCTCTACACCTGAAGTTAATAGAAAATAATATTGAATGTCAACTGTAACTGAAAAAAATAAATAAGAAAATGAAACTCCCAAAGTGGGGGTGGTGGGAAACCATAGGTGTGACCCACAGCAATGTTGGATAGCTGAAAAGATGTTCTATTGATTTCAAAATAGGAAAATAAAACAACATAATTAAAACCCATATATATTTGATTAAGTGTTTACAAAATATAATATTGTCAGCTAGTCAATAGTAATGCAACACAATTATTATAAAGTTACATATACAAGGACTGGCTGGAAAGTATTCAGCCATGTAACCGTTCTGGTTATACTGACAAGGGCTGGATTTTTTTCAGACAGCCCTCATATCTTATTTACAATGAGGGGTATGGGTATACTGTAACACAGTCTATTTACCATGGTTTGAGGCTTTTACAAATAAATCTGAGGAGGATATACAAAGGGCTAATCACACATAAAAAGATGCTCAATACTGTTATCATCAGTGAAATGCAAGTGAAAACCACAAGGAGATACTGCTTCACACCACTAAAATGGCTAGAATAAAAAAAAAGACAGATTACAACAAGCACTAGTGAGGTTGTGGAGAAATCAGAAGCCTTCTCGTTGCTGGTAGGGTTGTAAGAGGGAGCACTCACTTTGGAAAACAGTCTGGCAGTTCCTCGAAAGGCTAACCATAGTTACCACATGAACCAGAGATTTCACTCCTAGGTGTGTACTCAAGAGAAATGAAAACTTATGTCTACACAAAAGTTGTATGATGTTCATATCAGTATTAATCGTAATAGCCAAAAAGTGGAAACAATCCAACTATCGATTGACTGATGAATGGATAGATATAATGTAGTGTATCTATGCAATGGAATATTATTTGGCAGGTAAAAATGAAACAGTTACACATGCTATAACAAGAATGAAGCTGGAAGATATTAATGTTAAGTAAAAGAAGCCAGTTACAGGAGACCACATATTTTATGATCCCATGTATATGAAATATCCAGAATGAGCAAATCTATAGAGACTAAAAGTAGATTAATGGTGGCCTAGGGCTGGGAAGAGGGGTTTTGGAAGCTACTGTTAAGGGGTATGGGGGTTTTTTGTGGGGGAGTGATGAATATTTTTTAAAATTTATTGTGGTAAAGTTTGCACAGCTCTATGCATATGCAAAAAGAGGTCAAATTGTACATTTTAAATGGATGATTTGTACGGTATGTGAATTATATCTTAATTAAGCTGTTAAAATAAGTAAAGGTGATGGAAGGTTATTTGACTTTGAGTGATAAGCACACCAGGCAATATACAGGTGATGTATTATAAAATTTTATACTTGAAATTGATATGATTTTATTAACCAGTATCACCCCAAAAATTTAATAAAATTTAAAAAAGTAAAGGTGAGGAGAACCAATGCAGAACTGAAAATGAATTCTGCCCAAGGGAGCACGAATGAAAAAATTAGGCTCCCTGAAGGCTTTTTGTGACAGGATTATATAGACCAGCAGTGTCCAACATTTTGGCTTCCCTGGGCCACACATAATATACAACTATACTAATGATAGCTGATGAGCTAAAAAAGGTCCGTGCATAATTTTCATAATGTTTTAAGAAAGTTTATGAATTTGTGTTGGGCCACCTTCAGAGCCATCCTGGGTTGCATGTGACGCATAGGCCACAAGTTGGACAAGCTTGATATAGACCATAAAAAGTGGGAAGGGGCTCAGGAATGAGGTTGTGGCTGTTTGTCCTATGATGCCTGTCATGTAGTCATCGGTTTCAAGGTGATCACAAGATACTGTTTTCATGGTTAATTGTCTCTGCCAAGGTCCTGGAAAACAAAAACTTACACAAATGAGTCAGTTAGCCTTTGTATTTTAAATGACCAGTCCTCAGTTGCAGACTTAAAATATTAACATTTCCTTCCTCGGAGGCTGTGGGCACTAGTTAAACCTTAACTAGAATGTCAGCAAGGGGCCAGGCCATGTTAACATGAAGTCTCAGAGTCTCCCTTCTTTTAGCTATTTTATACCATCTTAGAACCGCCTGTGTATAGGCTGTGACATGTGAATGGGTTTGGTGCTCTTAAGGAAGGAAAGGCAGGTCAGAGCATGGTGAACAAGGGAGGTGTGCATTTGACTTTTTTTTTTTTTTTTTTTTTTTTTTGGTATGTGGGTAGTTCCCTGGCTGGGAATCGAACCCAGGCCACAACATTGACAGCGCCAGGGCCGAAACCTTAAGCCACTACACCATCAGGGAACTCCCTGTATTTGACATTTGATGGCAGGGCGAGGAAAGCTCCCTTAGGGGTTGTAGGCCATATCAAAGAGTATTTAGTTTATGAAAGAAGTAGGAACCATTGAGAGTTTTAAAGTGGAATGCTGGCATGGTATTTACAATTAAAATATTGTTTTGGTTGATGAGGGCAGCATAAGTGAAAATACACAGACAAGTCTGGAAGTATTTGCAGGGGTCCCGGTAAGATATCATGATGGCTAGTGGTAGCTTGATGATGATAGAGGTGCCTAGAAGCAGATGGATTTGAGATGTATTTTGAAGGTGAAATCACTGAGACTTGATGATGGATTAGACACAGGTGATAATGTAGGTATCAAGGGTGACTCCCAGATTTGGTGGTCTTCCCAGGGCCCATAGAATGACCCTTTACGATAAAGACACTACTCACATTTCAGCTCCATGTTCTACTGATTGCGTACTGTTCCTTCTGCTTAGAACTTCCTTCTTCTTTTATTCCTTTTAGATAATTCTTATTCATCCTTCAGAATGTACCTCATGTCAAATATGCATTTGGAAGCTTACCTGAACCTCAAGCATAGTGAAATGCTCCTTCTGTGAGACCCCACAGATTCTGAATTTATTTCTATCACAGCGTTTGTGAAGTTCTCTGTTGCATTGTCTGTGCACACCTGCTTTCTTTGACGACTCTGAGCTCTTTGAAGGCAGGGCCTGTGCCTTGCTCATCTCACCTAACTTTATACAAGACCTCCAGATGCTCACTGTATGTATGCACAAAGAAGGAATTGTACAAATCTTTTCTTTCAAACAGGAAATATGCACAGGATATTTCCAAACATACCCAAGGTGACTTAATTCTGAGCATTGGGCATCTCCTAACTTACCACTTGGGTGTAAAACTTGGAGCTTTTTAATTTTATGTTATAAGTGATGTAGATACTTCAGGAGAAGAAGGGGACAGTAAAGGACAAGTTATTTTTATGTAAAAGAACCAAGAGATGTATATAGTTTGGGCTGGTCAGATTCTTTCAGAAGGAACAACACACACACAAGTGCATAGCCAGACTTTCCTCACATGCAGAGCAATTGGTGTGTGGGGAGACACCAGGAAAAACATTCTTTTTTAGGATTTTGTGTACTCTTGAGGTGGTGCGTGACTTTGGAGGACAAAATGGTATGAGTTTGAACTACTGTGCTACTTGGAAACAGCTTTGTTTGTGCAGAAACATTGTAATGGGATTTTGCCAGTGTCTAAAAGTAGATGAATGGATTATAAAATCATCTGTGGCTGTAAAGAGTAATGAGAACTATGGGAGGCAGCAGAAGAGTGAAAAGGGCTCTCAGCTCTGCCCCTAACCAGACCTGTGACGTTGGTCTAGACTCTGCACCTAAGTTTCACTATGCACATGTAATGAATGAATGAGAGTAGATGATCTCTGAGATAGCCCATTTAGCAGAAACATTGACTAGTTCATTTGTGTGTGTTTCTGTAATGGAAAACAATCATCTCTGTTAGACTCAAAGGGTTAAGGTTTTATAAAACAAAATAGAGTCATCACTTATAGATTCAAAACCCAATTATTCAAATTCTTAATAATGTGAGCATGAGGCAGATCTCAGTAGAGTATCTACTTATTTGAGTTTCTAAACATGAAGAGGAATAAAACTGAATAGAGGGCTCTGAAATCAGTTAGATATGGTTTGAATCTATGCTGTGCCACTTACTGGGCCATTTTGGAAAAAAAAATTGTTTCATCTCATTGAATTTAATCACTCATCTGTAAATGTGGTCAATAATAGTATCTGTCTCTGTAGGGACTCAAAAAGATTAAATAGAACATAATGTTTAAAAACACTTAGCATAGTGTCTGGCCTATCATAGGTTTTAAATATAATAATAATAATAATAATAATAATAATAGTATTTCAGTTTAGCCTTGTGTGTGTAAAATATGGTTGGAATTGGTCTGTATTACCAAAACTTATATATGTATTAATATATGTGCTGCAGAAGCAAGTACAAAACTTGTATATGTAAAATGTGGTTGTAACTGGTTTATAGTACCAAAATTTGGGCCAGGAGGAAGTCTTTAGAGGGTACACAAGGAAAGAGCAGCTGGAGACGGACTACTGATCTTCAGACTAAGAGTAATTCAAGATTTCATTTTTACAGATGAGTAAATAACATCCCAGGGTAGTTTTGACATATCCAAGGTCATACAGAAAGTCAATGCTACATGTACGCCTTGTATGAATTGTGTAATTCTTGGCTTTGGCTATGCCCATGGGAATCCAGGATAAGTAGGATAGGCTGTAAATCTGGAATTTGGTGATTAGTTGGGAAACTACTAGAGGAATAAAGGTATTAGAGAGAGTGGTAAAGTAAAAAAATACAGGTGTGATGGGAATAAGGTGTAGAGGAGTAGAGGTTTGGGTCAGAAAATAGAAGAATGGAAGCTGATTTTGGAGGTAGAACAATCCTGCTTGCTGACGAGGAAGGAAGGTCCAGGGTTGGCCATGAGTTCTGTTGTAGAGATGAGGTGAGGGTCACTGGCACTGAGGAAGTGAAGGAACTGTGTAATCAAACCCGTATAGGTTGTCCACACCAATATCGGGATCTGCCAGAATATAATACTACTACTACTGCTAGGTAGTATTAGGACGGCAGAGGAGCACTGTAACCAGAAGCCAAAATTCTCAGTGAAGGTGAGGCCTTGATCAGGGGAGTGGTGGGTAACTAGGTCAGGGGTGCTCATTAGGGGAAGAAATGGATGATTTGAGGGACTTCTATATGATGGTGGAAGAGGAAAGTTCTGGAAGAAACAGTGGAAATAAGAATGATGATTATATTCTCACGTGGTGGGAGTTTGGGAGGACAAGCTGCTAATATTTGAGGGACCATATGCGGCTGTGATGCTGTTTTACTAGAGATCATCACTTCTAGTTAGGGAGTCTGCCACTGCAGAAAGAATAGGCCGTTGAACCTTTCAAATAGCTTGGTTGCCCTACTTCTAAGACTTTTCTTTTTTCCATCTAATTTCACCAACATTGACTTTCTTTGAGACTTGAGTATTCTCTCCAGTCATCAACCTTCTATTGAAGAGTGGTAGATATTTTGTTCCTCAACCTAAATAGAAGCTGTTTCCTTTGAATAGAAAATTCAGCAAATCGTTGCAGTAATGAGTATCGATTCCTCCGGCTCCAGTAGTCGATCAGTGTGAGGAGCGAACGTCATTATTTCCAGATGTATTCCCAAAGAGACCATTGGTAAAGACTCTGAAGTTTTACTTGCCATAATTTTAAAATATTCTGTCTTATCTCTGGAAAACCCAGGACAGTAATACGGCTAATGCTTGTTTGTGGTGAAAGCATTGTCAAAGATCAGAAAGTCTAGAATCATTGATTCTACTTTGGGACCCAGCATGGTGGCTTTCAAGTTCTTGCTTCTTCATAGTATAACATTATGGGACAAACTTCTAGAAATCTAGATCTCCTTGAACTGCTTATATATGAATATGCAGAATCAATACCTATTCTTTACATGAAATGAATATGACCACTTAGATTGGGCTAGAGATAAATAGAAACAAAATGAATAGTTTTGTAGTAAATAATGTACTACAGAGTTAAGCCTCATTATTTTATAGGCAAACAGAGTTCAGAGAAATAAAGAGAATTTCCCTAAGTTAACATCCAGTTAGCATGGGGCTGAGCCTAGGACCCAGGTAAACCACTCTTCTTTGGTTGCTTAAGACTCTCACAGTGGACAGGTGTATGAAAAGAAACAGTGTGTAGTTTGAAGACCAAGCAGTACTTAGACCCGTGTTGGTATTTAAACTATATTGAATTTTAAACGATATTTAAAGAAGGATCAAAGATGTTCGGAAGACACCGAGTTTATCTGAAAGGCTTCCAACCCACTTCAGTAAGGAAGAAGGTGATTTTGAGAGTGGTCTTGGTGTGCGTAGGGAATGGAGTTGGTGTGGGGGCCCAGGACAAATTATATGTTGTTAAGTCGCTCAGGAGGCCCTGGTCTGGGGGAAAAGCAAACATAAACATTTATGGCCCAGAGACATGTTGGAAGACGTCACAAGATAATGCTACACTGAGGGAAAGGACTCGCTGTGGGTGAAGGGAATCTCTAGGGTTGCAGCTTTCAGATTAGGTGCTCTGGGTTTTCTTGACATGATGATCGTGTAAAGTCACAAAAATTCCACATAATCCTAAAAACTACCAGATGTTGTCTTCTCTTCCTCCCTCCCTCCCTTCCTTTTCTTTCCTTCCTTCCTCCTCTTCCTTCCTTCATTTCTTCCTTTCTCTCTCCCTTCCTTCCTTATTCCCTTTCTCCCTCCTTCCCTCTTTCTTTCTCTTTGTTGGAGAATTTGAGGAGATAGTAGAGTGCCTCAAGTTAAATTTCTTAGTGTTTTCAAGTGGTGCCATTGAGATGATATTTATTTTGCCTAGAGATCCAACATGGTGTTAACTAAAAGAAGGTGTCTGTTCAATTTTTTTTTTCCTTAGGGAAAAGGTTATTGTCCATAACTATGTGAATTTTAATATATAGGGATATTATATTTATAGTGAGGAAAGAATCTTTAAGGCTATGCCTTTTCTTAGTGCCACAGTTGGTTTAAAAAGAGAAAAGTTGATTAGTCAGGAGAATATATTGGTCATATATTATGGAAAAAATGAACCTACTTTGATTTTTTTTTTTTTTTTAGTGAGTTGACTGATTTTGGGGCAGAACTGGCTAGTGACTTTGGCACAATTGACTCACAGCCATAGGATAACCTTTCCAACACATAGCGAATTATAATAAATGCTTATTTTATTCATAATTGCTGGGGACTGATATAGTCGGGTGAATTAAAAGTTATCACTGAGACCATATACAGATAAACCCTTTTACAAGGAAAATCAGCATTAAATTTACCCAAATATTATGTAGAAAGTAATATAACTTATATAGGTTCAAATACTGATTTAATCATTCAAGGTTCTTAGAAGCATGCACCAGAATCTGATTATGGCTGACTAAGCAGAATAAGAATTCCTTAAAAGGTTATTGAGAAGCTCATATATCATTGGCTGGACTGGAGAATCAGGACCGAGGTTAAGTTCCTAGGAGCCATATTTAAAACCACACCTCAGTAGCACCAGTGCCATTTATGCATCATAAATTTGACCTTGCAACTATCCCAAACCCCAGATCTAGGTACCTTTTCTAATCCACAGAAACAAAATATGGATTCCTCCAAGAGCATCCTTTATTAAGTACCTCACTTGTGAATCTTAGTCTCACATGGAGTTACAGCACACGTCCAGGTGTTACCTTCTAAGGACTCTGTGATTTTTCTAGGTTCCACCTTGATATGAGAAATGACATGGGGGATTTCCCAAACATAGCAAAGTGTTTAAAATGTGCTTGATCTCCAGAAAGCCTTGCAAATACTCACTACACTGTGTGTCTTTGGTCAGATGATGTAATCTCACAGAGCCTCAGTTTCTCCATCTGTAGAATGGGATTAAGTTATTCTTCCTCATATCCTTTTGCAAAGCTGGTATATAAGCAAATAATTGTTGTCCAAACAAAAGTCCAGGGTCCCAGAGGTACTTTGCTACTTCTAAGAATTCCTGATTAGCTGCAACAGGTCTGATTTTCATATTGTCTCCCAAGAGTTCTGCAAAGTAGTAATGACATTGTTGGGGAAATTTATAACTTATTTGGTGCCCTGTTTATTACTGCATTCACCACTGTAGAGTACTAGCCTACCAGAACAAAGAATAGTTCCTCTGCTTAGAGAGGAGGCCCAGAAAGAATAGGTTGTCTTCCCTAAACTTGGATTCAGTGGATATGTGTCTCAATTTATGAGTACTGGGAAATGAAAGTTATGGCTCAGCATATTATCCAGCTTTATTTGCAATATCTTCTCCCAAAATGACTTTAGAGAATTTTGGTTCTTAGTGTTGGGAAATGTTATCAGTAAGGCTTAGGTTATTTTATAGCTTTGCTGAACATTTACTCATGTGTTTGGAACTGTGCTGTGCTTTCCATACATTATCTCATTAAACTGTTACTACAAGTCTATGATGTACAAGTATATGCTATTATCATCTTTGTTTTATAGATCAGGAAACTTAGTGTCAGAGAATGGATTATTATTCCAAAGCCAGAGGGGTCTAAGTGACAGATCCAGGACTTGTGTTAAAGTCTATTTGATACTGTAGTTGGTGCTCTTAATCACTATATATGGTATATCGTGAAGCCCTCAAGTATAGAACATCACTGAAGCCCTCCAAATGGTGTTTGGTTCCCGTAAAGTCAAGACCCCAATCTGCTCAGCATCTGTGATTTTTGTTCTGAGGGTCATCTTTACTTCTCATTTGACCTTTCCCAATGACTTGATTCAGATTTAGTTTTGTTTTCCCTCCCATTAACTTTTTTCCCCCTGACCCAGCTTAGTTTCTGTTTTAGATAAAGATATCTTTTTCTTTTCTTTCTTTTTTTTTTTTTTAATTTTTTAAATCTCATTTTACTCATGTCTGACCATGGATACGCTGGGA
Organism: Lyroderma lyra; assembly: GCA_004026885.1. Lineage (NCBI taxonomy): Eukaryota > Metazoa > Chordata > Mammalia > Chiroptera > Megadermatidae > Lyroderma > Lyroderma lyra. Next base: position 48,063 of record PVJL010000418.1, read on the forward strand.
CTCCATTCCTGGGTACTCTTAAGGGACTGGTGCCTAACAGATGATTCCGTGACCCTTAAAAGCTGGGCAAGTGAATGTAGAACCTTCTCCAGTCGAGGGAAGCATGTCTGCTACATCAGCCTCAATGACACCACGTGACCCAGTTCCTTTACTTCTACTTCTGCATTCCCCAAGGCATAATTGCTGCCCTTTGATTCTATTTTTTTAAAAAATTCTCTCATGTTTAGAAAGGAAATCTTATCCATTTGAAGAATTTTAACCAGCCCCTATGGTGAAGAATTTCAAATCAAGACTTTAGGCTCCAGCCTCTTTCTCAAGCTCTATTTATATATCTCCAATTGCTAGTTGGTATCTGTCTTTTTAACTGTCACTCATAGCATGGCTAAAACTAAAGTCTTCATCTTTTCTTTCTCTCCTGCCTCATTCCTCCTTTCTAATTTATTTCCAACTATATTCAATATTAGAACACTGGTGTTCCTACTGGTATCTTAGGAACAGATATTTAAACTTGGATAGTTCAGTATTTTTTATAAAAGGACCATAGATTCTTATTTAATAAGATCTATTTCCACCCTTCTTTTCTGAGCTTCAGAAAACAAAGAAGTTCATGTCAAGGGTTATGTTTGTCTTGGACACTGAAAGGTCGGTGACATCAGAAGGCTTGAACCATGAAGCACACGAGTGTGGAACCACCAGAGAACTGGAAAGGTAAAACATTTTGACTATTTTTTAAAGAAGTGCTACTATGTGCTTCCTGAAGTGGCCAGTAGATTCAGTCCACTTTTATCATCTCATGTGTTTAAAGAAGCAGCCTCTTATCCTGTCTCCCTGATTCCTAATTCTCTTATTCTAACACCTATTCCATCTCAACAGTAAATAGTTAGGATTCCGCCCTAACTATGGCAGGGGTTGCTGCAGGGGTTAGCAATAAAAGACCTTGGATTGATTGTTAAGTTTTAAATGGCTTTGTCATCCACCTTGGCAAATTCAAAAGCAGATTTTATGACTTGCCTTAAAATAAAGTTTAACTTCATTATTTTATTATATCCCAAGGGACCATCTTTCTGAATTATTTAGGTCTTGCTAACAATCCCATGACATATCATCCTACAGTTGTGATGGATTGAGATAGGATAGATCTGCTTTTAGTGCTAAAGAATCCCCAAGACAACATTACTTTAAATCTAGTTCATGAATTACCATCTCCTGTTTGAGTCTGTCATGTTATTAATTATAATCAGGGCTAACTTAAGTGTCTATTCTAAAATCATGAGGTCTCTTAGTTTTGAGAAGTTATCACATATATATTAAATGATCACATCATTTTGTAGATGGCTATAATGCTTATGGTAATATAAATTGCTGGGAATGAACACATCTGTGAAGTTTTGAGCTGGTGAGATCTCTGAAGTGACTTGCAACGTGTAGAAAAGAATGGGATGCCATAAATTTTTGTGTAATCTAAATGTCTCCTCATCTTACCATGTGATGACAAAATGGGCTAATATTTATATTGTATATGCATAATATATAATATACCATATAATATACTATATCATTATAATTACTTATAATTAAGTAAAACTTGTATTTATATTAATTTCCAAATCAAAATGATTTTTGAAACCTTTCCTGGCATTAACTTAGTCTCTTAAAAAAGTGTTCCCACAGATATTTCTATGAATCCCCAAGATGTGTCTCACATGTATTTACAAATTAGTTCATCAAGGGAAGTTACTACTAGCATTTTTTTATTTTAGTTTTTTTTTTTTATTGTGGTAAAAACTACATAATATAAAATTACCATCATAACCATTTTTAACTGTAAAATAAATAATGGTAATTGCATTCACATTGTGGTGAAACAGATTCCAGAAGTATTTCATCTTGCAAATGTGAAACTCTACCCATTAAATAACTTTCCTTTTCCTCTCTCCCAAGCTCCTGGTAACCACCATTATTCTTTCTGTTTCTATGGATTTGACTCCTTTACATACCTCATATAAATATAATCATATACTATTTGTCTTCCCGTGATTGGCATATTTTTCTTAGCATAATGTCTTCAAGGTTCATCTGTGTCATAACAGGTGACAGTATTTCTTTCCTTTCATAGGGCTAAATAATATCTCATTTTTATATATACCACAATTTGTTTATCCATTAATCTGTTGATGCACACCTGGGTTGTTTCCACTTATTGATTATTACAAATAATGTTGCTATGAATATGTGTGCAAGTATCTGTTTGAGATCCTGCTTTTAATTCTTTTCAATATATATCCAGAAGTGGGATTACTGGATATATATATAGTGGCTGCACCATTTTATAATCTCATCAGCAGTGTATAAGGGTTCCAATTTCTCCACATCCTCACAAGCACTTGTTATTTTCTGTTACTATTTTTGATAATAACCACCTTGACAGGCGTGAGGCGATATCTCATTGGAGTTTTGATTTGCATTTTTCTAATGGTTTACGATGTTGAGCATCTTTTTATATGCCTGCTGGCCATTTACATACATCTTTGGAGAAATATCTAATCAAGTCCTTTGCTCATTCCTAAATAAGATTATTTGATTTTTGTTGTTGTTCTTGATTTGTAAGAATGCTTTATATTTTCTGGATATTAACCCCTTATTATATATATAATTTGAAAATATTTTCTTCCATTTTGTAAGCTGCCTTTTCACTTGGTTGATTGTGTCTTTTGGTGCACACTTTTAAAGTTTGATATAATCCTATTTGTCTATTTTTGCTTTTGTTGCCTATACTTCTGATGTCATATATTATATAACAAATCATTGCCAAGTCCAATGTCATGAAACTTGTTTCCTAAATTTTTTCTAGAAGTTTTATAGTTTTAAGTCTTTAATCCATTTAAGTTAGGTCTTTAGGTCTTTAGTCCATTTGAGTTAATTTTGATATATTGTGTAAGATATGTTCCAAGTTAATTTTTTTCATGTGGATATCTAATTATTCCAGCATGATTTGTTGAAGGACTATCCTGTCTCGATTGAATGGTCTTGGCATCCTTGTATAAAATCATTTGACCATGTATGCAAGTGTTTATTTTGGGGCTGTCTATTCTATTCCATTGATCTGTCTGTCTGTATGCCACTATCACATTTTTTGGTTATTGTAGCTTAGTAATATATTTTGAAATCAGAAAGTGTGAGCCTCCAAGTTTCTTCTTTTTGGTTATTGGGATCTCTTGAGATTCCACATTAATTTAATTTTCCTATTTCTACAAAAATTGCCATTGGGATTTTGATAGGGATTGCATTGAATCTGTCGACTGCTTTGGGTAGTACGGATGTCTTAACAGTGTTCAGTCTTCCAGTCAATGGAAGACTCCCAAGTAAGGTATTACATGCTTTAACATGTATTGTCTCCTTGAGTCCTCAGAACACACTTTATCATGTTCATGATATAGACTAAAGAAGGCAGGGAGGACATGAGACTTACTCGATGTCACATAGATAGTAAGTAGTAAAGACCACATTTATATTCAGTCTATATGGCTCCCTCTGTACTCCTAAACTATATGCTGTACTGCCATTTATCAAGCTACACTCCAGCTCAAGAAGCAAAGATGTAAAGAGATGAGAAACAAATGTTCCCTGCGTTTCTTAGAGAGATTAGAACAAGAAAATTGTTTGGCCAAGTGAGGAGTCATATTCTATTTTTTTCCCAGAAGACAAAACAAAGGGAGAAGAGCTCTAACCTTAACCTCCCTTTCAATGTATTTCCCATTGTCCAGGGTACAGCCTAATGTGCCAGCTGAATTGATCTTTTGCGTTCCTTATCCACACTCTGTGATTTCCCTCTTATACACTATTGCTCATGCTTTATGTCTAGAATGCCCCTTAAGACCTACAAAAATCCCTAATTCATTCTTCAAGGTCCAGGTCAAGAGCTGCTTTCTCTATGAGAACTTTTTATATTGCCCATCTAGAAGTAACCTCTTGCTTTCTTGCAGCAGAATTTTACTAGTGCCTCTCTAGTGATTCCCTTGAATCACTGACATGTTAGCTTATTGCACAGTCAGTAAAGCTAAACTACCTGTGTTTCAGTCCCAAAGCTGCTACTTGCTACTGTGTGACCTTGTGGAAGTTTAGCCTTTCTGCGCTTCAGTTTGCTTAACTTGAAATTGGTACATACCTCACAGGTTTGCTGGGAGGATTAAATAAGTTTAATATATTGGTATTTAAAGTTCTTAGAACATTGTTTGGCACACAGTAAGTGCTATATAAATGTTTGCTCTAATTGCCATTGTTATTATTATTACATTTTTTCCTACTAAACTTTAAGCTCCTTTAGAGGGAAGACCCATGACTAATTTGTCTTTATATCCTTTTATTGCTTAAAACAATGCTCAGCATGTAAGAAGCATTCAAAAAAGTTTTATTGACTGAATGGAGAGGAATACACAAGCAGTAGAACACTTTGATTAAAACCATGGGGTTTTGAGCTGGCTTTGAGTTCTGGTGCTATATTTATCTTGCTTTGTTGCTTTGGGCCACTTAATGCCTCTGAACCTTAACTTCTTTATTTATAAAATGGGCCAAATAATGGCATGTAACTTATCGGGTTGTTAGGATTGAATGAGATAATATGTATAAAGTATTTCCTCAATAAACTTGTATGATAAGCATTTAATGCAGTTAGCTATTGTTTTTACTAAGCTTTTAGTTGAAAGGTAGTGCTAAGAGGGCAAGTCAATGCCTTTGCATTGGTCTTCTTGGAAGTGCTAAATTCAACCATGCACAGAAACAGGGGCAAATCTGCAGCCTGAAATTCTGGAAGCTGATGAAAGAGAACAAGCCAAGTCTTTGAACCAATGCCAAGATTCAGAGTAATTTGTAAAGTTTAACTTTCTGAATTTTTAAATATTAGGTTTAGAAAAGTGAAGAAATCTGTGTACTGTGTTACTTTTGTTTTGCTGAGATCTGTTTTGATGTCTTCCAAAGTTTGGCTCCTTTAAAAATACTTTCACTATCATATGTGCTGGAACACATGGTTGCACTTCACTTGGGTCTCGAGGAAGGAGCACCGTCTCAGATCTGAGGGGAAGGGAAATCACACCCACTGGACACCTCCTCTGTGCTTTCTGCATGCCCTCCCAACTCTTTTTAAATGCATTTTACAGACAAGAAATGTGAGCCTAGCTGAGGCCCCAGGCCAGCCGGTAGGGATGAGAGGAATTGGAGCGTAATTCCTCTCCCTTTCTCTGCTTCACCACATGTGTCCTTCCTGTGGTACTTGCTCCACATGACCTGGGCATGCTTTCTTGTATTTCTGCTGCCTCCATGTCTGTCTTCAGAGTAACTTTAGGACCAAGATGAAGAAAAACCATCCCTGACCCTCCTCGGGCCTCCTAAGGCCTTCATCAGGGTTTCTGTCTACCTCTGACGTGTCCTGCTTTCTTCTCTCTTGTCAACCAACCTCTTGCGCTGGAATATCATCACTACTGGGATGAGGAAGTGCCATTTCCCATAACGAAATGATTAAAAAACACAAACTGGGTTGATTACTGAAGACAAAATGACCTGGAAGTTTCCAAATATTGGTGAGCAGACAGGTTGCATGGGAATCACAGAGGGAGAGTTCCCTAAATAGAACATCTCAGTTTCCATCCTTGGAGAGATTGATTCAGGAGGTGAATGGTGAGGCCAGAGAGCTTGAATTTTGAAAAAACCCTCTCCTGATGATTCTGCCACACAGCCAGATGTATGAACTTCTGGTCTAAACAAACCTCATTGACCAGATTTGGGGAGAAACAGATTTCCTCACTACAGATGCAGAGCAAAGAGACCCTTGTTCTTCCTTAGAAAGCACACACACACACATGCACACATGCATACACGCACACACACAGACACGCACACATGCACACACACACATACATGCACACGCATACACGCATACACACACAGACATGCACACACAGACACACACACATGCATACATGCGCGCACACACACAGACACACACAGACCCACAAACACATGCATACACACACATACACACACATACACACAAACACACACACACATGCATACACACAGACACACACACATATACACAGACACACATGCACACAGACACAAACACACACATACACACATGCAAACACACACACACATACACACATGCATATACACACACACACACGCACACACAAAAACAGACACACACATACACACAGACGCATACACACACAGACATATGCACACACATACACACACATACACACACGCACATACGCACACACATACACACATGCACACACATACACATACACACATGCACACACATACACACACGCACACATACACACAAACACACACACACACACACACACACACACACACACCAGGAGCCAAAATCATCAGACCCTGAACCAACAATGCCTATGACTGGCAATGTGGCCACAGGAAGTACTGTGAGAGGCTCCCTGAGTGAGCTAGGCTGTGTTGTCGGTGACATAATGCGGAAAAATTATGCGCTGTGCCTCTAAGGAGTTTGCAATCTTCCTGTGAGAATATGCATGTATACATGATAAGCCTGGTGGTTCGTAAATCACATTAAGTCTAACCTTACAAACCCAGGCATAAGGCGTGTGAATTCATTAAATAGTGGATGCCCTCATATAGTGAGAGAGCAAAACTGGCTTTAACATCAATGAGGTTTTGGTCACATTCTGGGGAAACAGTCTCAAGGGAAGAACTGGGAGGTAAAGGAGTTTGAAGCCCTGTGACGGGGATATTTAGCCTGGAAAGGTGACTGATGTCTGCAAGGTCATGTAAAGAGGGGTTTACACTTGTTAACTGAGGACCGAGAAGGCACAGAACGGGGGTCTCTAGGTCAAAGATTGAGAAAGGCATGGGTTGGCTTGAAAAAGGGAAGAGATTTCTAGCCAGTGAGGCTGGACACTCATGTGGAGGGAATGTTACAGAGGGGATTCGAGGGCCAGAGAGAGCTTAGATTAGGTACCAAGTACGATGCTGCGATTCTAAGGAGGTGGTGAGCAACACAGAGAAGGGAGGGAGGAGAGAGCATGAAATAAAAGGGAGATGGTGAACAAAAGGCAGAACATGTGAGGGAACCGCAGAGGAGGGAGGGAGGAGGCTTGAGCAGGGACCCGTTAAGGGAGCCGCGTTTGGGTGTTTGGGAGGTCCTGCAGCAGCCATCGGAGTTCAGGTTGAACAATGGAATTCCAACTGGAGTAGAATTTTGTATATCCAAAAATGGGCTCGTAGTCCAGGGACATGGGCAATATTGCTCCTTTGATAGAATTTTCTTGAATGTCAAATTGTGTATTTCTGCTCAGTCTTTCCTGAACTTATAATCACCGCTGCTCTTCGTGTCACAAAGGGCCACAATTGCTGACTTTAAATTGGCTGTTATAAAAAAGAATCGAGGAAGCACTTACCAAATGGAAGAGAGAATAAAGAGAGAGATTTACAATAAACTTACCTTTTCACTACGAACCAATAGCACTCTTAAGCAAAAGCTGAGGGCATGTAAATGTGAAGCGTTATTTCAAATGACTAGATATTTATTTTAAACACAATTTTCCTCTTTAGGCAGACATGGTGAAAAGTGTCAAGTACATCCTTAAACTGTTGCAAGGTGTTTGATTGTGAAAGAGCAGCATGTAATGTAAGGTGCTGAGAATTAACTTCTCAGGTAATAGCTTTGGAGATGTTCTTTAATTATAGATTAAAGCAGACCTCGGCAGAGTCCTTTTGAATCAATATGAAATACAGAGCATAAATCAATACTATCACGCAGTATAGTGTAGACATGCTTAAAAGGAAAATGAAAATTGCAAATCATGTTAAAGAAAAAAAAGATTTTTACTTGATAGTGAATCCATTTTGACCAAATTAAAAATTGTGCTATCTAGATGCATCTGTACTTAGTTTTTTTATTTGTTTATCAGGATGTGCTGGTTTTTTTCTTTGCTAAAATGACACAGGTTTAGAAGCCAGTGTCTAATTTCAGCTCCGATGTTAATTAGTGGAAAGTGATTTTAATTTCTTTGGTCCTGATTTCCTTTAAGACAGTTGGACTAGATGACTGTGAAGAGCCCTGGTTTCTCAAATGTATTATAATCCTCTTGTAAGCAGCCTCTTTGAAATTTACTGATTCTAAAGAGTTTGAAGAAATATTAGCACATGTGAAAGAACTGAAATGAGAGGAGAAAAATTTGGTAAAAAAGAGGAAAAGTGCTTATTTGCCTAGAGCAGAGAGAAAAAGCTAGTGTGGAAGGAATTATCAAGTCAACTGGTGAAGACATTGAACCTTCTACTTACGTTGCATTTCATACTTTGCAAAAAAATTTCTGGTGTGCAGTTGTGTTTGAGACCCTTGATAAGAAATTTCTGATTTGTGAGGCAAATGGAAACATTGTAGGTTTCTGAGGAGGATGCTATATTTGAAATGATGCTTGAATAATTGGTGATTTCTTAAGGTAAAATTTGTAAATCAGTTAGAACGGTGCCTGTTACATTTCAAATGTTAGTGAGGCAGAACAGAAGGGATGGTTTGGTAGGAAGACAGGAGGGCTGGTGGGCAGCGACTGCCAATGTCGTCTCTGCGGTGAGCTAGGAAGCAACTGAGACTTGTTTTCCGAAGATGCCAAAGGCACTTGTGTTTCTCAGGCTCCCCTTGTTTTTCTACTCTCTCTTAATTTTTATTGGGAGGCCATGTTTTTTGTTTTTGTATTTGTCTTCTCCTTTCTAAGTATGGTATCACCTAACAGGAACTGAACCATATAGTTATTTTTTTTCTTTTCCAAATTTCTTTTCTAAAAACACAAGAACTGTTTTTCCATGTATAAGACACATCCACATATGAGTATAAGACGACCCCTACTTTTCTAACCCAACATTAAGAAATCACTATGAACCAGTTACTCCCTTGTATAAGATGACCCTCAACTTTTGGTTTAACAATTTTAGACAAAAGTGTTGTCTTATACATGGAAAAATGTGGTATATAGAACAGACAACTGTAGCAGAGTCCAGAGACTGGGTAACTTTTATTTTCAAACAAAACAATTTATCTTGAATAGTAACTTTAATTACATTTGTAGAATCCCTTTACTATGTAACCTAACATATTCACAGGCAATATATCTCATTATATTTGTAGCCCCTGAAATTAGGGCAGGAAATCTAGTGCAGAAGTGAAATAGACCAAAAAACCCCCCACAAACAAACAAAAAAACCCAAAAATAAACAAAAACAAACAAAAAAGCCCTGCTGATTGGAATGGGTGAAGAGAGAATGGACAGAGAAATCAGAGGCACAAATTACTGAACACTTTCTTGAGGCATTTTTCTGCAAAAGCATGCAAAGAAATTAAGCAATAACGGGTGGGGAAAGTGAATCAATATAGAGTTGTCGTTTTTTTTCTTTAAGATCGGAGAAATAACACCATGTTTGTGCTCTGTTTGGAAAGAGTCCACAGAGAGAAAAATTGATGAGAAGAAAAGTTTTGCAGAAGTCCTTGAATATAGGGCAAAAGGGATGGAGTTTAGTGTGAAATTTGAGGGGAAATACTTAGATAGGAATGTGTTTCTGTCTCAACAGATGGGAAGGCAGAGCATGCACATTGATGCTGTCAGGGGGATTGATATGCTGGCTGGAATCAGAGTGTTTCAGTAATTGGTAATGACAGGGTTCATCATGTAACCATGGGAGTCAGGGGATGAGGTGGGATGAAAGACGAGATGATAAGGGAAGAGGAAGTTGAGGAACATGGCAGCCAGGGTATTGGAATGATCATTGATATGTGTATTGAAATTGCCCAAGATTACAACAGGAGTAGTAGTATCATGATAGTGAACCAAGAGCTAAAATCAGTGAGAAACAAGGTGAGGTTGGTCTGGGGATTGCTGGATGACAGTAGCCATGAGGGAGAATGAGGTGATATAATCTGAAAACTTGAGCTTCAAGCTGGAGGCATTTTTTAGGAAAGAAGGATGGAGAATTAGAGTGGTAATGGAGAGCGAGAACACCTACTGAATCCCTGTGTCCAGGGGTTTGGTGGCTGTGGAGTAAAAAGTAGTTTCTCTTGTGTGAGCTGCAGGGAAGCATCAGCCTCACAGGAGACACGTTTTAGATTGAATAAGATAGTACAAGGAGCTCTCAGAGAGGTAGAGGTAGAAAGTAGAGGGGATTTTGCTGATGACTGAATCCCAGAGAGCATAGCAGACTGGTTTCAGGACTTAGGGATGATTGGAAAGGGGGAAGAAATAGGAGGTGTGTAAAGCCTTATGAATATCGGAATGTGGGCAATAAAGGGTGATTTTTGAATCTGGAGATTCTTATATTGACTGATGCAATCAGTCATAAAGGGCTTAATTAGATTAGTGCTGGTGGATTCAGACAAATAGCAGCAGCAAGACCATGAACGTTGGGGAGTAAGAAATGCAATTATTAACATGTTTTTGTCCATATTGTTATACCCTGTAGCCAAGTTCAACATCATCTAATTCATGACAACCAACCAACCAACCCTTTCCTGTTGGAGATGTCACCTCCCCAATGCAGAGTCACCAATGGCTCAGTCAGTTTCCAAGCAAAATGTCAAATACTTGGCGAGTTTAACTGGGAAAAAAGCAGGAAAGCTGAGTTTCCTCTTAATCCATTCATTCCTCTAGTCAGGTTATCATTGCCTGTGATGTTTAGGCAAGAGGCAACTGGAGAGAAGCAGGTATTGTGGGTAGGAGTGACCCTTCATGTTTCAGAAGGACGGGGATCTACAAGCAATGACAGTGAGCCAGGTATGAGGATGCTGCAATGAACCCAGATAGATACATTTATAATATACTGGGAAACTTTCCAAATTTAACAGTTTCTGGTTACAAGCATGATAAGCTTGTAACAACCTCAGAGCAAAAGTTGAATGGGGAAAAAACTTCACAAAAGTGTTGATAGAAGCACCAAATTTTAGAACTAAGAGGGGCCTCACTAGAGATCATGTAGTTTTGTGGTTTCCAAAAATTTACATTTTTCAGGGGAAGTTTATTATATTTAATTTTTAGAAATCTTATGAGGAACCACAGTATACATAAAAAAGATAAAAGTAAAACTGCCTTGGATGGATTTTGAGATGCTTCTGAATACCTACTCTGTGGTCTCTCCAACTTTATGACAGCTCATGAGTACCTTTGGGGAAACTTAAGGGATCGTGTAACACACAGTTTTGACGAGCATTAATCCAAATGCCTTGTCTTGGCTTGGGTTACCCTCCAAAGCATACTCTGCAGTAAGGATCTGAAAGCAAGTTGCCTGTTCAGGAGATAATCACAGCGACCACAAGTAGGGGAGTGGGGGATGACACAGGAAAGAGAAGGCAGCCAATATGGGGTGCCCTAACGTGCAGGCTGCCACTACAAACAACTGGAAAGAGTGTAGAATGCACCTCGGAGTTACCCCACCTGAGGGAAAAATAAATGGGATTTATTTATCTATCAACTACCACATGACAGTGGTCAAGAATTACTCCAGGGTGTTATTTCTTGGCACTTCTTACCTACTCGGGGTATGGCAGAGTGCGCCCGTAGGGAAAGCCTTTAGGCAGAGAGTTGCATGTGCTTGCAGAAGGAAACGTAGGTATACACTGAATGGTGAGTGTGAAGGGCAAATGGTGGCGCACCAGTAATGTCTGCAACATCCTTGTTTTGCAAGGTGTTCTGAAGAAATTGAACATGATCTTGGATTCCTTTTCTCTCTGGTAACCTCCAATTTATTGTCTGTGTCTATGGATTTGTTTTTGTCCTGCTTTGTTTGTTCATTTGTTACTTTTTTGTTTTCTATTCCACATGAATGAAATCATATGGTTTTTGTTCTTTTCTGTCTGACTTATTGCACTTAGCATACATGATAGCTTCATGATCCATCAATGTTGCCACAAATGGCAACATTTCATGTTTTCTTTTTTAAGGGCTGAGTAATACACACCCCCACACACACCCACACACATACCCTCCTGTCAGTGGACACTTGGTTATTGTAAACAATGCTGCAATGAACATGGGGTACATATATCTTTTCAAGTTAGTGTTTTCATTACATTCTTCAGTTAGATACCCAGAAGAGGAATTGTAGGGGTAGGTCTAGTCTTAGTCTACTTCTAGTCCAGTTACTCCTTTTTGAGGAATCTCCATACCATTTTTCATGGTGGTTGCAATTTACATTTCCATCAACTGTGTATGAGGGTTCCCTTTGGTCCACATCTCCAAAATTTATTTTTTGTTGTTTTGATGCTAGCCATTCTAATGTGAGGTGATATCTTATTGTGGTTTCAATTTGCATTTTCCTAATAATTAGTGATATTGAACATCTTTCTGTGTGCCTGTTGGCCTGTATGTATGCGTTGGAAAGATGTCTATTCAGATCTGAGGATTTTCTTAATGGAGTAGCAATCAAGGTCATTGGTTGAGAATGATGATTGGGGCTATAGGGATTGAGAAGAGAAGGGGAGATATGAAATAATCACCTAGGTTCTTAAAGAGTGAGTAGACTAAGAAAATTAACTATAATTGTTGGACAGCATTAAGAGCCTATCTGAGGTTTGTGCTATGGATTTAATATGAGACCAGCTGTAATAGATTTCATGTTTTTCTTCAGTCACAGTCAGCTGCACAGGGGCAGACATGGTATAGGTGACAAGTTGGATTTCATTAGTGTTGTTGTGGTATTGCCACGAAAAAAATGTGATGGAGTAAGAGAGGGACAAGGGAGACGAGGAGAGATAAGGGAGTAAACTTATTGTAATTATTTACCACAGAATAAGCTGAGTAAGGAGGGAAAAGGAGATATCAGTGAGGGAGAATGAGAAGTTGGTAGGACCAATTAATTAGAGGTCTTATCAGGAGGCTTAGTATTGGTGGAATCTGGGTACCAAAGGGTGTGGAGCTGGAAGTGTGTATGGATGGTGGTCAGGGAGTAAGGTGCATGTAGATGAGTTGTGGAGGGGTTGCAGTTATTGGTAATGACAAGGTCATTAGGGACATGGCCACGGGAGTGAGTGGCTGAGATAAAGTGGAGGACAAGGACTTTTGAAGAGAGGAGCTTTAGAAATGGAAAGGTTATGTTGTTGGAATGCATCTGTGTGACTATTAAAATCTCCATGAATTAGGACTGCAATAATGTTGTATAAAAAAGGGAGTAGGGAGTTCCCTGATGGTGTAGTGGCTTAAGGCTTCGGCACTGGCGCCGTCAGTGCTACAGCCTGGGTTCGATTCCCAGTCAGGGAGCTACCCACATACCAAAAAGCAGAAAAAAAAAAAAAAAAAAAAGGGAGTAGAGTTCAATATATCAGTATATGTACAGAGTAATATCTGAGTCGTGAGTTACAGTTGCTTTAAGTTTATTTCTTACACTTTATGTATTACTTTTATAATTAAAGTTAATGATTTAAATTGTTTCCATCAGGAAAAAGGAAATTTTATATCATTTTACGCAGGCATTTAGGTGCTTAACTAACCCACTGGGAAGCCAGAAGGAGTGAAAATTAGGGGATAAGCCATCAGTTTTCAGTTTTGCTCTTCTCCTGTGATCCAAAGTCAGGGTGCTGTCCCCTGAGTGTCAGAAACCTGTAGGAAATTGCTGCTGACATCACAGCTTCTTCACATGAGATGAGTCAACAGTGGGGGAGTACAGAGGATACTGAAAAACCTTACTTGTGCAGAGCTCATGGATCTGGTGCCAGAGCTGGAGGATGAGGACAGCGGCTTCTGTTTCTTTTACTGCTTTCTAATCACTCATGAGGATGTCTCACAGGCAGGACACCAATCACATTCATGCTTCTGTAGGCAAGGGAATGTGCCCGTTGTAGGTACAGGTGTCCAGCCCTGAGATAGAGGGGAGCGCGTAGGAGAAGAATGGGAATGGGTGCTGACTGTAGAACAAACCAAAACACAAAAATGGCTAAGTAACACCCAGCCTAGCAAACACTGCTTCACAGACTCAAACATGTTTTCCATGGCTCAGTTTGTACTGGCCCCTCTTGAACTTGGTACTATGCCTTTTTTACTTAAGTTCTCCCTGTCTTATATTCTGCTCAGTCCAGAAGAGAAGAACCTTTCTTTTTTTGGTACCCATTTTGGAGACTGTAGTATCCAGCATCATTGGAGAGTGCTCTTTCTCTCTCTCTCTCTCCCTCTCAGATGAAACTCAAGATTTTATTGGCGGAGTTTGAGGAACACTGAATTCTCCAAATTTTTCTTTCCTTCTGGCACTAACTTTCCATAACTCTTTCAGCTTCTGAGCTTCTATCTGTCTTCTAGATAACCTTCTTGAGTAGGACATTCTAGTCCTCAACAATGCTGAGTAAATAGGCATGGATGTAATTGTAAAGAATGTATTATTTTTAAGGAAATACAAGCTTGCATATGAGGCAAATGTAAGTGTGGCCAAGCAGAAGTCCTTTGGACTCTGCTTTGTAATGAGCAAGAACCATTTATGATTAATACATTTTAAGTATCTATATATCTAGTAAACAGAAATTCTACGAAGGCTTCTTATAGAGGCAAAAATATTCTTTCTACTTAGCTTCAGGCAGGGCTTATTGTCAAGAGTTCAGAATCTGTGGCATCTAGATTTAATGAGCTTTTAACCTTTTAGAAAACCTTGAAAGTTAGATTGACTCAAAACAAAGCCCTTTATTTCAAAAGAGCATCCTGGGGTATCATATTCCTCCTCTTCTTCACTAAGAATGCTATATCTAATGATGTAAAGCTGATTTTAGTCGGAGAGGTCTCTTAAGAACTGCATTTGTGTGTGGTACATACACACCCATGTGCATTCAGTGCACAAGTATGTTTACCTTATAATTATCCTCTAGGCTGGAAAGAGGGAAGTTCTTGAGTTTCCTTTGAGGACAGTCACCAAAGTATCCAGGTAGAATTTGGAGTCAGAGGAGTGAAGTAAAGGGAGAGAGAAAAATAGGCCAGTATAATCAGGGATAGCTTTGTGAAGAAGGTAGGACTTGATCTAGGCCTTGAAGGACAGAGAAATAGAAAAACACATAAACAAGGTGTTGGAAGACTAGAGTTCTAGTTTTGGCTGTGGACTTAACTAGCTATGTGACTCTGGTGGTTATTAGGGCTGTTCACAAACATTGCTGCTCTCTGCCTTTCAGCTAGTCACCAGGATTGCACAGCTGTGGCCATGTGAATTCTTTTGTTACTGAAATATGAGTGGAAGAGACATGTGTCACTTGTGGGTAGGACTGTCACCTGTGCCTGCTGCCACCTTTCTTTTCCTTGCTGTAGTAATCATGTGTTAAGATGGAGCCTCTGAGCAAGAGGGTGGGAGAGGAGGGGGAGGGAGTCAAATACACGGTGATGGATAGAGAACTGACCCTGGGCGGTGAGCACATAACACAACACACAGACGGTGCACTGTGGGGTTGTACACCTGGGACCGATATAATCTTTGCTAACCACCGTCATCCCAATCAATTTAATAATAATAGTAAAAAAAAAGATGGAACCTCTGTCAGTCTGTATCCCTGAGGGACGCTGAGGAGATGTGTTGGGCATGCAGCATGAGAAAGAAATACATTTTTGCTGTGTTAAGTCACTGGGTTTTTGGAGTTCTTGTTACAATAGCATACTCTGCCCATCTTGACTATTAGAGTGACTTCAAGCGAGCCCCTGCATGTGTGGGAGCCTCAGATTTCCATGGGCAAGATGAGAGATTTAGAATAAATAGTTTCTTTTAAAGAAATGCTCTTTTCTAGCAGCAGATTTCAGGAGAAGTCCATTAGGAAACCTAGAGTGTACATGGATGCAAAGGGGGCTGGGTGTCCTCCAGGTGAAAAACTCTACATAAAGACTTCTAACTTTTTGTCCAGCCCTAGCACATTATAGGTCTCTTGGACGACCCAGAGTCTGGCCATTTTGGTCAGCTTGGCTGACTTCTCTCTCAGTTGAGCAAATCTGGCCAGAACGAATGTCAGTAGCATGACCAGCACAAACCCAGGATTTCCACACCCAGGTAAGGTGAACATCGTGACTCTGGCTCGCAGAACAATCTGTGAGGTCTAACTTAAATGGTTTTTCTGTTTTCCCCTTGACACACTGTGACAAAGGCAGCTAAGATGACCTATTCCTTGCCCGGAGGTCAGGTCTGTAACTGCAGATGATGCTGAATTCCATTACTGATGCCAGCCTGGACTCCAGTGACCTCTGTAGGAGGAAACGTCTTATCAGTAAGCGTCGTGGTGTGTCACAAGATGGGAAAAAGAACTATTAAATAGAGATAATGTGGCCTTCTGAGCTATCAGTGGTTTGATGGGGTGATATGGACAATGAATTATGAACTTTTTCTAAAAGAAGGGGCCTGTATGATTCCTGACGTCTTTCTCTTCTTCTCTTAGTTCTCCCAGTGGTAAAATGATTGCTGGATTCAGACAGATTTGGGTTTGAATCCCAACTCATTTACTAGTTGACACTGGGCACATACTCGTATGTACCTTAATGACTCTGTGTCAGTTTCTTCAATTGTAAAATGGAATAATAACTATTACTTGGCTAGGTGGTTGTGAGAATTAAATGAGGCAAAACACACAAAACACTCGGCACATACTTTTTTCTCATTTCTACCCTCCTCATCTCCTGTTGTCTATTTGACAATTCCTCTGATGCATCTTTCCTGTTTAATAGATTGGTTTTATCTTCAGAAGTTCTGTGGACATCACTTCATGCTCTTAGGCTCAGGGGACTTCAGAAAGTTCTCTTTCAATATTTTATGAAGACATGTGTTCAAGATCCATCTTAGCTGTCGCCAAGAGCCCATTTGCGTGGCAGAGATGACTAGCTGCATTTAATAGAGGGAGGCCTTGGAGTACAGTCAAATGTATTTATCTTAAAACCAGCTCTTAAAACTGTTTGCGTGCTGAGTTGGACATGTGGGGAAGATGGATGATAGGGCATCCTCAGCCGGGGGACAAAGTTTCCAGAGCATTCTGATTCAATGGCATTCACCCTTCATGTGCTGGATGGGATAAAAAATGGCAGCCAGGAATGGGGTATAGAGATCATAAGAAGTCCTAAATTTGTGATCTGGGAAGGTCACTTTGATTTAAAGTGGGAGCCACATCTGATGAGACGTCCTGGAGGTTTAAGAAGTGTGATGAACAACAATGCAATAAAAACAGAGCAGGATTTAGAAGCAGAGGACCTGGGCTGAGTCCTTGACTTCAGTGCTGACCTTGAGGAAATTTTATAATGTTGTTGACCCTCAGTTTACTCATCTGGAAAAGGGAGATAACATTACTTAAGAGCAATGTTATGTGCTTTAAAGAAGATAATATATGTGAAAAACACTTTGTGGACTCTAAACTACTGAACAATGGTTAGGAGTTATGATGATCATCCTCACATCTGTTACTAGGTAACACTTCACAGGGGCACAAGGGCCACATGAAGCAGGGCTGTACCACTGTCTAATATACTTGATTGACATGACTCCTGTTTGGTGATTGTGGGACCCAAAGTACAGTTGTGATGAGTAGCTTGATGACTGTCTTATAGAAAATTGGTTACAGAGTTGAGATAGAATTTATACTGAGTGTATCCCTATTTCATGGATATCAACTAGTGATAAGAAAGCAGGTATGAGATTATAGTTGGCATGAACACTTAATAGCTCTGTAGTAACATCCATGTGGATTCTTGCATGTCTAGATCATGCCTTTCCAGAGAACATGGACAAGATAAAGGGCAAAGCCACTCATAATTAATATTGACAAGATTTGGAAAAAGAACCAGAGGTTATTATATCATTTTCCTCAGGTTTTATATTATACACCCATTGTTTAAATACTGTTGGAATTTGTGCTATTTCTATCACTGAAAATTGTCACCTATTAAAATATTCAATCACCCACTTATGGTTTTATACAACAGACACATACTGAGCATTTCTGTGCTTAAACTGCTATTAGGGAAACATGGGTGATTTTATCCCCCTCAAAATTTTATTATGAAATTTTCAACCTTGAGTAAAATGGAAAAAAAATTATGACCAGCAATTGGCTTATACAATTCCATATCTAAACACATCTATTCTTCTGTCTCTCCATCAACCTGTCTTATTTTTTCCCTTCACTACTTGAGCATGCATATCAGAAACCACGGAAGATTTTTGAGCAGGGGTGCAATGAGACACAAACTGCATGTTATGCAAATGTCTCCTATGAAAATATGGATATGGTGGTCTGACCCTGGTGATCCTACCTTTCCATGTCTCTGTCCTCCCTTCTCTTATTTTTAGGAGAATCAGTCATTGACTAATATGGTGGGAAGGGCAGAGACTTTCCATAGGTGAATGAAGAGATCAGGATGGTGGTGATCTACGTAGTCATGCTTTCACACCTGTACTGGAAAGATGGTACTGGGATACGACCGTGAGGCATAGGGCTCTGTAAAGTTTGTAGGCCTGATTTATCCAGATCATCTTTTCCCAACATGTGCAGCCACTGTACTCCGAGTTTTATCTGTATTATCTTTTGTCATCTTGGCAACCACCCTTTGATTTGGCATTACTATTCCCATTTTTTTGATATGTATACTGAGTATCAGAAAGTTTAAGTCACTTGCTTGAACTACTTGATTGAGAATTGATACAGCTGGACCCAGATTCCGGAGAAAATGTTCTTTCCCCTTCATTGGCTATTGCCCCAAACTGGTACTAATTCTACCCCTTGTAAGCCACAGTGCTTCAGAAGGAAGCGTTATAAAAGCAAAGGAAATCAGCAAAAATTGTGTCTCTGCTAATAGGCAATTACAGGATCCTACAGTCCCATGGTAGCAATTATCCAGTGTTCCTTTGAGTCTGTGGATATTGGTGAAGAAAGATTTCTTTTTTGGGCAATTTGCAGTTTTGCTGCGGCTGGCATGGATACACACCTCTCTTCTGACTTGGTGTCTGATGATCTAATTGGCCTCTGTTTGCCAGCGGTATTCTTTCACGGTCATCTAAGTCACTCACTGCCCTTCTTGACTTGACCTTGAAGGTTTTCCAACCTCCTCAGGGACTGACTATACCACTTCCCCATTGTTCATGTCCTTGTAATATGATGTCAGATTAGCGACTTGCTTCTTGAGGCCTGTGCCCTCAATTTATATGTCAGTTTTGTTTGGTGGTAAGAGGTGGGGAAAAAATAAGGGAATCTTATTACTACTGAAAAATTTATATTTAACTGTTTATCATTTAATTAAGCTTTAAAGGCAGGAGCTATGCCTTCAACTTAGTACTATTCAGTGCCTAGATTAATACATATTTAAAATGAAAATGAAATAAACGAGTCTCCCCATTCCCTCTCATCTGTTTACTGGCCTTCCTTCACCCACAGTCTACTTTCTCCCCTCGCTGGGGCTCTCGGAGCAGGCCAGTTTGTCAGGTTGGGCCTGGAGTGGGAGGGTTCCAGCAGGGAGGACCCTTAGGAACGGGAAGTGGTCACCCTCCAGTGCCATCAGTGAGACAGCTTCTAAAGTCTGCAGACGGGTGATTTGACTTCAGCTCTCCATGGGAATAAGGTGGTCATAGTTCAGAGTTCTTTCTCAACTAAGGAGAGCTGTACTAGCAAGAGAGTTCTAGTAAATTCCTGGTTGGTCACCATTAGGTTTTCATTTTTGTGGTTTCTATAGCACATAGCATGGTGCTAGGCATAGGGAGTGCTAAGGTAGTTCAGGAACTACGGAGCATGTTGGGCAAGAAGTCAGAAGGTTTGGATTAATCCAACACATGCTACTTACATAAGCTATGACCTTGGGCATGTCATTTAACTTCTCCGACAATTTGTTTCCTTGACAATTGAGCTCCAGGTGTCCTTCAGGTTTCATGATTAGTCTATGATTCTCATAGGCATTTTCTCATTGTTCATTCAGTTACGTGAAGACTTGCTTTTTCATCAGATTTGGCATTCTGGGAGTTCCTGAACTCATCTGTAATCACTTAAAAATAGTATTTCTGAAGAGGAAATAGCTGCAGTTGCTAAGGCAACTAATATTTCTTAATACACTTGATATGAATTTTTGTAATATCTGTGATACAGCATCCCTTTATAAAAGAACACTTGTATTATTTAATAGCTACCTGCCCTATAACTTTACAGTGGGCCTAGAGGCTAATAAATTCATACTAACTATGGCACCATTTTCCTTTCTTTATTGACTCTAGCAAACTGTAATCATGATTTTGCACTAGGTTGACATTTGTTCACGTAGTTCCAAGAATTTAAGGTGACTGGAAGGACTGATTAAAAGCTCCTATATAGACTTGATCTGACATATTGAATCACGTTTTTCCTTTGTCCCTTAAATTTTGGAAAATAATTATATAGTGTTCGAAATGTCTCAAAGGTCTAGAACTACTGAAGATTTGTTCAAAAGTACTCTGAGATACTACGATCTGGAAAGCAGAGAGTCCTCAGCTATAGTTGCTCTTCCCAGTGGGATCCTGCAGCTGTCAATTATAATAGGGAAGAGTGCAGAGTCATGGCATGTTATTGCTAAAAATAGTTCAGACAGCTCCGAGTCACTGCTTACGCTGCAGCTGCAAACTCAGGCTTGTTTTGCTCCACCTGAGCCTAGGAAATCCTGAAGCCAGGGATTCAGTCACAACACCCCCACCCCCACCCTTAACACCCTCCTGCAGCATACACACATGTGCTACACCACACACACACACGCCACTCATAACATACATACAGAGGAATTAAGAGATCTGTGTGTGAAATAGCCCACGAGCAAAAAGTGTCACTAATTAAGGCAGCCAAGTTGCTACCAGGGACCTGTAGGCCTCCGTTCCTCCACCTTTCTATATGTGCTCCTGAATATGCTCTGTCCTCAAGGTCTTTATCTCCTCAGTGCTCAGATTCTGTAACTGAAGAATTAAAGGGCCTTTGTGCTATAAAACTCTCCACCACAGTCCAGTGTGAATTATAATAAGCTCAGGGGGCAGCCAGAGGTCAAATGGGTTCACTCTTCTATATCTCCCCCAAATGCTGCATCAGGCTATAGCAGTGTGCCTGACAAACAATTTAGTTTTCCTTAAGTGACTGACACTCCTTCTATCAGCCAAATACTTTTCTTATACTTGAGGGCAATGCTTTTAGGTGCCTTGAATAAATGGAACCCTTCCTAGAAATTTTAACTCCTCGTGATTTTGCTCTAATGCCCTAGTAGTTCATCCTTGTGGATTTTGGGTTGGGTATTAGGTGGAAGGTGAGAGACGCCATGAGACTCAGAGCACACTGGAAAACTTCTGCAGTTTTTCATTTAAACATTTTATACCCTCCAGGCAGGTGGAGACTGTTGGGCTTCATGTGACAAATACAGTTTTGGCGGATTCTGTACAGGTCCTGCATAGATGGTGTATTAGTTGCCTAGGGCTGCTGTAACAAATTACCCTAAACTAGGTGGCTTAAAACAACAGAAACATATTCTCTCACAGTTGTGGAGGCCAGAAATCCAAAATCAAGGTGTTAGCAAGTCATGCTCTCTTTAAAGGCTCTATGGGAAACTCTGTTCCATGACTTTCTCTTAGTCTCTGGTGCTGCCTGCCAGCAATCCTTGGAGTTTCTTGGCTTGTAGGTACATCACTCCCCTCTCTGTCTCTGTCATCACATGGCCTCTGTTTCTTCCTACTGCCCTCTATTTGTGTTTGTTTTATTTTCTTATAAGGACACCAGTCATGTTTGATTAGGGCCCACCCTAATTAAGTATGACTTCATTTTTACTTGATTACAGTTGAAATATTTTATTTCCAAATAAGGTCATATTCATAGGCACTGAGTGTTATGACTTCAACATACCTTTTGGGGGGACATAATTCAACTTACAACAGATAGGCTGGCAGGTGAGGCTGACCTCCATTGTCTCAGACCAGCTATCAAAACTTAGACAAAAGCCATTGCATTTTCTTCATATTAGATTTATCAAGCTTCTTGGTCTATAGCTATCATCAAACATGGACAAATTATTTCTTCAAATACTTTTTCTATCCACCTTATTTCTTCTGTTTTTTAGGGATTCCAGAGAGGTCACTTGAGTTGCACAGATCACTGATTTCTGTTAATTTTTTTTCTGTATTTCATTGTGGATATTCTATTACTATATCTTGTAATAGATAATCTGTTATGATAGTAACTTATGGTGTATTTTTCAACTTAGACATTACAGTTTTATCTCTAGTAATTCTACTTGGGTCTTTTTTATATTTTTCATGTCTTAACACATTCAATATTTTTTCCTAATTTCTTGAACAAATGAAATACAGTTATAATAACTATTAATATTCTTGCATAATAATTTATTATCTGTATAACTTCTTCATTGGCTTCAAATGATTGATTTTTCTTTTCATTATGGATTCTATTTTCCTGGTTGCTGGCATTCCTGATAAACTTTGATTGGGTACCAGACATTATAAATTTTAATTTGTTGGAAGCTTGATATTTTTGTATTCCTAGAAATATTCTTGAGCTTTGTTGTGGAATGCAGCTAAGTTATTTAGAAATGGTATGATCCTTTAAAATCTTGCTTTTAAGTTTTGTTAGGTGATACCAGAGCAGCATTTACTCTAGGGCAGGGCTTCTCAATCTTGTCACTATTTATATTTTGGTTGGATAAGTTTTGTTGTGGAGGGTTGTTGCCTGTATTATAGTATGCTTAGCAGAATAACTTGTCTCTACTCATTACATGCCAGGAGCATGTCCCTAGGGTGACCATCAAATATGTCTCTAAACACTGTCAAATGTCCTCTGGGAAGCAAAATTGCTTGTAATTGAGAAGTATTGGCCTAGGTTTAATATTTTTTCGTTCACCACCAAGGCCAAACTTTTTTGAGTACTCTATTCAGTGCTATAGGAATTATGAGGTTTTTCACTAGTGAGAACAGGAACTATTTCTAGCTCTATGTGAGCCCAAAAGATCATTTCTTGCAGTTCTTTCAGATTTGTTTTATTTTTTATTTTTATTTTTTATTGTGGGCTCAGGTGGTTTCTTCACATGCTTGTGCTTACTTAAAATTTAAAGGGCACACTTTCCAGATCTCCAGAGCATTCCTACCCTTTGTGTCTGACTTTGTCTCTGTCTCTCTGAGCAGCTCTATCCTCTCTGGCTTTTTGCCCTGTGAATTTCAGTGCCTTGGCTTCCCAGCCTCCCAACTCTATGTCTCATTAACTAAGAGTCTGCCTTTGATCCCTCTTATTGTATATCAGCCTGTGGACTTTTTCAAGCAGTAGGTTGGGGCAATCATAAAGCTTATGTCATTTGTTTCTCAGAAAATTACTGTTGTTTCACTGTATGAGGTCCAGTGTCTTAAAAATGTTGTTTTATGAATTTTGCCTTCTTTAAAAATAAGTTGTTTCACGTATGAGGGTAAATTTGGTCTCTGTTACTCCATGTTGGCCAAAAGCAGAAGTTGAAATGATTCCATTTTAACATACACATATACACAGAGTATATACATGTGTATACATATATAGATATGCTCGTCAGTATTTCTTGAGACTCAATCTTGGCTCATTTTTCTTTTCATCGAGAGCTTTGCTATCCAGTATGAAAGCCACTGATGACATGTAGCCATTTAAATGTAAATAAATCAAAATTAAACAAAATGAAAATTCTGTTTCTTAGTTGTACCAGCCACCTTTCAAGTGCTCATTAGCCATGTATGTCTAATGGATACTGTGTTGGACTGGGCAGATACAGGGCACTTCTATTTCACAGAAGTTTATATTGAACAATGCTGCTCTAGAGTCTCTCTTTGAAAGAGCTAATTCATGCTTATGACGTTAATTATTATTTATTCTCTAAGTAACCTCTAATCTCTATTTTCATAGTATATTTCTTTCTAGCATTCCAGTGCTGTATATCTAAATTTGTATATCTCCACATGTTACCTCAAATACATTTTAATCTCAGATTAGAGTCATCAGGGTCTTTCTTCAGTCCAATTATGCTCCTATTCATTCAGTGAATAGAATCATACAGTGCCACCCAATTATGGACATTTGCTCTTACTCAGTATCTCATTCAATCAGCACTGAGTTCTATCATCTTAAATTTCTAGTAGCCACATCCTGCACTTGACCACTTTTGTTTCTGCTTTAGTTAAGGCCCTCTTTGCTTTCTGCCTTGATTTCTGTATAGGTTTGGTAACTGGTCTCCTTCTTTTCAATTTCCTAGCTCCAATGAAAGTGCTGCAGTGCTACCCAACTTCAAGGATGTGCAAAGGTGCATGCCTACCAAGAGTCTTGAAGGCAGAGAACCAGACTAGTTGCTAAATATTGCTAATGACTATCAAATGGTATAAGAAGAAACCTACTGATTCATTGTTTTTATACTATGAATTTTGAATTGATTTACTTTCTAAATCTGGAGAATGGGTTGATGTCAACTTTTTATTAGTCTTCCTTGTGCCTAATGTCACCCATCCTTGGCTTGACAAGCTCTTATAGGCAGTCAAACTGTCATTACTTTATGAAGCATGGTGAGGCTCTTTAAGCACTCTATGTAAAGAAATAACTGATATTATTTGATATTCAGGTATCTTCCCTAGAGAATTTTAAGATGATTATTTAGCACTCAACACAGTACTTGAAATAGGAATGTATTCAGAACTTTTTCTTGAGTGAAAGAATGTGCTCTGCATATTAAATAGGAAGTATTTTATCCTTTCAACCTTATTATAATAATAGAGATTTTAAAAATAGCCATCCTTGGAAAAAAAGTGTGGGAGGATTGAAATATTAATACTGATTTTTCAAGAGATAGAATGGAGAAGAGAGGGAGACTTTTTATTTTCATTAAATTTATTGGGTGACATTGGTTGGTGAAATTATATAGGTTCCAGGTGCACAATTCTGTAGTACATCATCTATGTGTTGCATTGTGTATTTACCACCCAAACTCAGTTCTCCCTTCATCCCCATATACTTAACTCTTTCTTTAAAAAGTTTTCTCTGTATTTTTTGACTGATTGCCAAAAGCAATGTTTTTAATTTAACAAATTCAATAAGATGATATAATAACAATAAAAACTCTCCAAACTCCAAAACAGAACTAAAATGAACCACTGGTAGCAGCTGGGTTCTGAACTATGTAATTTAATAAATGGGGATCCAGACACTTTCTGGAATTAAGACTATGGCTAGATGATAGCCCTAAAGAAGGAAGCAGGGAAGACAAAGAGGTGAAAGACTAGAAGAGATGGAGAATGTGTCCTGATGGTTGCAGCTAGTCAACTGCTATTATAGTGAGAAAGCAGCCACAGACACTATGTAGACAGACAGCTCTGTTCCAATAAAACTTTGTTTATAAAACTAGGCAGCTGTCAGGATTTGACTCACATGCTACCATGCTTTGCTGACCCTTGTTTTAGAGGAACAAAAGGACTGAGGTAAAGTTGGCAGCAATGCAGGACCCGCCTATCAGGCCTGCCTGGAGCAAGACGTTCTCTACGTTCAGGCGCTTCCGGTGATATGCTGCCTGGTCCCCGGGATGTCTCGCTACACCGCTGTGAGGTGCTGATGTCAAGGCTGCTGGTTTCTATTAGCCTTATTAACTATCATACCTTTTCTTTGGGGAGATGTAGGATTAATAAATTCATTCAAACAGTTAAATATTTCAATGAATATACCTTACTTTGGACACGTTGTACAAAGGTGAATTGAGTTGTTACTAGCATAACCTTCTCACTCAGAGAGTCGATGAGGAGCTGGGGCCAGGCCAGGCCAGGCCAGTGTCGTTCTAGCTGCTTTCATAGCTACTCACTGGTCATTTTCCAGTGGGTCTTGCAAGGTGTTTTTAACGTCCCTCTGTAATGTCTTTGTGTCTGTGGCTCTGCTGACCTCCTTGTAAAACTCTCTGTTTGAATTGGTTCTTGATAGGTTCGTTTCTTTTGGGCAACTTTTTGCCTGCTCTGTCTTTACTTGGGGCCGGGTCTCTCCTGCTGCCTTTGCTCTTCCTCCTGCTGTTGTGACTTTAAGTTGTCAGCCTGCGCATGGCTCTTATTCACTGTCTTGGTGCTACTTCTGCTGCGTGGCTACTTTCTCATGGTACTCACTTGTAGGTAGTCCTCCTTTTGTCTTTTTCTCAGGACAGTGTAGGCGTAAGGAGGATGGTCCTGGTGCTCTCTTAACTAACTCCACAAGAAGTAAATGGCTATTTACATCTTTCATTATAACCCATAATTTTGGAGTAAAATGTCTGGGCTCCTATTTATGAGATATAAGGGCAAAGAAACTTTCCATATTTTTCTCATCTATAGGATATTTTTGCATCTTTTCATTTCAAAGCTACCTCAAAAGATGAGAAGATCAGAGTTTGTCAGCCTCCTGACTGTTAGCAGTGGTAGAAGAGCTATTTATTTGCTTTAATTCTTTACTGGAGTTCCTACAACTGCTTCTCTTATCTGATGCCTCCTTGCAGGAGTGGATTAAAGGAGATGTTTTGATACCGCTGAAGCCTGGTAGTGGGCACCCAGGGTCTTGCTTTGTTTTATCCTGGAACATTTCCTACTGTTGACTCCAACTCAGTTAGGGCCCCAAGAGGAGCTCACTGACCCTGAGAAGGTCTTAATAGAGGCAGAGAAAACTCTATTGTCTAGAATGACGTATCATGAAATCTTAAAAAGGTTCACCTTCCAGGAGAGTTCCCACTGCTGATATTATTTATGTGGTTATTGGCATCTTTGTATGCACTGAAATCAGATGGTGTCTTAAGTTGTCAACATTAACTGAGGAGAAATAATGGACTATTAACCCACCTTTTTACACTGGTGTTCTGAATTGTCCTATATACATATAGGTAATGTGATAAAAGATCCATGGTGTTGCGTTTTAGATTAAATTAGAAAATAAATATTTTTAAAATGTAAAGAATAAGAAGATATGTGAAGTGGCTGTTTTGGGACTGATCCCAGAACATGACCAGAATGAGGAATGACTTGATCTGAAGTTGTTCTCTTATCCTAATGTTTAGAAACGAGCACTGGAGCCCAAAGTCCCAACAGTCCTTAGCTTGCTAAGCAGCTAAGATTAGTCCAAGAAGAATGTGAAACTGCATTTCCCTCAGTCTTGGGGAGCGATAAGACTATTTCTGTTTTCCAGAGTTGACCACTAAAGTTCATGTCGTAGGTTTTTACTTTGAAAAGGTCAAGGCGCTCTCCATTCCTGCAAGGGAACATCAGAGAGGAGAAGCGGATGTTACGATTTCTAGTTTCCAGGGATGGAGAAGTCCCTTTCGTTTGAGGGCGTGACCTACTGTTTGTGGGTTTGGCCATACATGAGAGGTATGGGATGGAGATTTTTCTCAGAGTAGAAGCCTAATCCAGCCTTATGATGGGACTGTGAGTATCTCCAAAGTACACTTGAGGGCAATGACAGGTACTTAATTTTTATAAGAATCATAGAAGCCCATGGGGTTCAGCCACAATGGTCCCTATACTTAAATCTGTTTACTTAAGACATGCCTCCAAGTCGAGGTGTACAACCCTTTGAGGTGGGGTGGGGTGGGGTGGGGGTGGGGCTTTGATTAGACGAGTGTTTGCCTGAAAATAGAACTAACTGCAGGTTGCATGAGTGCAGGAGGGAGGGTCAGTCTCACAGTATAGGGAAATGAAAAAGCCCTGGACTCTTCTTGTCTTAGGGCTTTTAGACTTGGTTCTGCCACTTAGCAGCTGTGTGACTGCAAACAATTTTCCTCTCTGAGGTTCAGCTTCCTTCCTTTCCTGGAAAATGAGGGAGTTGTATTCTGTAAGTTCCAAAATACCTTTTAGATCTAGGATGATTCAATCAATATAGATTGGTATCTGAAAGATAAATTAAAAACCAACTAGGAAGGAGAGGAGTGGCTCCTTTGAAAATGCCCCAGGTGATCATTGGTTAGCATGGTCCCTACCAAACACTTAGAATTAGGTTTTTTTTCCCTTCTGTCTAAGCCAAGTCCTTCAGTTCTTAAATTTGAGGGAATTGCTGAACAGATGTCCCCTGCCCAGTCTCCCCAGATTATAACTTTGGCTGAGTTGGATTCTTATGGTCAAAACTTATCAGTTATCCCTCATGCTACAGCCCTTGTTAGGATTTGTCATGTAGCCAGTTGCAGGCATTTCTTGGCTTTCTCTTGTAGACCAGAACAACCTATGCTCTATCAACAGATGTAACCAAGGCACAAGGTACAAAAGGAGCTTTCATATTAGGAATTGTAAATACGTGACCCATGGGCCACTGCTCCCTGCTTTTACACTCATGACAACACAAACTCCAAATCATTCTCAAAACAATGTTCCAATCAGTCACTCCCAATTCAAACTGGCTTGTAAAATGAAACTCACTTGTCATCATATTCTTCATCATAGTAATACAGTGACATCTCTGACCATTTTGTTTAACTCTGTATTCTGAAAAACCTTCTGGTTACTAAGAACAGGAAACTTAGTCATTCACAATTCTTATTAAGATTTTCATATATGTCCATGACTGCATGGCCATCTTTGTTTTGCTGTTGTCCATGCATAAAAATGATACTGAGCCAGTCTGTAATGTGACTGTTAGTCCCCATGGGGAAACACAGCACTTTCACCAGCAAATATCTGTCAAAGTTCAATTAGTACTATTGATTAGAGCAATTGGTGAGAAAGAATATGCTACCAATGGTTTCAAGGACCTCTAATGAAATGTTTCATTATAGAAAGCTGGTGATTTAAGTAGAGCACAACAACGCTTCTGTTATGGAGACTGCAAATGTTTAGTATTTAGATACATCATTGAAAACACCTAAAACACTATTTTTTTCCATTTGGAAAAATTTCCAGATGTCATTTCAACATTATTAAATGCATCACAATCTTTTTTTCAGGACAGAAACTCAAATTAAAATCAATACTGACCTTTCCTTGGAAACAAGCAAAAAAAAAAAAAATAAAAAAATAAAAAAAGCCATTTTAAGAAATTTTAGTCGCTAAATAATAAATATAGCATTGAAATGTCAGCTGCTGAGATTAGATGAAGCAACACTCCCAAGCAAAGTATAAGTGTACCTCCTTCCCTATAGGCATAAACTTTTTAGGATGTTTTTTGCATCCTGCCACAAAGTATGTTTGCATGTTAATTTTCAATAAGCCATCAGGAAAAGAATGATTGCTACCTGTTGGAGAAATATAATTAAAAATCACAGGCAATCTGCTGATAGAATGCAAAGACAGAAAGGAATCACATCCCCTTATATATCCAAGCAGATACAACCCGTTACATGTGTTATTTCGGGATAAACAATAACTGGTCCTCATGCAAGAGGACTTGACAGTACCATTTGTCACACATAATTCATCTTAACTTTACCCAATTGGGGTGATCATCTGTGTCAGCTAAATTACTTTATCTAGAGGAAAACTAACTTCTCATCTCTCTATGACAAGAGGTAGTTTTGCAACTGGGAGCAAGGTATCCACCGAACTTACTCTCCTTTCTTCACTAGAAACTAGAAGATTGGGGTGCTGTCTCCTTTGATGTTTGCATTTTTAACAGATGGCTTCTAGGTCCTTGAGAAAGACATTCTGGGCTCATAAAATAGACAAAAGGCCAGCTGACAAAAGGCCCATCTGGTCTTCAAAAGGATTAATATACATTTCAAAGAGATGAGAAAGTACTTACAATTTTGTTTTCTAAGGTATATGCTCAAAGAAAAAGGAAGTGAGGGAACTATCTTCTGTTTTCAATAGGGAGATTGTCATTTTTTTAAAGTTGTTTTTATAAACTTGATAGCATTTAACATACTACTCAACACATAGTAATATCCTATTAATGGTTAGTTAAGTTGAATTGAGATTTTTCTCCAGATTTTGATTGTACAGTGATATTCTTAGTGAAATTTTCCAACCACTAGCATAGAAAAGCATCAGCTTGAAAAATGTTTGAATATCAATAAGCCAGCATCATTATAGCGTTATGTCTCATTGAATAATGTTAAGTGCCTGGTTATGCATGGAATTAGACTAGGTATAAATTACTCAAAGAAACAGAATTTGTGCCCCCTAGAAAATTATATTCACATCAACATTTGCATTTGATAAGCATAATCTTTTAGAAGGGCCAAGATTTATAATAAATTTTGGTAGTTTTCTATGTAACAAAATGGAAAGCTGTAAAATGATTTTACTGTGCAAGTGTAGTAAACATATTTATACACTCATTGGTGACATACTGTCTATGCATATATTCTATTTATTTATTTTTATTAAATTTATTGGAGTAGCATTGGTTAGTAAAATATAGGTTTCAAGTATACATTTCTATAATATATCATCTGTGTGTTGCATTGTGTGCTCACCTCCCAGAGTCAGTTCTCCTTCCATCACCATGTATTTGACCCCCTTTTTCCTCTTCTACCACCACCCCATTTACCGTTGGTAATTACTAAACTGTTTTCTGTGTCTATGAATTTTTATTTGTTTGTTTGTTTGTTTTGTTCGTTTGTTGCTTTCAGTTTTATATCCCATATGTGAGCGAAGTCATATGTTTCTTGACTTTTTCTTTCTGACTCATTTTGCTTGGCATGATACTTTCAAGATCCATCCATCCGTGTTGTTACAAATGGCAGCATTTCATCTTTTCTTATGGCCGAGTAACATTCCATTGTATATTTTTAATATGTATTTATCCTTACTCACCTCAACACTCTAGAGCAGTGGTGTCCGACCTTTTGGCTTCCCTGGGCCACATTGGAAGAGGAATTGTCTTGGGCCACACATAAAATACACTAACACTAGTGATAGCTGATGAGTTTAAAAAAAGTTTGCAGAAAAGAAAATCTCATAATGTTTTAAGAAGATGTGTTGAACCATATTCAAAGCTGTCCTGAGCTGCAGGTGGACATGTCTGCTCTAGAGTAAGAGGACCTAAGAAGGTTGAACAGAGCTGCAGCAGCTAGAATGGTAAAAGAGGAGAATCCATCTAGAAAATTGTGAAGAAGGAGGTGAAGCAAATGTGTTGCTCACCCATGTCCCTATCCAAGTTGATTCTCTGACATAAAGAGCTCTACAGGACCAAGAAGGAAATGGGCACTCAAGAAAGTAAAGGTGGTACTACCATTGGGGCGAAACCAATTTGACTGAAGCCCAACCCACCACTTTCTTCATTCTTGTCCCCTTGCCCATGAGCTGCAGCTGGTATTATTTAGTTGATTTCTTTCCTTTGACATTGAAGACATTTTATTATGCCACTTCCTTCCATCCTTTCTATGTTTATTCTTCTGTCGTTTGTCCCAATTTTTCTTCAATCCTCAGTATACTACAAGTTTTAGCCAACCTTGCACTATCTTTTTTTCTAATTCTAACACTTCTTTTATATTCATACCTGATTAGGCATCTTATTTCCAACTTTTGTACATTTTAAAGATTCTAAGCTCACCAGAAATCTCCTGGGCATCTAAGCTAGTCTTTCTTTACATGGTTTTATCTCCCACCTATTTCCATTAAAAGAAAAATCCTATATATCACTTATTTGACTCTATTTCTTATACTTTCAATCAGGATTTGATGCTATATAATCAAAATTGTTTTAAAAATCATCCAAATTTGTGAGTCACTTTCTTTTATGGCAATCAGAGTATGAGATCAGTCTTGCCTTTCTTTTAATATCTTGGACTCTGGGTGGCCAAATGGTATATATTCTTTTAAAAAATTTTTTTTTAATTTTTAATTTTTTTTATTGTTAGACTTATTGGGATGACATCTGTTAGCAAGGATTACATAGGTTTCAGGCATACAATTCTACAGTGCATTGTCAGCTTGTTGTATAATAAGTTCACCACCTAATGTGACTTCTCTTTCCATCACCTTATATTAAGCTTCCCCCCTCCTCTCCCACCCCCTCCCCTTCCTCCCCTCCCTAACCCACTCGTCCCGAAATAAACATTAAACTACTGATTGTGTCCATGGGTTATTTGTTTGTTCATTTTTTTCTTTGTTGCTTTCAGTTTTATATTCCACATATGAGTGAAGTCATAGTTTTTGTTTTTTTCTGTCTGGCTTATTTCACCAAGCATGATGATCTCCAGGTCCATCCATTTTGTTTCAAATGGCAATATTTCACCTTTTCTTATAGCTGAGTAATAGTCCATTGTGTATATGTACCACAGCTTCTTTATCCAGTCGTCTGTCACAGGGCACTTTGGTTGTTTCCATGTTTTTGGTATATATATATATTCCCCTTTTTTTCCAGCTTTTGCAAAATCCAAGGCTATATAGTTACATTTCCTCAAGTTTTTGACATTTTCATTTAGGCAACTGTTTATTGTCTATTAGAGAAGCAGTTTCTACAACTTACTTTTCTATACTTTCAGACAGAAACACATTTGGAAGCAAAGTCCAGAATTTCTCAGATAGGACTTGACCAAATGTGATGTCTTGATTTTTGATCTACATCACTTGTATAACCTGTACCTATAAAGTTTATAATCTGTAGCAAAGTTTAATTAATCATATATTTTCTCAATCTGGTATGTAATCCGTTGTTTATATTTATAATCATTCACTCCTTCCTCCAGTTCTGTTTTTCCTGAAATCAAATGCTTTGTAGCTTCCTTCCACTATCATTTTTCTTATAGGTATATAATATTCTCTTGGCAATGGAATTTACATAATCTTACCTAATAAGCTGTTTCTCTTTAATCTGGTCTCTATTTTCTCTGCTGTATTCTAGCTATGTCCTCCCACCAAGTCTTAGTGAAATCTATGTGGCAGATTTACTTTCTATCTCATAGTAACACTTGTTTTAATATATTTCTTATCATGCTGCAATAGATGCAATAGGTAGACTCTGTTTTCATTTAAAATTTTCTGTTTAATGCCTAGTATAAGGTTTGATACATGGGTGGTTGATAACTACAAATAAATGAGTGAAGGCACATCCTGTTAGTCCTAATTACAAATTAACGTAAAACTAATATTTGCAAAAAATTTTTTGTTAAGTCTTAATAGAGTAATCAGACAGATAAGGAAACAGAGTAATTAATCTAGTAGCAAAAATAGGGCAAGCATCCCCAAATCACTTGACAAATCAGAGACAAAGACCAAATAGGACTAATGTAGGTATGTTTATAGGAATCAGGAGTAAATAAAAATGGAAGTAATTTCAAGGTAGAGTGATTTATAAACTAAACCAATTTTAGAAAGCCTTTTATAATTGATTATATTGTCTGTAAATCCATGCATGAGTAATACATGCAGTAATAGTGAGGAGAGTTCCTACCTTCTACACTCATAATTCTGGACAGAATAATGTCTGATAGCTTGATGATTTTGACTCTTCAGGTTCTTTATGAAGGAAGTCTTTAAAAGCATTTTTAAAGTTAATCCATTCATTAAACAAATACCTGTTAATTGTTTGCTTTATTCCTAGGCACTCTTTCCTACACTGGAGGTCTATAGATGAACAAGGCAGAGATGGTCACAATTCTCATGGATCTTACATTGTAGAAAGAAAGGGAATTGGTGGAGTAAATGTACAAAAGCTGTGATATAATTTAGGATGGTGTGCATGCTCTGAAGAAATTAAAATGAGATAATAAGATAAAGAAAATGGAGGTGGGATGGAAAACATCACTTCAGATTGTATGGTCTGGACAGATATCTTTGAAAAAGCAGTATTTGAGCAAAGATTCCATTGACAAGAAAGAGCCAGCTATGGGCAGATCTTAGGGCATAAGTAAAAGGACTGTCAATGGGCAATCCTAGTGTAGAATAAGCTTAAGGCTCAAGAAACTAAGGGGGAGTGTGGTTGGAGCTAGTATATGATGAGAAGAGTGGGATAGGAAAAGATCTGAGAGGTAGTGTCTCAGGAGGATCTTAACCATTAAGAAACCAAAAATCATGACTCACATTGGCTTAGATAATAAGAAAATAATTTATCTCATGTAAGATGTTTGCAGATAGGGTCGGCTCCCGGGTTAGTTGATTTAATAGCTCAATGACATCATCAAAGAAGCAGGCTTTCCCCCCATTTCTTTGCTATGCCATCTTTTGGTAGCTTCCATCATGATCTCAAGCTGGTTGCAACTAGCTTAGTCATTATATTCAAGCACAATAATACATGCAGGAGAAGAAAGGGGTCTGTGTCTTCTTTTAAGGATGAGGAAGGCTTTACCTAAAGCAACACATCTAATTTGCTCTCATGTATCATCTGGCTGAGTTTGAATGTCATGCCCATTTCTAAAATAACAATGGTAAGAATGGAATTACCATGTTTGATTTTGTTCAGTGGTTCTCAAAGTGTGCTACTTAGATAGCAGCATCAGTATTACCTGGCAACTTGTAAGAAATGCAAGACTCAAGGAATCAGAAACTCTGGCAGTGGCATCCAGTCATCAGTGTTTTCATAAGCCCTCTAGGTGATTCTGATGTAAGTCATTTTTTTTTCTTTAGCTTTTAAGAATATATTCCAAGTAGAACAAGATACAAACTTGAGGTCTACTGACAATTGTGACTTAGCCTTATGTTTGAGAAGGTCAGAGACTTGATTATCAGGACTTCTTCAGGTGAACACAGGCTGAGGAAACTCAGACCAATTTTTCTGTGCCTTTGGGGAGAAGGAGAGGAAAGCAGATTCTTGCTTACATCTGTAGCATTAAAACACTTAGTAAGTTTGTGGTGTACACTAGAAGTCAGCTGGGATATGAATAAGATTGACTCAAACCACCATTTCAAGCTCTCGAGCAATCCATGCCTTCTCAAAATTTGTAACTTGCCCATAAGGTTTGGCTTTTTTTGTAACTTATGTTTTAAAAAAAGGACATTTTTTTAAAGAACAGTTTTAAATTTACAGGAAAATAGAACAGATAGTACAGAGTTCCCATATGCTACCTACCAGTTTCTTCTATTAGTAACTTTTTACATTAGTATGCTATAGTTGTTATAGTGAATAAACTGATTTTGGTGCATTATTATTAACTAAAGGCCATAGTTTATTCAGATTTTTCTTATTTTTATATAATGTCATTTTTATCATTTTTGTTGTTTTTCTCGTTCCAGAATCCCACCCAGGGTGCCACAATATAGTTAGTTGTTATCTCTTAGGTTCTTTTTTGATGTGATAGTGTCTCAGATTTTCTGGTTTTTGCTGACTGACAGTTTTGAGGAGTACTGGTCAGGTACATTGTAGGACGCCCTTCTAGTGGAATTTGTCTGATGTTTTTTTTAATGATTAAATTGGAGTTATGGGTTTTTGTGAGGAAGATCACTGAGATAAAGTGTCATTTTCATCAAGGGTACATAATGTCAACATGATTATCACTATTGATGTTGACCTTGATCATCTTGCTGAAGTAGTGTTTTTCAGATTTCTCCTTTAGGATGGAATGTCCACATAATTTATTGGGACTTCTTCTTCCTGAGGGATTTGTCTCTTATGCCTTTTATTTACTCAGTCATAATTTATATTGGCATAGGCTCTTGGATTTTATTTTTCAATTTATTTTATTTTTCAATTACAATTGACCTTCAATATTATTTTATATTAGTTTCAGGTATACAGTGGTTAGATATTTATATAATTTATGAAGCGATCTGATAAATCTAGTATTCACTTGGTACCATACATAGTTATTACCATGTCATTGACTATATTCCCTATACTGTACTTGACATCTCTGCGACTGTTTTGTAACTACTAATTTGTGCCTTTTACTCCCTATACCTTTTCCACCCAGCCCTGCCATCTGATAACCATCAGTTTGTCCTCTGTTAGGACTCATGGGTTTTATACTTTGCGTTATAATCCATCACCACTTTATTTATTTTGTTCCCCAAATTATTCCAGCTTTGGCTATTGGGAACTCTTTCAGTTCGATCCTGTGTCCCTTTGACATACTTCCATCTGTGTGTGTGTGTGTGTGTGTGTGTGTGTGTGTAAGCACTTCCTTTATGACATTACAAGATGCTGCAGGCTCATCTCACATATTTCTTGATCCAGTCCTAGAATCAGCCATTTAACACACAAATTTGAGAGCCACTGCTTTAGGATAAACATTTAAAGAAAGAATATATGTTAGAAAGGAAAGCATAAAGACCACCGCAAGAATCAGATCATTAAAAATGTTGGCCAAAATAAAGAGTTAGGTGTTACTCCAAGTATAAGTAAATGCCACTGGAAGTTTTAGTCAGAAGAAAGATACTTAGTCTGATCTATCTATATTTGATTTATCTGATGAATGGAGAATAGATGGTAAGGGAAAGGAAGAGCAAAAGCAGAGAGACAGTTTAGGAATGCTATTAGATTTAGAAAAAACTGACACTGATGAACTAAAGTGGTGCAGATAGTGAGAGGTAGCTTGGTTTGGAATGTATTTCAATAGTAGAATCCCAAGTATCTGCTGATAGATTGCTGTGCATGTTGGGGTAGGGTAGGGCAGGGAGTTGAGGGCATGAAGAAGACAACTGAAGGATAAAAGTAAAGAGCAAAAGAGTCAAGAAATCAAGAGCCGTGGGTGAACGGTGATGTAATCGAGTGAGATGGAAAAGTTTGCAGAGGAGAGGGTTTGGGTTTGGAAATCAAGCGTTCTGTTGAGGCATATTAAATTGAGAAGCCTTTTAAACCTAGAAAACACATTAAATGGACAGCTTGCAAATGTGCAAGTACTTATGCAGGTTTGAACTTGGGGAGAGATCAGGGTTAGAGATGTATATTTGGGAATGCTTAGCAGCTAGGTGTTCAGAGCCATGTAACTATATAATAATGCCTTTGGTGAATAATTTTAGTATACTGGACAAGTGGGTGAGGTATAATACTCAGAGGTTAGGCAGAGGAAGAAGACCTAAGAAGGGAGACTATGAAAGAGCAATCAATAGAGAAAAAGCTGGAATATGGTGTCACAGAAGCCAAAGTAAGGACATGTTTCAGGAGGGATGTAGAAATGACACCATGGAAAGCTGCTGAGAGATTGAAGATGAAAGCAGAGAATTTTTCATACAATTTGGCAAGGAGGAAGTAGTAGATAATTTTGACAAGAGTTGTTTCAGTGGAGTGGTGGCAATGAAAATTTGTTTGGAGTGGTTTCAGAGACAAGAGAGAGTGACTGTCAACAACTTTAATTTTATGGTAAAGGGGTGTCAAACATGGGATAGTAGCTTTAAGTTAATGTAGGCTCAAGAAAAATATTTTTAAGATGTGAAATATTTGAACATGCTTGTATGTCAGTGGGAATGATCCAATTGAGAAGAGTAAAATGATAATGTAGAAAAGAGAGGAGATGGTTGTTATTTAGCAGAGAACCAAGGGACTTTACTACTGGGCAGTTAGATTTTGATAAGAAAAGAGGAACAAAAAATAGGTCTGAATAGTTAGAGGTCCTAGAAACTACAGAGTAAGTGTATGCCAAAGACAAACTTTAAGTTGTAATTATATTTAGGACTTAGGCTAGCTCCAACTCTGACTTCGAAGTCTATGTCTTGATAGACATCTTTTCTGCATGTGTCTTAAACTGACGCGTTTTACAAGGATGAACATCTCAAAACTATGTAAAATTTAGTTAAGTTGAAAACCATCCTGGCTAATGAATTTACCAAAGGGATAGTGCAGAAATTAATGACAACTAGATAGTAGAAGCAGCATAAATAAGAAAAGAGGTATATTTGAGAAAATCAAGCGACAATTGTAATTGGCTTCTGAAGGAGAGATAACTTGGATTAAATTGAAAGACAGAAGAGAGAAGGTTAACTGAAAATATTTATAGATTTATATCTCTTATATTCTTTAGTCTCCGGAAATACAGACTACGTTATGCTTATATAGGCAAGAATTGTATAAGAAAAAATAAGCACATTCAGGTGATTTTTTCAGAAATACATTGGCAGTACCACCTTTGAGGAATTGGACTGTGGCCTTCTAGGACAGGACTGAGAGGTCTGTGATTGACGACTTAGACTGAGGGAAGCAAAAGAGCAGGGCAATTACCAGCATGCTGGTAGCACGTGTGCCACACCACATCAGTAAAAGCATGACTCTCCCCCTTCCCAGTATCCCAGTTCCACCCCGCATGCACACCAGTGTTTGACTTTAATGACAAGGAAGAAGGTAGAGAAGGGGAGAGTGGGATAGTTGCTAATTTGGGACTTGGTATTCGATAAGTTGTGTTTGAATCTCAGCTTTATTACTCATTCTTTAGTCTTTTTTTGAGCTTCAGTTTGCTCAACTGTCAAGTTGGAATAACCATAGTACTCCTGTGCCATGGATTTGATGGGAGGTTTACCTCCAATGATACCAAGAATTACACTTTTTTTTTGTGGGGGCGGGGGGATGAAAATACGCTGTCATGCATGAAGAGGAAGCAAATAACATTCGATCACCTACAATGCCTTAAGTGTTTTATGTACATTAAAAGTTTATTATTCTTATCACCCTTTGGGTTAGTTGGGTTGTCTTCATTTTGTGGATGAGAAAACTGAAAATTTTCAAGATTAAAAATTTGCCTCAATCCGCTCAACCACTGGGTCAAACCCCAGGTCTGGCTGATTCAAAAATCTGTGTTCTTTCTTTTATCTGATACTTTCATTCATTCAATTGCTTTTGGATGGTGGCCCAAAATAAACAACTGTGATGTTAGAGCCAATGCAAATATAATTTGTATTTGTTTCAGAATACTGTTTATCTAGTCATGCCCACTGCTATGAGCACTATTTGTCTTAGAAGTGGTTTTCAGTGTTGGCTGCAAATTGGAATCATCTGGGCAGATTAATAACTATTGTTGCCTGGATTCAAACCTAGAAATTATGAATTAATTATTCTGTAGGGCTTAGGCATTGAGATGTTTAAAGCTCCTAGATTATTTTAATGTGGAGCCAAGATCAAGAAGCATTGCATTAAAGGAAAATACATTCCCCACAACCTTTATGAATAGCAGTGGTTATATTTAGAGTCATGTAATCCCTCAATACTCACTCTTTCCCCTCACAATTGATTAAATTAAGGATAGTCAATTTATGAAATGATTAAAGGTCCATGACATGCCATTGTATAAAAAGGTAAAACAGTTTAATTGAATTCTTTCTTTTTTGAAATTCAGTTGGGAAATACCAAGAAAAGAGGGTTGTAAACTAGTAGCTCCCAAACTTTATTACACTTTAGATTCATTTGAAAGCTTTTAGAACTTCCAATGGCCTTTCTTGCCTCATACATATCAAGGCAGGACGTCTGGGGTGAGAGCCAGGCATTAGTAATGTTTAAAGATCCCAGATAATTACAAAGTACATAGAAATGTAGGAACCACTACAGCAAGAGGTGGGAGCTTAACCTTAGTGGTTATGATATATAGCAGCATTTCTCAAACTTAATTGCTGATGCTGACTCACTAGGTCTGGGGTGGGGCCAAAGTCATGTGTTTTTGAGAAGCTCCCAGGTGAAACTGCTAATGTGGGTTCACAGACTTTGAGTAGCAACGAGAAAGCCTGAGAACGTATGAGGAGATGCACAAACCAAAATAAGGGAGTGGAGTTTAGGAGACTGCCAACAACAAAGACAAAGAATGATGGAATGTGAGAAGGCTGGCCTAAAGTAAGAGGAGAGCGCAATGTCTGTTGAGTTAGTCTATGGAGCAGCACTATACAGTAAAGATCCCCGAGTTCCTGATGCTCAGATTCCTAGAGGTTCCTGGGATATTGAAAGTACTTTAAGTTGTTCCTTCAAAACCAGTTCAGATTTCTTGAGTTTCTAAGTGAGTGTATGTTCATAATAAACCCTCATTAACTGAAGCAAGCAACACCAGACACTATTAATTACTCAAGACCTTTTCTTTTTCCCCTCTTTGCAATTTTGTTCACTTGTTGCATTAGTGATCTATCGCTGCATAACAAATTACCCTCAAAACTCAGTGGCTTAAAAAAAAATAAACATTTACAATCTTACAGTTTCTATGGGTTAGGAATTCAGGAGCAGCTGAATTGAAGGAGGGCAGGGTCTAGCTCAGGATCTCCCATGAGTTTGCAGTCAGGATAACAATAAGGGCTACAGTCATCTGATGACTGGAGCTGGAGTATTTACTTCCAGGAGGGCTGGCTCCTGAGGTCATTGGCTGTAGGCCTTAGTTCTTGACAAAGTGTGATTCTCCTTCGTGTTCTCACTATGTGGTCATTTGTTTCCTTCAGAGTGAATGATTCAAGAGAGAGATTGACCAAGATGGAAACCGCAGTGATTTTTATTTCCAACTATCTATATCATACCTCATAATGTTCACTTTACTCTGGTAGAAGATTAAGTCCAACTATGCCACTCAGTCCAGCCCACAGTCAAAGGAAAGGAAATTAGAGTCCACCTTCTGAAAGAAGTGTCAGAGAGTTTATGGATAGGTTTTTTAATAAATGACCACAGGTATTTCCTCTGTCACATAGCCCTATATTTTGGGGAAGGCTGCTTACATTCTCAGCAGGTGGTTCTCAAAGTACATCAAAATCACCATAACTTGAGAACTGGGTATGCAAACACTTGGGTCCTACCCTAGAAGTACTAAATAAGAAACTGCAGCTAGGGCTCCGTAATCTGTGATTTAACAAGCCCAGCTGATTCCAAAGCATAGTCAAGTTTCGGAACCGCCAGCCTCTACTGGTCTTAGTAATTGACAGCTTGGAACGCAGTTTTGGCCAATTAGCTGAGTAGTTATACTCGGGGCTTCTGGGAAAGCTCTCCTTGCTGTGCAGAAGCAGCTACTTGGTGTGTTCGGATGTGTGGTGTTGGAGTGGCTGTTAACGCCTCGCTATCAGCCTGAGGTGGACGGCCGAGTTCGCAGATGCTAGCTGTGGCCTGGATGCACCTTTACAGAAGTCTGTCTGTGTTATGGACTCATGACCGGGTGAGTTGATGAATTCCCGTATTGTTTTTGCCAGTTGAAGGCAGTATTTTCTGTTACTTGTCATCAATTTCCCGTGACATTCTAAGTGAGTACTTGTAACTTAAAGTGGTCAGCTCAGTGATGTTTCTCAATACTATCGGCACAGTTGGGTTATGTGAGAAGTTTTTAAAAATGCCGCTTCTAGTGGGTTCACTTCTAGAGAATCTGCGTTAAGTGGCCCAGCACGGAATCTTTTGATACCTGATTCTGAAAGGCAGGCAGCTTTGAGAACCATTGGTGACTACAGCTACTGAGGCTCTGCTTGTCCAGGTATTGAAAATAATTTTTCCTCTACCATTCCCAAGCTATCCTAGGATGAGAACTATATGTGTAAGTAGGATAGGGCTTACTTTTTCTTACACAGTTGCTACTAAATGAACATTTGCTGGGTTCTTGTTAACATGACTACTTTTCTAAATTCATAAACAAATTTCTTCTGATTAAGTGGCTTGTTCTAAACTTTCTGATATTTCCAGTTTCTTCTCAGCCCATGTGTTCTGAGTAATTATAGGAGCACACCTGTGAGAAAGCATTTCCTATCAGTCTTTTGGAGTCATTTTTTGTTGCTTTTACTTTGCTCACCATAAGATGGCAACCCCAGCGACACTTCCTCTAATATAATTGAAGTTATTTTTTTTGCATAAAGTTTTGAATTTTTCTTTTTTCTCTATATACTTTCTCCCATCCCTTCTCATTTTGTAATTTTTATTCTAGCCTAAAATAGCCCACTAGGAGATATGTATCAGAATTTTCATTATCACATTGCTGGAGGTTATTGGGCATCGGTGATAATCTAAGTTCCATTACTTGGGGAGTGGTAAAACAAAATACGGTAGATGCACTCCATGGAACAATTCGTAGCAGTTAGAAGTAATGAACTAGATGTACATTCAACTGCATGGTTAGAGTTTAAAACTATATTGTTGAGTGAAAAACATAAAGCAAAGTCAGCATAATGCAACTTTTGGAAGTTAAAAACACACTGACCTTAACATTACATTTAAAGGACTATATACAGTTTTTGTATGTTGCTGTGCACATACATAAATTTGAGTATGTATAGTTAGTATTAAAAACAGTATGATTCCTGTTGGGAGGTGGAAAAGGAAAAAAAAAAAACTAGTGATGTAGAGGGGAAAAATAAAATGAGAGTCTTGATAGAAACAACAGTAAGAGTATTGCATAGACAGAAGAATTTGATTATACAATATTTGTGCCTGAGATTTCCCACCTAACTTTGTAAAGGCCTCTAAAACCTTGAAATATACTGTGGGGTTTGAAAATCTGTAGTTGAGTTTGACAATTGCTTATTTAAAAAAATAAAAAAGACTAACCCAGGGTGAAGGAAGAGTTAAAATTTAGCCAGGGCTCCGGAGACTCTCTGTATGGGAAACTTTTCTAATCATGGGAAGACACTGCATGGACTAATGGAGCTCCAGTTGAGTCTTTCATTTTTGGAGTTTAGTGTAAACTCCAGAAAGGTAAAAACTGTCTGTTTCCTTCATACTGTGTGCCAATACTTAACCCAGTGCTGGGCTACATGGTTAGTCTTTAATAACCATTTGTTGAAAGAATGAATTATAAATGTTTGGCACAGTATTTGGGCAGGTTGAGGTTTCTGGAAGTCTAATTTCTTTAAGTGGAATGTTATCTTAGTAAATCCTACTAAAGACTTTCCTCATACATAAGCATATAAGCTAAATACATTTTTGGTAGTTTGAAAAAAAAAAAGCTTTAAGCAAAACAACTTTATTTCAGCATGGTAGGCAGTATTCTCTAGCGCCAAGGCTTTGCACGCTAGACATGGGCAGGGGCAATTTGAGTCAGCCCTGGACCACCACCATCACCAACACCTGGGAACATGCTAGAACAGTGTTTCTTGGGGTCTTTCTCAGGCATACTGAATCAGAAATTCTGGAGGTGGACCCGGAGCAATCTGTGTTTTAACAAGCTCTCCAGGTGATTCCAATGCAGGCTTACAGACCTTCCATCTTGGACCATTTATTGTATTACCTTTCATTCCCTCCACATTTTCCTCTTTTGGGACCCATGCTTTTTTTCCTTTTAAATTTTATTTATCTATTTATTTATTAAGTTTATTGGGATGACATTGGTCAGCAAAATTACTTAGGTTCCAGGTGTACAGTTCTTTATCGTTCATGTGTTGCATTGTGTTCTCACCGCCCAGAGTCATTTCTTTTTCCATCACCATATATTTGAATCCCTGTCCTTCCTTCCCCACCCACCCTCTGCCTATTCCCTCTGGCAACTACCAAACCATTGCATGTGTGCAAAAATTTTTTTTAATATTTTGATTATTCATTTATTCTGTTCTTTAGATTCCACATATAAGTGAGATCATATGGTATTTGTCTTTCTCAGTCTGACTAATTTCACTTAGCATGGTATCTTCTAGTTCCATCCATGTTGTTGTGTGGGACCCATGCTTTTATTTTAATATTTGCTTGGGAACCCAAAATAATTGCTGTGTTCTAACTGTATCCGTTCCATTTGCAGGTAATAGGTAAAGTAATTCTTCTACTGGTTTTGGATTCAGTGGGGCCTGATTATATACGCTGTTCAGTTTACTTCTCAGATTAGCACATATACCGCTTCAAGGCTAAGAGACATATTAAAAGAAGGTGAAATAAAAAGTCAACATTTCATGATAACAAGTAGTTTTTTCTACTCCTTTATTAATAGTATTGTTGTTGGAGTTGGCTATGTATGTTGTTTTAAAATACGCAAAATATGAATTACTTAGGAAGAGAGGACAACTACTTGTTAAGATCTGAAAACCATGATGACCAAGAAGAAAATAAACCAGTTCCTTGGAAATTAGTAAGTATTATGTAGGAATAGTAAATCAGTAGTGAAATATGTGCCAAAGGAGGCAATTGAAAACATTCAGGGTACTGAATTGATTTTTGAGTTAAGAAACATTGTTCTTAATGAAAGCAATGACTACCAATCAATGAAACATGCAATTATCTTTTGCTGCCACAGACCTAAAACTTTTATGAAGTGAAAAATTAATTGCACCAGTTAACAAGAAGTATCAAACATGTATTATCATTGTTGCATGAAGTCCTCTCTTACTTTTCCTTTTCTATCTCTAAATTACTCCTTCCTTTAACTTCTCAGGTAATCATTCTGGTGCATTTTATGTATATTATCCATTTTTTTGGGCAAAATTTGTATTTTGTATACATGCATTTTAAAAGTTATACAAGCAGAGAGAAAATTAAAATTTTTTGTATTCATTACCAACTGAAATAATTATAAAATCATGGCCCAGATTATTTTATCTATAACTTCTCTCAATTTTCCATTCCCCATACCCTACCTGGATTATTTCAAAGCAAATTCCAGACTTCATTGTTTATTTTATCAATATATTTTAAGCTAGTATATTTTTTTTAACACTTTGGTGACCTATCTTTACATCTGTGGGTACATCCATCTATTACCCCTAATTCCTTCCTTCATGGTACTCTGTGGTGTATCGTATATTGTGTATCCGTTTTCCTGGGGTGGGAGTGGATTGCCTTTATCTCCATCCTATCACAAATGGAACTGCAATAAACGTCTTTATACACGTCTCCTAATGGAACTCTGTGCAATTTTTTGTGATGTAGGCTCGTGTGTGAGGTCAGAGTGGATAATAACTTCATTTGGCTA
The DNA here is from genome assembly GCA_004026885.1 of Lyroderma lyra. Classification (NCBI taxonomy): domain Eukaryota; kingdom Metazoa; phylum Chordata; class Mammalia; order Chiroptera; family Megadermatidae; genus Lyroderma; species Lyroderma lyra. The sequence goes on from PVJL010000418.1 coordinate 92,657, forward strand.
AGTACTGCCAGAGATTGATGCAGATAGTCTAGACGACCATCTGTACGTGCGTCAGGAGCAGTTGGTATTGCCTAGCGTTCCCTGCCGCCACCCCACCCTGGTTTATTACGCATAAAATGATACTCCATTATTGTTCTACCTTCCATTTTGCTGATTACTAATAGGTATGACCATCCTTTAATAAGCTTATTAACTTTTTGGGTTCCCTCTTCTATAAATTGTTTATATCCTATGACCATTTTCCCACTGGAGTTTTTCTTAGTGATTTATAGGAGTTACTGCATTTTAAAAAATGTTAACCCTTTAAGTTTGAACATTGGTACTGTCATCTTCAAATCTGTCATCTGTTTAACCCTTTTCACAGTATCTGTATAGAAATTTTTAATTTTGATACAAATTCAGTTTTTTTTGCCTTGTAGTTTGTGTTTCTGTCATTCTAAGAAATTCTTTCTTGCCTTTATCTTCAAAATATCCTTTCATATTTTCTTTCACTGACTTTATCATTTAACTTTCATGTTTAGGTCTTTATTTTATTTGGAGCCCAACTGTGGAGTTAAGTCGAAATCCATTTTAATTTTTCTCAGTGCATGAATCAGTTTTCCCAGCTTTTTCAAAATAATCACTTTCACCATTGATTTGTGGTAGCATTTAAAAATTACATACTAAGTTCCCATATGTAAATGAGTCTATCTCAGCTCTCTATTCCATTAGATCATTTGTCTGTTTTTGTACTAGTACCATGCTAGTTTTTATCAGTGTTTATAGTGTATCTTCATGTCTGTAGTATAACATCATAACATTTTCTTTTCAAGGCTGTATGTTATTCATGTACCTTTATTTTCTTACACATTTTAGAGTAAATGTGTTCCTTGAGTCCAACTGGAGTTTGGATTCAAGGAACACATTTACTCTAAATAATATCTTGTAATAATTCTCACTTGTGATTATGGAAATTGCCATTATTTATATCAGCCATATTCTGTATCCTTTACTAGATTTAAAAATGTTTTCTCCATAGAGGACTTAGTTTCTTTAAACTAAAACCTAGACCTAGGTACTTTTTTTTTTTCTGCTATTAAAAATGGTAGCTTATTTTTAGGTTTTCTAGATGGTTCCTTTAAATTTTGAGAAATGCTACTGATATTTTTTGGTCAGTCGATTTTTTAAAATCCAATTTTAGTAAATATTCTCATTTCTTTTAATTATTTTTCTTCCTTCTTTTCAATTATTTCTCATCCTCAGTATTTTCTGCAGTTTTTTTTTTTTTTTTTTTTTTTTTTTTTTTTTTTTTTTTTTTTTTTTTTTTTTTTTTTTTTTTTTTTTTTTTTTTTTTTTTTTTTTTTTTTTTTTTTTTTTTTTTTTTTTTTTTTTTTTTTTTTTTTTTTGACTTGGGAAATTCTTTTCTATTCCTGCATCACCAGTGTTTTCCTTTTAATTCATGAATGGAGATTAATTTTAGCAAAAACAGTTTTGCTTTTATTGATTTTTCTATTACTAGGCAGTTGTCATGTCTATCTTTGATATTCTTTATCTTTTGAAAACTTTCTCATCTTTTCCTTTTGGGTTCTAAAGTCTTTAATCTGAACTTTCAACTTTCTAAGTCTTTAACTTGACCATTCTATTTCCTCCAAATATTTTGATTTTTAAAAATTGCATGCATTGTCACTTATAAACTTTTTTATTGTGGTAAGAACTCCTAACATGAGAACTACCCTCTTAAAATCTTCAGTGCGCAATACAGTGTTGTTACCTATATGCACAGTATTGTACAGCAGATTATTAGAAATTATTCATGTTGAATAATAGCTTACTAGAATTCATGTTGAATAACTGCAATTTTATATTCTTTCCTCAGTCCCTAAAAACCACCATTTTACTTTGTTTCTTTGAGTTTGACTATTTTGGGTAACTAATACAAGTGGAATAATGCAGTAATTATATTTCTGTGACTGGTTTATTTCTGTTAGCGTAATGTCCTTTGGGTTCATCCATGTTACCATACATAGCAAGCTTTTCTTCCTTTAAGATGGAATAATGTACCATTGTATTGAAATGAAATGAAATGAACTGGGAGTACAGCTATCTCTTCAGGATTTTGATTTAAGTTCTTTTGGATATATACCTAAAAGGGGAATTGTTAGCTTATTGGTAGTTTCATTTGTAACTGTTTGAGGAACTACCGTACTGTTCTCCACAGTGGTTGCACGGTGGTTGCATTCCCACCAACAGTGTCTAAAGTTTGCAGTTTCTCCACATCCTTGCCAACACTTACTCTTCTTTTATATATATAATAGTCATAATAACAGGTGTGAGGTGATAATTGCTGCTTTTGATTTGCATTTCCCTGATGTTAAGCACCTTCTCGTGTATCTACCATTTGCATGGCGTCTTTGAAGAGATGTCTATTCAAGCGCTTTGCCATTTGTCAAATCGTTACTTGTTTTTTTTTTTTTTTGCTTTGTTTGCACTACTGAGTTGTAGGAGTTCCTTATATATTTTGGATATTAATTCCTTATCAGATACAGGCATACCTTGTTATACTGTGCTTAGCTTTATTGTACGTGACAGATACTGCATTTTTACAGACTGAAGGCAACACCTTCCACCAGCAAATGACTTTATTGCAACACTTGCTTTATTGTTGTGTCTGGAACTGAAACGCACAGTATCTCTGAGGTGTGCCTGCATGTGTGGTTTGCAAGTGTTTTCTTCCCTTTTGTAGGTTCTCCCACTCCGTTGACATTGTCTTTTTTGCATGCAAAAGCTCTTTAGTTTTGCCATCCCACTTAGCTATTTTTGCTTTCTGTTGTTTGAGCTTATGATGTCATAGCAAAGAGATCATTATCTAGACTAATGTCATGAAGATTTTTCCCTATGTTTTCTTCTAGGGATTTTGTAGATTTAAACATAACACCTGAATATTTAATCCATTTTGAGTTGGTTTTTGTACACGATATAAGATAGAGATCTTACTCATTTACATATGGAAATTCAGTTTTCTGAGCACTATTTATTGAAGAGACTGTCCTTTGCTCATCATGTGTTCTTGGCAACCTTGTTGAAGATCTGCTCACTGTGTACAAGGGCTGTCTGGAAAGTATCCAGCTATGCAATATGAAAAATACAGGCATTTATGGCCCAATTTTTTCCAGACAGCCCTCGTATATGTGGGTTTATTTCTAGGATCTCTGCTCTGTTCCATAGTTCTGTATAGGTCTGTCTTTTTGCCAATACAATATTGTTTTGATTACTTTAGCTTCGTAATATAGTTTAATATTAAGAGTATTTGCCTTTAGGTTTGTTCTTCTTTCTCAACGTCACTTTAGCTATTCAGGGTTTTCTGTGGTTCTGTGAATTTTAGGTTATTTTTCTGTTGATGTTAAAAAAATGCCATTGATTTATTAAAGACTGCGTTGGATTTGTAGATCTCTTTGGGTAGTAGGGACATTTTAACAAACTTGCTTTGTGTAATATATTTCATTATCCCCTTAAATGTATTTATCAGGCCTATTTTAAATTGTAAGTTGTAATTCTGTTTCAGTTGATATATATGAGTGTCTTAGTGTTTTTTTCCTCTTTAGTTGCATATTGTTACTTTCACTTAGGATCTCATGCCCTTTGATGAATGTTAGCTGTTAGGTTTACTCATGTATGTATAGTGGAGAAGAACCAAAGGCCAAGTCCTAATCTACACTTCTCCCTGTGAATTTAAGGAAGAAAAGAGGGGAAAGAAACAGGTGAGAATCTGGGCAACCAAGCACCACAAAAATCACTATTTGCTACCACTACCCCTGTAGGCAGAGCTCTTGTCAGGCTTTTGCTTTAAGCTCCAGAGATGTTGAAATTAGGATATGGGGGGATTGGGTTATGACACACTTCTTTTGGGGTTTTAGAGAAGTAGTAAGTGATGAATTAATAATACTCAAAGATGGATGGCTTTTTTCCTTTTTTTCATTAATTTCTCACCTTTGGAGCATTTTATGCTACTCTATTTTTATTCTGTCATGCTGGCCCTTGTGACCTAATGATTTTTATGATGAAAAGGCTGGCAATTCTGTTACTAATGGAATTTTGGTAGAGAAATGAGCAGAATTTAATTCCAACCTATCCTTTTACTGCCACCCTCACCCCGCTGCAGAAAATTTGATCCTCCAAGTACATGCCTATGGGAGAGAAAGAAGGAAAAATATTAAGTTCATGATAGTCCAAGGGTAACAATCTTTTACATGAGGGCAATAGTGAAAAATCAATGTGGCTATGAATTCTATTTAAAGAAGAAAGTATACTTGTTTTGCTCAGAAAATTGTGCTTCTATTAGTAATAGGAATTCAGCATAATTTATGGCTTATACTGGGGGTTAAAAATCAGAAACCATATATTCAGAAAACTCTGCAAACTTCATCTCTAATGTTCTGACACTAAACAAATTTTGGGCAACATAGATTTAGTGGAATTAATTTGAAGACTGATTTGTGGATGAAGAGGATTGGCAGAAAGGCTAAGTGTTGGGATAGAAAGGAGTTAGCCCAGGAAAAATGCAGGTTATGGGACAATGTGTGGGAACATGGAGCAGTTTGTGGTTCAGCTGTTGAGCAGGCCACACACAGTCTAAGGAAAGAGAATGTGATTGGGTGAGAAATGACACTGGGGAAGGAAGTTGGAGTCAAATCAGATAGGCTTTGTATTAACATGCTAAGGATCACAGGCTTATCTTAAAGACAATGAAGAATCTTGGTAGTATTGATTGAAAGTGAAATATAATACAGAAGGGGGAATTTATTTGGTTAAATAATATATATGGCTAATGTACCTTGTAAGTGGTTTGGACTTATAAAAATATACCATTATTTGTATTGTTTTTCTCCCCATAGGGTGTGTGTGTATGTGTGTGTGTGTGTGTGTGTGTGTTTAGGTAGGTAGGTATGTTCCAAATATATGGTGTATACTTATATTTAAATATTATTCATAAGTTATCTGAAATGTCTATTTAGCTGTGTATTCTGATTTTATTTGATCAGGACACTTTGTGAATAGGGTATACTAAGTCAGTAGAATTGGGGGAACATGACCCAGGCAATAATACCTTGATCAGGAAGACAGGTGAGATCCTTGTTAAAGAGATAGTTCTTCATATTTTGGACCATAGCTAAGGGCGGTGGGGGGGCGCTTGGAGATTGGGAATGAATTTGTGCAGAAAACAGTGATGAAGTACCTATGGTGAGGGGTTTGAATTGTCGCTGTGAGTAGGTGAGAGCCAATGGATAACTGCTCTCCCCTTTCTTCTGCTTGGCATATGGCTTGGGATGCATCCTGTGGAGGCCTCACAGGATGAAGCAACCAGTCCCTCGGTGGCAGCTAATTCTACAAATCCCTCTTTCTGCATTCTCATCCTCCTCTCTCTGTGTTTACTATTTGTTCCCTGGGTTCACATTGTCAAATAAAGGACTTTTACATAATGAAAAATGGAAGAAGAAAACACCACCAAAATAAGGAAAGATGTAACATGGTGGGAATAAATCCAAATATTTAATCAGTAGTTTCAACAAATACAGTAAAGTCATCAACAAAGAGACTTAGATTAGGTTAAAAGAAATCTCTATCCTGCCTGGAAAGGACAATACATGCCATATATGTACTAAACAAAAATAAAGCTGTGGCCACTAAACATCAGATGAAAAGCAGCTTTAAGGATATAAAAGATACCTACAAATTGAAAGTTAAGAGAACCCAGTAGCCCTAAATATTTAAAACAAATGTGGATTCAACTAAGGTGATTGAGGACCATCATAGTCCAATGGGGATTGTAGCAAAATGTATAGCCTCCATTGCTTGATGTAGATCGAATTTTTTATTTCCTAAGGCCAGCAAGAAAGGGTGAGACCACTTGGAGTTGCAGCCTGAGAAAATAATTATCCACAGTCAAATGCTGATAGGTCAAATAAAGCGAACATTGAAAAACCAAACAAGTTACTGTGACCTTTGTAAAAATGATTTGAGCAAAGAGCTTACATCAGATTTCAAATCTCCAAGACTAAATGCGAAATGACAGTGTAGCCCCAGCAAACTCTTGCATCTTCTTCATGCCACTGGCATCCACAGGAATCTTGCTGTGGTGATGAACCTTCCTGGGCCCAGATGTACCACACTGATATTTTCGTTGCCCTTACCATGCTTAGATTGAAGTTTCTCTCTGAGGCAGTGGCTCTTGAATATCAGCCATAAGTGAGGCACAAGTCCACTCAATTCTGATTTCCAAAATTAAATGGTAATGTTTTATCTATCTACCTCTATCTATTTTCTTCTTTTCATCAATCACTTGACTAAGTGATAGTAAACAGGGTAGGACAGAATCAGTCAAGATCTATCAAGGAACCCATACCAGATAACTCAATGGAAACAATTTAATGTAAGGAGTTGGTAACACAGGCAATGAAAGAACTAAAGGAGGAACTAGGGGGTCATGCAGAAACTCGGGGCCATCTGAGGCTGGAGGGAAGCATGGAGGAAGGTGGTGGTGGCCAGGACCATGGAGAAGGCTGCCTTGTGGGAGCTAGGACGGCAAAGAGAATGGCTGTCCAGTGGCAGCGGAAGCCATAGAACAGGCAAAATGATGGCTGGAGGCATTGCCGGAGTTAGAAGAGGCAGAAATACTCTAGTTTCCCTCCTCACTTCCTCCAGTCGTTTATGTGCCTCCCCGGAAAGCAGATGACAAGGGAGCTGAGGTAGGAGAAGGATGGGAAGTAGATCTGAGAACCAAAAGCAAACAGCCAGGCCAGGAGTGGAGCGTATATTCCTGCCCTTCTCTCTTGTTTCTGCTCTAGGATAACTCTCTCCAGCTAATCAAGGTAGGAAACAATACCTGATATGTTATTTGTAACCGGTGCCTATTGTTTCTATCCCCTACAGCCTTTTGAACCTTGGAGCCAAGGTTCCAGTTTCCCTGTGGTCTTATCTCCCAGCACTAAGCTGTTGCATTACCTACCCAGGAAGAGTAAAGAAGGGCTAACTAGTGGTTCGTATTGGTCCCAGAGTCTGGGTAGGGCTTGAATTTCCAGGTACAATTTAGATGATATAAAACACAGATCTAGCACACCAAACTGTATGTAGCACCCCAGATATGGCTCACCTGCTTATGAATACATTATACATTTATTAAAGATATCTATCAAAACAATGTAGCTATGTTAGAAAATTATACCTTTGTTAAATTAGCCTGAGTTTGCATTAGCTTTTTTTTTAGGTGTTTCAACACAGTTACTTGGAGTTTGTCCCTTTTTTTTTTTTTTTTTGCATCAATTACTGTCAGGTTTAGCTTCACAAAACATTCTTGGATATTTTATTCTCTTGGACATAAAATCAAGGTTCTTTTATCTTTTATCTTTGGGAGATTATTCAATCTTGATTCTTTTCTCTAACAAATTAACTATTTCTCCTAGTTTACCTACAAAGTTGATAAACATCTTTTTTTCTAGAATGTTGGTAAAATACTGAAGCTGTTGGATTTCCTTAACATATATTCATTAACTGGCCCTTTTTTGGCGTAGTTGTTCAATCAGAAATGTGCCTAGTGACATTTTCTGCCAATCCCCATTTTTCTATCTTACCACGGCATGGTATCTGTAACATATCCATCATCTATCAATGTCACAAACTTACTTTTTGGGTAAACTCATTAATTTGACAGGGCTTGTTTTTAGTGAATTCATACTGCTTACTAGTGATGACTACTTTCTGTAAGTGCTTACAAATCATTTGTTAGCCTATTAGTAGAACTTCATGGAAAAATGAAATAAAGATACTGGTCTACACCTCTACTAGGCATTTTTTAATATATTAAAACCATTTCTGTATTCAATGACTTCACAAATAGCAAAATTAGTACTGGGAACCAAGAGGAAAAGTCTTATAATATTAGGAATTAGTAGCACAGATTTTCCTGTGGTGGAGACAAGAGATGTTCTGTCCATGTAGGGCTTCTTTATTTTTTAAGTTTGGAAAAATATAAGGCATAAACAACAAAAGAAATCACATCCAGTATTCTATTGTGTCGGGATGATCACATTCAGTGGTGAGTAACAAACCTGAATGACTAATTTCAGAGTTTTATTATACTTGGTAAGACCTCAAGAGATGGGCAGTCCAGAGCTGCAATGACATTCTATGATGCCATTGGACCCAAGTTTCTATCATTCTGCTCATTTCATAGTGGCAAGAGGGCTATGCACATCCCAGGCAGGAAGAAATGGTATGTGCCCACTTTTCTGGCATGTGGTGGGAATAAATATTGATTGTCTCACCTTGCAACAGGATTGCATGCAATATCACCTCTGGTTTACAAATGAGAAAGTGGGGCCCAGTTTTCCAAGGTACACAACTAGTGATGCAGGAAGACTGGGGTACAATTACACATTTCTGTAAATCTCAGGTTCATGCTCTTTCAAGTGCATTTTTTTATTTTACTAACAATAGTTTAAGTTGTTTTTTTGACGTTTAAAAGGTATCAAAGTTCTTGTGTTTGTCTTATTTCACCCAAGAACAAATATAACCCCCACCTTTATCATCACTAGAATTGCCTCTTCCTGGGAGCAACACTTGGCATAGTGAGGAAGGGATGTTAACAGCACAGATTACTGGACCTGATCCCAGATCTAGTGAGTCAGACTCTGGGAGCTAGCTCCCCTAAAAATGCATTTTTAATAAGCTGGGCAGTGAATGTCATGACCATTAAACTTTCAGAACCACTGTGCTAGAGGATAATTTTTGCTGAGAACAAATTTATTCTCTGAGTTGCAGCTGCCTCCAGGTCATATAGTACTTTGGGGTAAAATTAAGCAGGAGCATCATCCTGTCTTAGAGCAAAGGGTTTCTTACCTTCGCTCTGGGAAGTGGTCCCACTTCCTAGAAGCTATGGGGAAATGTATTGTTAGAAAATAGAGTTGGTGAGAGGTGTGTGTGTGTGTGTGGTAACATAGCATCTTGGGTAAAATTGTAGGCTCTGAAGCAAGAATGAGGAGGTTCAAATCCTGACTCTACCACTGAACTAGACATAAGACTTTGGGCAAATTACTTCCTCTCTCTGTCTCACTGTCCTTATCTGTAAGGTGACAATAATAGACACACCTAACTCATGATGGGATTAGGAGAGTCAATATACACAAAGCATTTAGAACAGTTGGTGTAAGTTCTCAAAAGATGTTAGTTACTATTGATGATTTTAAGACGTCATGGTCAGAGTTTCAGTATCTGTGTAAATGTCTGCCTCATTGTAAGGTCTCTTAATATCTTTATATTTGTTAGTGTAAAGTCACATATCATCCTTGTAGCTGATAATCTAGTTTTTCTAAAACATTAATGTGCATGCGCACATATGCGTTTAGAAAAGAGGATGGGTCTGCATGATATTTATTACTGGCAAATGGTTTATGGCATAGAGACTGTTAATGGCAAAGAACAGAGTTTGTGGAAGTTCTCATAGTAGAACCTTCTTGTAGCAGCATTTAGTCAGATCATTTGGCTCATTTCTTTAGCTGTCTCCTCAGAGCAAGCAGGGGCTTGGGAGGTAGGTCACAACTTCTCTGAACCTCAGCTCTTAATTGAGTAACACTTGATAGCATCCTTCCTACCTTAGAGGAAAGCTGAGACTAATTAAGCAATTTCTGTGGCTCAGCATTTTGAGCTTTTAAGAGAGTGAACTATATTAAATCATAACATTGCAGTCTGTGGTTTATGTAACTACAATCCTTGAAGCTACTACTGCTTCTAGTTTGGAACATGTCCAGTAATCCAGAATGCATGAAGGTGGGTTAATTATGAGATGGTAAGTCACTTTTATGCATGGGCAGAAAACAGTGCACTCTTTAATTTTGGTCCAGTGATTTGATTGGGCAGAAGCCAGAATCAGAGGACTTGGTTGAAATGTCTATTGGAGAGATTTTTTTCTTGGTGCAATGCTGAAGATATGTGAATGTAAAATGGATCTGTCTTAGTCACAAAGAGGGAATGATAGCACAGTTACCTATTTGTGAGGTGGAATACACCTTTCCAGATATTGTTACTCCAACTCACCTCATCAATCCTGTGCACTAATTCTGTAACGCTTTCATTTGTCGTGTAGCAGCCGAACAACCCTGCCTGGAATCCTTGGTAGTGACTGGTTATGCAAAGCTTTGTGCTGCTGTGAGGGTTGGTAGTAGAAACATCATATGGTGACGACGTCTGCATTGCCTTTAGTAGTGGCTTTTTTTTTTTTTTTTCCTGTCATACCTCATGTATTCCTGGTCTTGGTGATGAGAGGGTATCAGGCTTGTTCATAAATGTTGCTTTCCAACTACAGTTCATTTCACCATTGCCCCTTCTCAGGGTGTCTGAAGCATCTTATTGCCCACCCCTCCCTGTTGTAGTAAATTATGACTCTGTAAATTTCCCATGTTTTAATAACTTCAGTACATGATTTATTATTTTTTTTGTCTTTACTAAATTACATTATTCTATTGTGTGATTTTCCCAAGTCCTATCTTTGGACAGGAAATGTTCATCTTAGCTTAAATCAGTGGTTTATGTACCTACTATATATTTTAGCTCCTTAGCTCCCAAAAACTATCTCAAATATTTTTGGCAGTCTGGGGTTAGCATGTGCTCATAAATAGTGCTCTCATTTTTTTTTTTTTTAATTTAAGCTGTATTCCTCTTCTCCTTACTCATTTGTCCTGATTTTATAGCTATGTTGAGGGCACATGATCAGTGCCTTCTGGTCCTCACAGTGAGGATGCTCTTGCCCTTAGGGATCTCTGCCGACGTGCCTACAGATGCCCACCCTAGTAGTTCCAACACGGTATTGCTTGCTTTGGGGCCTCACTGCATTTTGCACAAGAAGAGGGAGAGTTCCTCTTCTCAACTCCAGGATTACTTTGGGGTTTCCTGTCCTTGTGGAACCCAGCTTAAGAGGGCTGCTCTCCTCAACTCTGTAAAATGCATTTTCTTATTGTGATAACACATAATGTGAAACCTACCCTCTGAACCAATTTAAATGCACAACATCGTAATGTTAACAATGTTGTACAGCTGATCTTTGGAGCTCATTCATCTTGCACGAGTATAACTGAAACTTTATACTCATTGAACAACAACTCCCCATTTTCCCTAGCCCCTGGAAATCACCATTCTACTGTTTCTATGAGTATGACTAATTTAGATACTTCATGTAAGCAGAATCATGTAATATTTGTATTTCTGCGACTTGATTGTTTTACTTAGCACAGTGTCCTCCAGGTTCATCTATGTGGTCACATATGAAAGAATTTCTTCCTTTTTGAAGGCTGAATAGTGTTCCACTCTATGTATATACCATGTTTTCTTTCTTTAGCAATTGATGGACCTTTGTGTGGTTTCCGTGTCTTGGCTATGGTGATCAATGCTGTAATGAACTGAGGAGTGCGGTTATCTCTTCAAGATTCTGCTTTTAGCTTTTTTTTTTTTTATTTTTTTTTTATTTTCAATACATACCCAGCAGTGGGGTAGCTGAACCATATGGTAATTCAATTTTTATTTTTTTGAGGAAGTTGCATAATCTTTTTCATAGCATTTTTTGCTCCCATCAATAGTATATACAAGGGTGCCATTTTATGTAATATCTCATTGTGGTTTTAATTTGTGTTTTCTTGATGATGAATGATATGGGACATTTTTTCATATAACTGTTGGCCATATATAATTCATTTTGGAGAAATTCTGTAGCATTTTGACCTGAGCTGCTAGGATTACCCTGGTATCCCATGTCCGCACGGAGCCCAGCTTGAGCGTGTTGCTCTACCCACTTACCCCTAATTCTCTCAGCTGTGCATACAGGTCATTCCCTCATTTTCCTTCCACAAAAGCTCAAAACAATAAAAACAAAAATGAATATAAAGAAGTTAAAAGTCAAAGACACCTTCAAGGAAACTTCTGGAGGTCACATGCTAATAAAAATGTATGATTTGTCTGAATATCCTTATAGACGTATCCTGTACCTTTAAAGAAATATCACTATTTTAATAGATAAAATGTCAAAATAGATTAACAGAAAAAACTCAGGCGTAGTTTTGGGAGGAAACTGTCCCTAGAGACAACAGCAAAGACTGGGTGAAAAAATGGCCAACTCTGAATGAGAAGAGCTGACAGTCATTGCAGTCTGATAGTTTTTAGCTGATTGACATAAAGGAAGTTCAAATCTTAATTCCCTGATCTATGAATGTGAAGGAGTTCAACTTAACTTTTACAGCTGGTTTTTTTTTTTTTTTTAAATCAAAATCTGAGGATAGGGTGGGGTTAAGAAGTAGGGTGATGCAAAATGCATTATTCACTTAACCTCTGAGAATAATCTGGGTCTGGAAGTTCAGGGGCCTCAGCTATGCTTTCGGATTTGATAACTACCAGCTTGATACTTCAGACAAGAAATGTCTTCACGGTTTGACTTTCCTCCTATATAAAATATGAATAACACTTGCCTTGCCTGTCTCTTAGGGCAGTTGTGAGAATAGCCTGTGGCTAGTTCATGCAAAATGTGTTCTGAAGTAATTAGAACAAGCATTAATAAAGCATTATTATTTATTAATTAAGTGACCAATGCTGTGGTCACTGCTTCCATTATGGTCTTTGTTTACTTGGGAGATTAGTATGGTTCTATTGGTGCCAGATACCTCTCCCAGTAAGTCTATGAATGAGCAAAGATATTTCGCCTTGGAGACCCAGCTAATCTCATCCTTCACCTTTCTGCTTTCTGAGGTGAGGATAGGCTAGTTTCTCTTCCAGATAGTGCCAGCAGAGATCTAAGTTTTGGGAAGATCATAAGAGATGACAGGGCTGCTGATATAAAAATTGTCATGGCTTTTGTTCACATTACAGGAAAACAGAGTTGGCAATGGATACACTGCCTGGTCTAGTTAAGCTGATGGTAACAAAAAGTTAAAATGCAACAGCAAGGGCAATAGTCCTGTCATGGAGACATTTTTCATTTTGACAGAGAAGAGGGAAAGATCTGGGAACTGGTGAGTTGAGCAAATGTTAAAATATCACTAGGTTGAAGGAGACTATCCAGGGACTGTCAGGAAAGTATCCAGCCATATAATATCAAAAATAGAGGCATTTATGACTGGATTTTTTTTTTTTTTTTTTTTGGACAGCCCTCATACACACTAATTGCTCTATTAAGGGTAAGAAGGTCAACTTTGTGAGCAAACACCAATATTCTAGAATTAAGAAATTTAGGTTTGCTCGTAGTGATATAATAAGGAGGTAGGAAAAGGGAAGGGATCTACCACTGAGTACTTACCTAGCACATGGACTCATTTAATCTTCACACTGACATTCCTCCAGATGAGGAAACTGAGGCCCAGAGGTATTTGCACAAGTCAAGCAATCCAGTAAGTGTTGGAGCCAGTAGTCAATCCCAAAACTATCTGTGAACCAAGGCTCCAATTTTCTTCTCCCCAATAACTCTTGACTAAGTGAGAACTATTGATAAGCTATTGTATTCAGACCATTTTTCAATTTTATTAAATTTATTGGGGTGACATAGGTTAATAAAATTATAGGTTTCAAGTGTGTAATTCTGTAATACATTATGTGTATAGTGCACTGTGTGCTCACCACCCAAAGTCAAGTCTCCTCTCATCACCATGTATTTGACCCCATTTACCCTTTCCAACCCCTCCCCCCCACCTCCCTTTTCCTCTGGTAACTTCCATCCTGTCATCTGTGTCTGTGAGTCAGTTTTTATTTGTTTGTTGCTTTCAGTCTTGTATCCCACATATGCATGAAATCATATGGTTCTCGACTTTTTCCATCTGATTTACTTTGCTTGACTGCCATGTTTAGCCAAAGAAATGATGAGATACTTTGTTCTCATAAGTGTGACAGCAGGACCATCTTTAAGGGGTTTTGGGCTAGTAACCAACCCATATAATTACTCAGTGAAAAACTTACCCCTTTAGCATTGTTGATTTTTTTTTTTTTTTTTTTTTTTTTTTTTTTTTTTTTTTTTTTTTTTTTACTTTAGATCATCTTTTTCTTATTGTACATTGGAACCAATCATTTGACAGTTACTCTTGATACCCTGCTCTTTATCACTTTTTTTTTTGCATGCTACCCATTCTCACATTTGCCAATTCCAAATCCAAGATCCATCCTGTTTTTTTTTTTTTTTTTTTTTTTTCACTGCAAATGATGACATTTCCTGGTGACTACTAGGATAGGCTCCAAGTGGGTCTTGATTTTTCCACTTTTTGTCCTCCGATTCCAATCCATTCTCCTTACAATACCCAGAGGTATACAATTGAAATGTAAACATTTCTGTATTATACAAACATCTCAAGGGTATTCTACTGAATTTAAAAGACAACCCAGATTATTGAACACAGTCTCTAAGACCCTGAGTAATCTGGTCCCTGCACAGTTCCCTGCTCTTGTCTCCAAGTACTTCTGTCATTGCTCACTGTGTCATACCCTCCTGGGGTTCTTTCCATTCCTCAAATAAATTTTTATCTTCATTGCTTCAAAGCTTTCCAATTCGCTTTTTGCTTTGCTGGGAAGCTGCCTCCCGCCCTGTGTGTGTTACGTGCCATTGAGTTGGCTCCAATTCCTGGTGACCCTATGAATGAGTGATGTCCACAGTGCCCTGTCCTCAACAGCCCTGCTCAGTTCCCATGGAGTCATGCCCCTGGTTTCCTTTATGGAGTCAATGAACCTCATACTTGGACTTCCTCTTTTCCTGTGGCCTTTTGTTTTTCTCAGCATTATTGCCTTTTCCAAAGGACCCCCTCTTCTCATCATGTGCCTGAAAAAGAACATCATCAGTTTTCCTATTTTTTGCCTCCGGTTTCAGGCTTAATTTGTTCTATGAATCATTTGTTCATCTTTCTGGTGGTCCAGGGTATCCATAGAGCTCTCCTCCAACATCTTATTTTAAATGAATTAATTTTTTTCCTATCAGCTTTCTTCACTGTCCAACTTTTCCATCTGTTCATAGTAACTGGGAATAGGAAGTTGTGGAGGATCTTACTCTTGGTGTCTAATAACACAAACTCGTTTTGGGGACCTTTCCTAATTCTTCCTTTGTTGCCCTTCCGAGTCTTAGCCTCTTCTTAATTCCTTGGCTGCAGTCTCCATTTGAATTGGTGACGGAATGAAGGTAGCAAAATTGTAAGAATTTTGATGTCTTTATTGTTTATATTAAAAGTGTATATTTGAAGTTATGATTTTGTCTTGGTGATGTTCAAATGTAGTCCTGGTTTGGCACTTTCTTCTTTCATCTCCGTATCTTAAGTTACTGATATTTGCTCCACCAGTTTTCATTCCTCCTTCCTCTGAGTCTAGCCCAGTTTTTTATGAGATATGTTTTGCATACAACAAATAAGGAGATGAAATGCAACCTTGTCTGACACCTTTGCCTCTATTTCTGGCCTGACAGTGACTTCCTGTTTACAGTATAGGTTACACATAAGGACAATGGAGTGCTGAGGCACACCTATGTCTTTCAGAGCAACTCGTAGGTGTTCATAATCCTCAGTCAAAGGCTCTAACATCACCTGTAAAACACAGACTAACCTTCTGAAATTTTCTTCTGAGACGTCGTCTTTTTTCCTATTTCTTTTGGGTTTTGCCTTAAAAGCTTTCTATAATTACTCTTATCAGTCACATTAGACTACATTATGCATTGTAATAGCACTACAAGATCAGTTACTTAAAACAACAAATAATTAATTTTTTGTTCTATGCCAATGTGGCATATCACTGAGAAACTCAGTTTCAAAGAGGCTTCACCATTCCTCCAATTTCAACATGAGGTGGCTTGTTGCTGAGGTAAGAGAAGGGTACATGCAAGACTGTGAACTGGTTTTTAAATGCTTCTGCTTCGAAATGATCATCATTTTTGCATACATGTCATTGGCCAAAACACTGACATGTTAATTTTAAGGGGCTAGAGAAGCGTAATTCTTCTATAGGCCTAGAAGGAGACAATTGGCAATATTGCTGAGCTAAACACTGGTATTGTCTATTGTACTCACTGTCTTGGTCTTCATATCTCAGAGTCCTGTTGTTTGATTTTTAATTATACTTACCAGAATTTGAATTTATATTTATTTGTGGGTGTTTTCAATATCTATTTTCCAATTAGATTCTGAGCTCCATAAGGTCAATGTTGATGTCTATTTTATTCATTATTTTACCCAGTGCTTCTCACATGTCTGAAATACAGTATATATTCAGTGAATACTTTTTGAATGTTGATGAATATTCTGGATTTATAAAGCATCCTTTGATACACAGTAGGAAATTGGAAATTGAAGTCTAGAGCAAGTGAGAGAGAGCCTTTTTTTCCATCTCCTGGGTAATTTGAGTTTTCTGTTTAGTATTCCAATTCTGTATTTCCTATTTTTTTAAAACTATAACTCTAAGTGTTGGCTCTAGAGAATACAATATATTCTGTTGACTTAGTCTACCTTCAAATAGATCACAATGTGAGAACTTTGTAAAAGTGTAATTCTTTTCATCCCAACTTCCCATCCTTAGTGCTATTATTGTCATTGTTTGACTTTATATGTTTTGTACTCACCAAATGTTGTATTTATTTTGGCAGAAATCAAGATAGTGTGATATTGGCAAAAAGATAGACATCCAAATTATTGGAATAGAATAAAAAGTTCAGAAACTAGACCCATGCAAATATGGTTGATTTTTTTTTTTAATTGCTAAATACAACAGGTAACTTAATGGGTAAAGGATAATCCTTTTTTACTAATAATGCTAGAAAATTTAGACATCCATAGGTAAAAAAGGAAGCCTGACCCATACCTCATGTGTACAAAAGTTAACATTAAATATATTACAGACCTAAATATAAAACTTAAGACTATTGATCTTTTCAAAAACATAGAAGAAAATCTTTGTGGTTTTGAATTAGGCAAAGATTTGTTAGAAAGCACAAAGGTTAAACCATGAACAAAAAGAGTGTGGATTGGAGTCCATCAAAATTAAACACTGTGCTCCTTAAAGGTACCGGATAAAAAGACAAGCCAAGACTGTAAGAAATATTTACAAAGCATGTATCTGATCAAGGAGATCTATCCAGGATATGTATAGAATTCACACTCAATAAGAAAACAAAACCCCCCATAAAAATCACAAAATATTTGAACAGACACTTTAAGAAAGAGAGAGGTGAATGGCAGATTAGAAGATGCCTAACATCCTGACTAGTGAGCTTATATATGATTTGAATTATCTTCATAAAACTTTGTCTCATAATAAATATCAAATATTAAAAAAAAAAAGAGGATGCCTAACATCAGTAGTTATCAGGAATTTGCAAATCAAAACCATAATGAGTTGTCACTACATATCTACTAGAGTGGTTAAAATTAAAATGTCAAGTTCCAAGAGGAGGTGGAGCAACTGATAGTCTGAGACCTCTTGGTCTTTTCTGGTGGGAATTCAGAATGGCAAAGCCACTTTGGAAAAACTGTTTGACAATTTCTTAAAACATGAAACATAAGCTTAGGATGTAATTCAACAATTTTACTCCTGGGTATTTAGTCAGGAGAAATGAAAACACGTCATCAGAAGGACTTGGCATGCAAAGGTTTATAGCAGCCTGTTTCATAATTGCCAAAAACTAGAAGCAACCTAAATTGTCATCAGTTGGTGACTGAATAAACAAATTGAAAATTCATACAATAAAATACTATTCAATCATAGAAAGGGTTAAATTAGTGATATATGCAGCAACATGCATGAATATCATGCATTATGCTAAAAAAAGAATCTGAACACAAAAGATTACAGACTAAAAAATTCCATTTCTGTGACATTCTGGAAAAGCCAGACTATAGGTACAGGAATCAGATTAGTACTGCAGTGGGGTTGGGGCTAGAGATTTACTACAAAGGGGAATGAGGGAATTGGTCACACAAGTCATATGCTTGTCACTCATCAAACTCTATACCTAAAAAGGATGAGTGAGTGAATTTAACTGTTTGTAAATTATATTGCAATAAACTTGACATTCGTTGAAAAAAGATTCTGTGTGGGTACACCTATCTATGCACATATCCCATTTGATACCTTTCCATTCCTTTCTGGCTTTTGTTGCATCTGATGAAACGTTAACTTTTGTTCTCAGTATAGTGTTCCTTTATGCAATGCCATGTCCCCTGCAGTGATTGTTTTGGAGATTTTCCTCTATTATTTTCTAGCAATTTGACTGGAATAGTCCAGGTATAGTTTTCTTTGTATTTATCCAGCTGGCTGTTCTCAAGCCTGGTTTATTATCTACCAATTTTTTATTTCTTTGCTTCAGTTTGGATAACTTCTATTAACCGATAGTCAAATTCACTGATCTTTTGTCCACAGTGTATTAATTATCATTGTTATAAACCACCACAAAGTTAGTGGTCTAAAACAATGTCAAGTTACTATTTGTTACAAGTATGTGAGTTGGCTGCACATGTTTCTGCTGTACACCTAAGTTCACACACGCCGCTGCGTTCAGCAGGTTGGCCGGAAGCTCAGCTCAGCTGGGAGAGCTGAGATAGTTAGAGCTCTATCCTCACAGCGTTTCATCCCAATCTTCATGGCATGGCAGGCTCCAGGTAGCATGCCAAGAGGTTCAATGTCTTTTTAGGTCTAGCCTCAGATTAAGGGCTCACCTTCAAAGAAAGACTAACATCTTGCTGGTGCAGTTTTTTAGTCAAAGCACGTTGCAAAGGCAATATTTAAGAAGTGTGGAAATACTTTCTACCTTTGTATGAGAAGATTGGCAAAGTCATCCCAAAGAGGGGTACGCCTTCTGGGTTGGGATTAATTTCTGGTCATTAACTTTCTGTATACAGTATTCATTCTGCATCTAAGTTATCCAATAGTGTTTTATTTCAGATACTTTATTTTTTTAGCTCTAGAATTTCTGTATTTTCAGTTTTCATTTCTCTTCTGGAATACCTTCTTTTCATATATTATATCCATTTTTTCCTATAAGTTCTTTAACATTTTTATGGTAGTTGATTTAAAGTCCTTGACTGTTAATTTCAATGACTGGGTCATCTGGGATTTTCACTGGTTGTGGTTTTCGTTGACTGTGGGTCACATTTGTCTAGTTCTTTCCATGTCTCAACTTTTTATTACATCATACATACTATCCAGCATGTATAATACAATATTTGGTAGAGACTGAATTACAGTGTTTTGGTTTGGTTCTAGAGGGAGAAGGTCTTTACTCCATGGAGTGCTTAGGGTAAAGGGTCAATCATTTAGATTCTTCTGTGATCCAGTCGAACTGGGCAGGTAGCAACTTGAATGAGATTTAATTAATCTCTGTTCTACCAAAACTCCATCTTTCTGCACCACCCCTGCTTTGATCTGGCCAGTCCTTCATTGGAGGGAGGGACTGGGCTGTAATACCAGGAAATGTTCTTCTACCTTTATATTCAAATCTGGCAAGGTCCAGGGTCAGAGTTCTATGAGGCATATGATACAGTTTCTCTCCATCACAGTTCTGCATCTGCTACTGCTTTCAGGAGGGGGAGTTATTGGGTCAAGTGATTTTGTTTTAACATCTGGGGCTCTTTCTGATTCCAATCTGTACTGCCATCCTGTACTGTATTCATCTCTACAAAGTCTCCCAGGCCACAGCACACCTGTTTTGGTCATTCCTACTCAGACCAGATACCTTTCCCCAGGTATGAAAGCTGCTATAGCTCTCTGCTCACTTATGAAGACATCTTTTCTCTCTGGAACTTAGTTCATTAATATTTTCTTAATTCCACTGTTCTTTGTAACTCTTGTTTCCATGGGAATGAGGTTATTTTTTATTCTCTATCATAACTGCAAATGAAAATAAACAAGGGGTGATTTTGACATGACTTTTTGGGTAGAAATAGCCACTGAACTATAGAGCCATTGATCTATCTCCTGGAGTTTCTCTAGTTTCTTTTAGTAGTCACTGAATTTCATTTAATATCTGTAGTTTTGTGCTACAGCATGTTTTGGTAAAAGAAGTTGTTATTCCTGCACTACAGATTTTTTCCTTATGTGGGCTGTGGGACTCAAAATGATCTGAGAAAGTAAAAGAAACATGGGGGGGAAAAGTAAAAATTATGAATGCCAATGGCTAAATGACAGCAACTAAATAGAGGCCCTTTTTTGTGTGTGTAAAGATTCCCAGGAATATTAGTGTAGACAAATTGAGTTGTAGCTGTGCATTATAATAATGTAAAATGGCCCCAAATATACTCAGAGAAGATTCCCTACTCTTGGTAGTGGGAGGTAACTCTGAAACATGTTCTTCTCCAACGAAAAAAAAAGGGGGTCTTTATTTTCACACTTGAAACAACCACTTGACTGAGGGGTCTCATAATTACCTGTGGTGGCTGTGGGAGTAAGGTGCACATGCAAAACTATAGAATGTTTACACACACACACACACACACACACACTCTGAAATATTACTCAGCCACAAAAAGAATAAATTCTTGTCATTTTGATAATGTGAATGGAGCTAGAGGGTATTATGCCAAGTGAAATAAGGCAGAAAGAGAAAGATAAATATCCATACAATTTCTTTTATTTGGAATTTAAAAAATAAAATAAATGAACAAACAAAACAAACTAACACAGACAGAAAACAAATTGACAGATGGGAGGGGAATTGAGGGAATCAGTGAAAAAGGTTAAGTAATTAAGAAGTACAAATTGTCAGTTACAAAACAGTCACAGGGATAGAAAGTACAGCACAGGGCATATAGTCAATAATATTACAATAATGTATAGTGAGGGGTGGGTGCTAGACTGATTGAGGGGATCACTACATAAATTACATAAATGTCTAACCAGTATATTGTATACCTGAAACTGATATAATATTGTATATCAACTGTAATTTAAAAGGAAAATTTTGACATGAAATAATAAAAAAACAAAACAAAACACAAACTATAGAATGCATCTGGAGGAGGAAGGAACTGGGCGCCAAAGGCTCTTGTTTGGCAAGATGATAGTACTGCTGTCCAAGTTGTCTTTGAAAATTTTGCCTAGAATAAATGTTTTCAGAATGTGCAGAGGTAATCTTTTTAGGATACATAACAGTACCAGCCATGAGATTATGGACTCTTAGGGATGTGCTGGCCTCGACACTACCTGATAAATGAGCTCAAGTGTGGCTATACGGTCTGCGACAAAGAACTTGCCTTTTTTACCTTCCAACTTCTTGTCATTACTTTCCGTTCATGTATAAAATTGAGGCCTTAGTCATGTTGGCATCTCTCTCTCTCTCTCTTTTTTTTCCCTTTTCTGTCAGTAGATTTTGGAATAGTCCTTGTCCTGAGAGGCCCAGTTCTA
Organism: Lyroderma lyra; assembly: GCA_004026885.1. Classification (NCBI taxonomy): domain Eukaryota; kingdom Metazoa; phylum Chordata; class Mammalia; order Chiroptera; family Megadermatidae; genus Lyroderma; species Lyroderma lyra. The sequence goes on from PVJL010000418.1 coordinate 114,020, forward strand.
GATTCCGTCCTCTTTCTTCAGTGGCAATATTAATTGTTGCCATTGGAATAGGGCCAGATCTTCTCTTCTTTCTTTCTCTTCTTTCGCACTCTTATAAAAGAAGCATCACTATCTAACTACTGTGCTACTGGCCTTTTGTTAATCACGCCCAGGGTAGAAAGGGCTATAAACTTGAAGTAAAGCAAGAAACGTCAAGCAAGAGAAGGAGTCCCAGAAACTGAAAGTGAAAGGGGCCAGGAAATCCATGTTTTGGAAACATTTTATTTGGAATTGAGTTAGAGAATTTTGGGGTAAGCATTGCCATCAAGTGGAGCGTGAGAATGGCCAAGATGGGCTAAAGCACTTTAAAGATTTTTGCTGTATTTTCACTATGTAGTGGGGGAGAAAGGAGCTTTCCCTCTCCCCTCAAGGTTCTCTTGGCTGCTCTAATAATCAAACAGACATGGGACAGCTTAGCAAGAGAAAATGACTGAACATAATTATACACCTATGTATGGGAGCCACATACACGTGAGAGTCAGGGATACCACATGCAAGAGAGGTTCAGAGACAGAAAGGGGAAATGAAGTGCTGAGCTGGGGACTGCCCTGGGGCTCTGAGGAGAGGACAGCAACGGCAGAACAGTAAGGAAAACGATGTTCAGTAATAAGTGGTTTGCTCTGCCATATAGATAGATCCAAAGAAGTTATTGCTGATAATCTATTATTATGAGCAAGATCCCTAAGTTCTTCTAGGTAGTTTAGGAGGAGAAGTTTTCCTTGAACCCACAGGGTCTTGGTTGCCTTTAGCTCAAAACAATCCACATTTCACAGCAACACATCTTGGGGTAACTTGTTCTGAACCCCTACAATAGTTACCCTTCTCACCACAGATTTCAATTTTTCATCTTCTAAAGTTCTAAGAATCAAAATTTTCTTTTGGCACTGATACTTGGGGACCCCAGCTGTTTTGGGGATACACTTTCAATTGGTACTCTACCTGCATGCTGTCATCAGTAAGAAATGATTTATAATTTCTTCTCTTTATCCCTCTCTGAAAAAAACAAACAAAAACAAAAACCTCTTGCATCCCTTCACTCATGGACAACTGTATTTCCATTTTTAAAAACTTAATGCCTTTATTTTAAAACTTTGTTTCATTTGAAAATGTAGCCCTCACAGGGCTTGAAACTAGTATGAGATATTTATACTTCAGGGTGAAGGATGTATTTTATACTGGTGGCCTAGAATGGGGATTGAGATACCCTAATGGGCTTCACAGTGCCAGGAAAAAGAGGCAGAAAAGGAAGCCAGAATAAAGGATGAGAAATGTGGCCAGTTTCATAGCTTTGCCAAGAGCTGCTTATTGCCCAAGTGTTGGTTCTGGCTGCAAGACTCTGAAGACTCATTATATGTTACTTATTATTTCAAAGTTAGGGCATTTTGGGACATAAAGGAACTAGAAAGGGAGGGAATACGTAGGACAGGGAAGGGAGTTTTCCATCAGGACGAGTTTGACCTCTTCTATTGGGAGTCAATTAGAGAAGAAAACTAACACTGGGCTAATAATAAAAAGGAACATCAATAACATGGATGGTAATTGCTATATCGTAGGAGTATTTATGTGCACTCTGCTAAGCACTGTGCTTCCTGCCACAACAGTGAAGTTCAGTTGTTTAAAAACGTATAAATATGTGTATCTTTGCAGTGCTAGAAAATCTGAGTTAAAACAATACTTCCTACTTTTACAGTTCCTCTACCTTTTTTCCTTTTTAAAAGTTCATTTAAACTTGCCAGGTTGTGTGACTCTTTGTAAGTTGACTGCTTTAAACCTTTTTTGAGGGAACAAGATAAGATAGATAAATACATATAAACTAGCAAGCTACAGGTGCATGAATATTTCATTCTCTTGCTGTTCTTTCTAGCACCAGAGTTGGCCTTCATAGTACTTCTGGTCACTTAGAAAGTAGCCTTTTGATGTGGCCTCCTGGCTACCATTCCTCACTCCTCCACATCCTGAATGGTCAGCTGCTGGCTTCCTGGGAGATGTTCCTTTGGTTATTATTCATGACTTCTTGGTCTCTCAGGTCTCTTTGACTTTGAAATCCTGTGACTTCTGAGCCTCTGGCACTATAACTATTGATCCTTACTGGGTGGCATCTTCTAACTACTCTTAGGTATTTGTTAATCCTAGGTTACCTAGGAAGATAGGAATGAAGGGTCAAAAAACAGACAGAAAAACCCAAAACTTTTAGTTGAGTATTTTCTTTTAATTCTCGACTTTTTTTTTTTTTTTTTTTGGCAAGGATTTTTCTAAATGCTGCCAATTCCCTGGCTTCATTTTCATATTCATCAGTTTGGTTTTTTTTTTTTATGAAACTTAAGCCAAATTTCCATTTGTTTTCATTTTCAAAAATTAGTTGGTGAGAGAAGTCAATGAGTCACCAGGAAGCAAGAAAATTCCTTGTGGAGCATGAGATGTTAGATCCCATATAAAATGTGGATGTATAGAGATAATCAAACCAAGTCTCTGAATTGTATAGGTGAGTAAACTGAGGCTCCTCACATATCAGAGGGCCCAGCCAGTGTTGTATGAGGAGTGGGAAACTTGGGCTAGGCCTTTGTTCTGAGTCTTCACCTCTTGAGGTGTGTAGTCTTAGATGAGCCATCTCCCTTTAGAGTGAGAGCTTTGGAGGCAGCCTGCTGGAGTAGTTTAGGAGCCATGAAACTGGTAAGAAAGCTCACAGCATGCTTGCCATAGATCACTTCTGTACAAGTACAGAGCATCATTACTGTGACTTGAAGTACTTGATTGCACATATGACTGTTCACAAGTGAAGCCTAAAAATACTCCAGTATGTGGGATGTAACTTTGTAGGTGTCTGTGACAATAAATGCAGAACCAGGAATAAAACTGGGGGTACAGGGTGTTGCTTAGCAATACAAATGAAATGAGATGAAAATAGTGTACTTCAGCAGAGCAAGTTGTTTACTAGAAGTAAAGATACAGTGGGGGCTGATGTTTTTCACTTTATCTACAGTGACAAATATGAACTTGGTTCTCTGAAATTATGGGCTTATCAGTGGCACTAACAAAATCAGAAGAAATTTTTCATCTTAAAAATTTTTTTTTTTCCTGAGGGAAGTGTGTGTGTAGAGTTGGCCATAGGCACTTGGGAGATTTTAAGACGTTGTTTCTTTCTTAGTGGGTGTAGCTTCTAGTGGAGGAGAACAGAACCAATATATATAACACAGAAATTACAAAGATGCAGACACTCCAGTAACATGAGTGAACATATCTCCATGTAAAGGAAATTGAAGAGTTATAAAAATCTTTATGCTGTTTACATGAAATTATTAGTTTGTCTTGTAATTTCATGTGGTAAATATTACCTGCCAATTTTATGGATGAGGAAGCTGAGGCTGAGAAAAATTGACTTGTCACAGTCATGGACTTAGTGGGGGCAGACCTAGGATTCTCGTTCAGATGTGTTCACACAAACTTTGGCTTTTTGCGCTCTGCAAAATCACCTCAAGAGGAGACTCACAGGTGCTGTAGTCTGGGTTATGGTGGCAGATGAATCTGTGTACTGGGAAAGCTTCCTGTAGAAAGTTATTCTTGAATTATTTTAAAGGACTGCAGGGAAGAAGGGATGAGACAAGGGTTTTAGACAAAAATTGTGTTCTCAGGAATAATAATCTCAATGTCTTCAATGTCCAATTGAAATCTTACTGTCGTTTAGGTTTTCAAAAGTTGACCAGATTATAAGCACCATGAATGCAAGGATCTCATCCTAAAATTTGCACAATGTTTACGAAGTGTTCTCCTACTAGATGCTCGATTTATATTTGTTGATGTAACTTGGGCTGCCACCCAGAACTTTAGGGAAAGGCTGAATATGAAGTGTTCAGTGTTATAGTCAGGAAGTGAGTCTGGCATAGAATAAAAGTGCAGGAATGGCTTTCCATGATCCAGTTTGATGTGAAGTGTCAGCAGTAAAAAGGCACAGGTCAAAGTGAGAAGAAAAAGTCCGAGAAAGACCAAGACGTTCCACTGTGGAGGGGCAACCCTTTGACACCGAAGACAGTAATATCCAGAAGCCATGAGTAAAGTGGTTATTCACTGGAAACTTGCTCATGACTCTGACTGTATGATTTAGAGACAGGTTTATTAGAAAATTTGTTCAGTCATTCAGCTAATAAATGATTCATGAATGTCAGACTCAATACCTATAGAAAAGAATAGGAGACACATCTCCTTCAACATACTTGTACGTGACTTGTAAACAGTAGGTGTAAATAGTGTCAGGTGTTCAGTGGAGTACTGGAAGTGTATAGGACATAAAGTTCAGATGTTTCCAGAACCCTTAGACAGCCATGGTGTTAGGCTAAGAGTGTTTAATGATTAGTTTTGATAATTCTTCCTTTTCTTTGGGAAATTGAAATATTACTATTACCGAAATGTGGATGACAATATTCTAAGTATTCCATGTCAGGAGAAAAATGTATATTTTTACTCTTAAGTGAAGGGAATGAAAAGATCTTATATTCTGACATATGTTTAAATAACTTTTTCTCTGCTTAGAAATTATGCATACTTGCTATATTAATATTTCTAGTAGAAAATAGAGAAGAAAATGTCTTAGTATCTTGCATGAGAAAACAAATTTTACAATTAGATATCATCTCTATAGATAATTTCTATCCTGGGATAAATAATGAGAAGTGTTCAGAATGTCTATTTCTTTTATAATAGACTTGAACCTTAGATGTTGGCATTGGGGAAATCTTTCCGCTCTTTTTAAGTATCCAAAACTGCTGGGACTTTTGAAAAGGGGAGTCAGTATCACCAGTAGAGGGCTAAGGAATAGTTTGGTTAATATCCAGTTGGTCTGAGGTGTCCGAATTCCCCCTTTTTATAAGGATACCAGTTATATTGGAATTGGTTCCAGTGTAATCATCTCATTTTAACTCAGGCATTTCTGTAAAGACCCAATTTCTAAATAAGGTCATTGTTTGAGGTATTAGGGGCAAAGACTTTGTCAGATGTTTTTGAGGGACACACTCAACCCATAATAGCAGAGAAAATGGAGTTGTTAAATAAGGATTTACTGGTGTCTTCCCCACAGTACCTGAAAGCAAAAGTCTTTCACTAGGGAATATGAACAGTAGTTTTGCAAGAATATCCCTACAAAGAGGTAGTGTTTCACTGGGTTACCCCTGCATGATGGGAGGAAGCACCTTTCAATTGGATGCAATGCATTTTGCCCTGCTGCTGCATTTTGCAAGCAAATAATAAATTACCTATTAGCTTGTTGATGTATTTCCAACTCAGGAAGTGTATGTCCTGCCCTTCCATCAAAGCTTGCCAGTTGTTGTGACAGGCCACACAACGTCTTTTCTTAAGTGGTGATAAGAATGCTTAACGTGAGATCTGCCCCCTTATCCAGTTTTCTTTTCTTTTTTTTTTTTTTTAAATTCATTTTTATTGTTAGACTTATTGGGGTGACATCTGTTAGCAAGGATTACATAGGTTTCAGGCTTACAGTTCTACAGTGCATTGTCAGCTTGTTTATCCAGTTTTCAAGTGCACAGCATCATGACATTAACTATAGACACAACGTTGTACAGCGGATCTGTAAAACTTATCCATGTGGTATACCTGAAACTTTATACCTGTTGAACAGCAACTCTTCATTTCTCTGTCTCCCTAACCCCTGGCAGCCATTATTTTTCTCTTTCTATGTGTTTGACTATTTTTAGATAAAAAATAGCTATGTAGCTTTCCTGCAGGTCAGTGTGTCCTGAAAGTCCTGGTGATGAATGAATTCTGGTGACTCTAAGAGGTGGTTTAAAAAAAAAAAAAAAGGTCAGTTTTCTTTCAAGTTTATTATTAGTGACTGAGATGTTCCAAATAGTTAATTTACTCCAGGTAACCTTTTACTTTCTTAGAATCACCATGTGCCTTATTAATGGAACTGTGAAAAAAAAATTAACCTGTTTCCTGAGTTGAGCTGGAAGACCTCTAGGAACATGCTAGCTTCAAAGATGAACTTGATTCCTCATTGTCCTTAGAAAGCCTGAAAAAGCAGCAAGAAATTAAAAGTTCTGGGAGTGCTTTAATCGCTTCTTCATGGCTGAGATTGGTTGACCCTTGGATATCTTAAGTTTCTGGAATGACTTGCAGCTCTCGCTGTTTTTCCGTCATCGCTAGGTGTGATGCTGACAGCCACCTCACCTACAGGGAGAGAAGGAAAAGGCCAAGGGTTTGTCCACTCTCTCCACTTTGTTTAGGCCTTTCTCTTTGTGTAGCCATGACAGATACAGAGCTATGAAGCTCTGAAACTTCATTATTTTTTTGTCTGCTTTGCTTTTTTATTTTTTTTAATTTTTAATTTTATTTTTTATGTTTACCGGTGGTGGAGCCAGAGCATTAGTAACATATGGCTTTCAGAGTTTCTTCGTAGAATCTACTCTCCTAGTCATTTGTCCTTGGATCTTGCTGTAAGGCTACAGAAGATTTATCCTGCTATGTTTCTCCCCCATGGCATCCACAGAAATCCTTGTGGAAAATCAGGGTTTAGTCTTCACATTAGACTTAGAAATGTACGCTAGCTTTTTGTTTACTTGGGAGCATTGTGCTTATTTTCTAGCTTAAGAGAAATAAACAGGTGTTTCATTTCATCATCTTGATGTAGGTGGTCACTCTTAGAATCCCCACTTTTGATCAGGTAAGGTGCTGGTATCTGCCTTGTGGGTTGTGATTAAAGCAGTGCTGTCCATGTCCCTCTTGTCTGAGCAGCTTTTTCAGAGTGGCAGGTTTCTCTGTAGGTGGCCAGGGGGTTATCTTGGGAAGGATAATGATTCATTTTTACCCAGTTGGTGTCTTGTAACATGCCAAGGTCTAGTGTATAAGGTAATTTTCTCATTTTTCAAGTCAATCTTTACTAAACCTTTTTAACAGCAGAATTCAGTTTGGAGGCACTGTTTTAAGTATTACTTTTCGGAGCTCCAAAGGCAAGATTTTCTTTAAGGGCAAAGCTTTGGCACTAAATAGAAGGCCTTGGGATCCTTCCTGCAGAAGGCTTTTTGCTGCTTTTGTGAGTTTTGCCTGGTTTAGTCTTAATCCTTGACTATCCAGGACAATAGTCTTTCTAAAACTAAAGCATTTATGTCTCCCCCCATGCAGAAAGCCCATATTTAAGGGTGGTTATTTCTCAAATATAGCAAACCAGAGCTTACACATCAGATTTAAGGTTGTAGACTTAATTTGGAGAAATTTTATGAATGATTTCAGCTTAGATTGTCCAATTTGGAAGTTAGCTTGGCACTACAGCAGCACCCCTATGCTATTAAAGGGCCTGCAGCTCAGCCTGGTGCCAACCTGAAGACCCTAGGACTGCAGGGCTGTCTGGGGATCCTGCACAAATTGGGGTCCTGGGTTGGCAGCCACTGTTGTCAAACTTTAGGTAGCCTGGGGACAACTGGCGTGAAGATGAGCCGGGCTTCCTAATGCCCACTAATACAGAATAACAGGCAGGATAGTAGCTTGCATGCCAGGATTCTAATTGAATGCTATGTGTTCTGAGAGCTCAAATAAATTGTGTAACTTCTTTGGGTCCCAACATGTCTCTTTGAAGGAAGAGTTGTGCACTCTTATTGTTGCCAACCATGAAATTCTGTGAGTCCAACAGGCCTTTGGAATACCCTGTAGCTGTCAGAATTTGAAGCTTCTTTGAGTCCTTGAATTTTAGAACAAAATTGTATCTTTTAGTAAGTTATTAAATACACATCATAGATTTCCACGTTGACTAGCTAGTTCAAACTGACCTATATGGACCTTGCGTTCTCAAAAGCGTTTAAGGAGAGTCTGATGAGAAAGGTATGCATAATACACTTTTTAAAGTGTCAAGAAGTAAGCAAGGTGAGTGATAATAGAATGCACAAAGGATGAAACAGAACAAAGATTAGGCACTGATTCTACTGAAATGATCTTTTCTGAAATAATGTAAGAAATAGTTTAAAGTGAATTAAATCTTGCCTTTTGACACCTAAGGGAACAACCCTCTGGCCTAATAAGTTGTCAAGACGTGAATTGTCTCATGAGACAGTGATATCAGAGCTGTCAGTTTCTAATGAAGTCCGAATCTTTATAGTTCCTGATCTATATTCCAGACGTGTCAAAACAATGCTGATTAGTCTCTATCTTCAAGGTGCATTTCAGATAGAGAGCGCAGACCAGCGAGAGGACATATTGACATACCAATGTAGGGGTTACCTGTGTTGGAGGACAGGTATAGAGAGGAAGAGAATCAGCTGTCAGTCCACTTCCTCCCTCCATCATTCTACAGTACAACTACAGTATAACACCAAGTATGGGGCCAAAAAGCCTCGTTTGTGAGTACAGGGTAGTGCTGACCAGAGGGAACAATCTGTTGTACTGTGGAATAGACTCGATTTAGATTTAAGTTTACAAAGTGATCAAACTTTGAAGAATAACTCAAAGTCTTTAGTAGGACATGCAAGTCAAAACAACAGTGATATACTGTTTTTGGCCTGTGATATAGTGTGTGTGATGCCAAGTGTCAGTGGCCATGTGGACACCCAGGAGCCTTTGTGAATTGCATGTGGTAGTGGAAAGCAATCTGACAAGCTCATACATACTAGAGCAGTTTTGCCTTGATTGGGGTGTGTGGAGGGAGGGGGGAGGGAAGGAGGGAGGGGATTTGCATGGATTGATAGCTGTGCTCTCAGGAGTCAAAGAATATAAGGACAGAAAAAAAGATTCTGAGTGAGTGTATTCAGCAAGATGTCTTTTCCAGCAAAGTAGTGTGAAGCTCAGATAAGAGAAGGAGACCATACAAGTGAGCTATGGAAATCATTGAAGTTCAGTCAAGTGGAGCAGAGGCTTCCCCAGGGTGACCTGGATGGGCAATACTCCCAGTGGCCTCAGTTATGATGTCCCTTCTTCCTGTTGGTGATTTTGATGTGATTTAGCTCCATTTTGAAGTTGTATGCAATGGACAAAGATTATCACAGGGCTGAGAATAAAAGTGCTTTGAATCAGTGAACACAACCTTCTTTTCCTTTGAAGATGGCCATCATGTATTGAATGGGGATACTTGTCCTCAGGGCTGAACTTTAGCCAGGGGCCCGCAGAAGTATCTGCTGTTGTGAGGAATAGCTTGTGGGTGGTAGAGCTTGGTACCCCAGGATGTAGGTCACCTTCCCTGGAGTGTTTGAGAGAGGATTCACCTTGATTAAACAACCCATTAATTTCCCTATAATTCCATCTTAACTATAATTTAGTTCTCTATGCTGGAAAGAAAGGGTCTTCACACACAGTAAAAAATGTATGGAGGAATGCTTCATCCTAAGAAAATGCCATGAGAGCATTTAGAGAGGGTTTAGGGATATCATAGAGGCGTGTCCAATTTTTTGGCTTCCCTGGGCCATGTTGGAAGAATTGTCTTGGGCCACACATAAAACGCACTAACGATATCTGATGAGCATAGGAAAAAAAATCACAAAAATAATCTCATAAAGTTTTAATAAAATTTACGACTTTGCAGTGGGCCACATTCAAAGCCAGCCTGGGCCACATGAGGATTGGACAAGATGCAGTTACACTGCAACTCTTATGAGTGGGTATTTAGTTTCCCTAATGTTAGCAGTAAAAATACATGAAAGCAAGTGATTTTTAGGGACCAGGAAGCCACTGGGAGGACTCTAGACATTACTCTATAGTCTGTTCTGGGGCAGAGAAATCTTAACCTTTGAGAATGGTGGTGCTGCAAAGAGTAGGCAAATGGGCTGACAATCTGGAACTTTCAGGAAACAGTAGATAAAGAAGTGACTGAGGATTTGGAGGTACTTAAAAATAAATGAGGTGGCCTAAAATGTTTTTCATCTCATAGTCTATAGAGGTTTAAATTTTAGAGAGCTCAATCATTTATTTGTTACATGAGAGATTAAGACCTAGAAAAAGTAAGTATCTTGGCCAAGATCACAAAAACAGTGAGTGGTAGAACTTGAGGTAGAGCCCAGGAATTCCAGATTCCAAGCTAATTTTGTTCCCAACCTACCCCAATGCACAGTGATGTTTCCCATTTCTCTTTCAGTTCCTAGCTTATATTTCTGCTTATAGCTCCCTTTAAGCCACAGCTATTGAAGAACAGGGAAAGAATGGATTATTTTTTTAAATTGGCTAGTAGATATCATCATACACAGGTCTCAGCCTATGGTATTTATCATAATCAGCCTCACTTCATTCTCCTCAATTCTTATCTCTGCTAACCCTCACCCTGGACCTCCACTTACACAGGACTTGTTCTGAATGACTAAACATTCAATGTAAAGGTTCCAAATTCTAAGGACTTCCCATCCTATCACCCCTTCTCCCATAGTTGCAAAGAAATTCCTATTAACTTATTTTTTGAAACACGTAACTGTCCTGTTTGTGGAAGATATCCTTTGTAACAAAACCCGTAGTTATAGAGGGAGATGGGAAACAATTGAAGACTGAGATATTCTAGAATCAATGCCCAACAGGTGGGTGGGCTGAGGGGAAAATCTGCATGTATGTACTAATATTTGATTAAATTCATTGTACTACAAGTTGTGTACAATTATTAAGTAAATCTTAATAAAGATTTACCATATTTCAGACTCACAGAGGGTGAGTAAAAACTACAAGGGAACTTAATCAAATCTAAATCCTTCGTTTTATAGGTAGTGAAAGTAAGAATGAAAAGTTAAGTAATCTTGGGTGATCTGTACATACTGGGGTAAGGAAGCCAACTTTTGCTTCCACAAAGTTCTTGTGTTGAATTCTTTCTATGCTGCATAGTTCCCAGTTTCTTGTCAATGGAGGGTGAAGTTCTCTAGGCTCAAAGAACCATGGTCACTTATAATGACAGACAAGTCCCTAGAGATGAAAGATCTTGGCCATCTACTCAGGAGTGTGGTGCCGTCAGGAGGGCATAGGTTTTGGAGCCAGATTCCCAGTAGTTCTACCACTTCTGAGATGTGTATCATTGGACGTACTTCTTAATCTGAAATTGGTTCTGCATGGTGTGAAATGGGCTAATGGTAGCTTTCTCAGAGATTACTTGGAAGCTTAAGTTAATGATAGTGAAAGTGCCTATTATAAACAGAGAATTAAATTGTTAGTTGTCTAATCTGGTCCTCCTGTAATCTCTCTCCGTTGTATGAGTTTGTGGTTCTGCTGAAGGTCTGCACTCTGCGGGGAGTGTTGATGGCAGTGGTGAGTCTGGTCTTCCAGAGAGGACTTTGAATATTTTAGCAAAGTTTTTTCTCAGTGGCCCAGGTTCCTTTTATGTCTGGGATAGAGTTTCTGAAGCAGATCCTTGGGAATGAAATATAATGATTTTAGATTATTTATACCACCTTCCACTTTACTTCCAGAAACTGTAACAAAATACAATAGACTCTTAGTTAACTGGAACCCACGGGAATTGGTAGGTGCTGGATAAATGTAAGTAGACGCTGTTAACCAGAACTCAAGCAACCGGCAAATTTTACCGGTTGCTTGAGAGTGCTAGTTGCTTGAGTTCTGGTTAACACAAACTACTGTACTCCTGACTTTCCTTTAGCCTCTCAGACTCAGGAGCTATTCCTTTCCTGCTGCTAATTTCTCCATCCATCAGCATACCCTTGTCATTTAATATATTTATTTATAATCTCTTCACTTTTGTGTTGTGGATGCTTAATTTTCTTAAACTTTGTGTGTTTCCTCTGTTGTCACAAACAGAATTATAATGCTCTTGAGGAAACAGAAGGCATCTTGTATATTTTATTAGAAATGGTCTCTACATAGCACCTAGTGTAAGATATCATGAGTGACCAAGAAATGCCAAGATAGTTTCCAACAGTACAATTAGAGTCACATTGGAACTTAGGGCTGAGGTAGGTTTCTCTGAGCACATATGTGGTGGAATTTTTTTCTAGTAGAAGTGAAAAGGTGGCCATTGTTCAATGAACAAGTCTACTCAGTTTCCATGGCCAGAGTGAGAAACAAACATGAGAAACACCCATTTATTTTTTTAATTCTTTCATTGATTCATTTATTTCTTCATTTTCTTCATCCTCTGGTTAGATGGTTGTTTAGTGCTTCCTATATGAAGAACACCATTGTGGGTCTTTTGGAGAACAGATGAGTCCATTGTAGTTGTCAAGTGTGTGCACATGATGGGGACAGTCTGGTAATCTCTACATTTTTGTGTGTCAAAAACTAGTACAAGAGTTTATATATTTTCTTCAGAGTACTATTTTCATATAGTTGGGCTCATATAGGAGGAGGTAAACTTACCTGCCATTATATGGTCTTACCCCACTAAGTGCTATTTGCACACATGTGCATACACACACACACCCACACCCACACACACACACACACTCTAATGTTGTAACACTGACATCTTTTGGCCTTCCCCTGCCATCATGTATTAGGGACACATGCTGGAGTCTGTACTGGTAAAATGGTCGCAGGGCACTGGTTTAGTTCCAATACCAGTTGGAGTTCCATTGGCCAGAAATGCAGGGAGATAACATAAGCAGAGGGGGAAGGAGAGGGAGAGTATATCTGTTACAATAGGACTTTCAGCATCTCAATGTTGATGATAGCAACTTAATACTTATTTTTTATAAAACATACTATAGTACACAAGCTAGTTGGAAAAATTACAATTAGACAATAGCCAAAATAAAACAAAAATCACTTAGCTCCATAGCCCAGACATAAGCAAAACTAATGTTTGGTGTATCTTTTATAAAATTGTATATGTACTATACATATACATTTGTTCATAAATATGCAGCACCATTTAAAAAGATTATAAAAGCAATCTAAAATAAGCACTAAAACAACATAGGGGTAAAGGGGGTCAAATATATGGTGATAGTTTGGGGTAGTGGTGAACACAGTGTAATATAGAGATGATGTATTGTAAAATTATACACTTTAAACATATAATCTTATTAACTATTGTCACCCCACCCCAGAATTTAATAAAATTAAAAATGAATACTAAAATGCAGTATTAATGGTATGAAATAGTCTTCCATCCAACACCATCCCCTCATCTTTTTTAATATATGTAGAAGTTTCTGACCATTTCTATTTTTATTTTTATACCTACTTTTATAACTCCAAATAATTTCATAACTCCATTAGGGATTTATCAGTAGATCTCCACACTATGAAAAAAACAGCTCACATATACTAATACCCACCTCTCCTCTAACTTACAAATTTTAGTAAAAAAATAATCTTTTATTTACTTAACATTATAGTTTTAAATAATAAACTTAAATATATTTTATTAATCCAGTAACCTTAACTGTATCTCTTGACTTCCTGTTAGATAATATGTATAAATACGCATCTCTAACAATCCTTCACTTTTGCTTTTCTCAGTCTGTTGTGTTCATTTATCCAGGACTACAGTTGACAGTTTTGTAGAAAACTCCAAGGGGCACCATTCATTCAGAGCTATCATATATATTTCTATACCTACTGCAGTAAAGGGTCTTGCGGAGGGGGCACTACTTTGTAATTCACACAAATGTACCATTTGGCTAAGAATAGACAGGACTGATACATTTTGTGTGGTGTATTCTACAGCTACAATGGGGTCTTTTGTCCATTTGTGTATTCCGAAACCTGAAAAGCAAAAACTATGATAACTTTGTATATTTATTCACTGTAGAACTGTAAAGTGATATGATTTTTCTGTAAATACAGACAGACTCCTCTGTGACTAAAGCTCTGTCATTGTAGAAAGTCTTAAGTGTGAGGTTGGAGAATGGTCTTATCTTACGTGCCTTCATTTAGTTGAAAAGTATATTACATTTCAGTTTGCTTCATATAATATTTTGACCATTATAAGTTTTTTCCCTTGAGTTGTTGCTATCAATTTTTGTGGTTGTTGAAAGATCATCACTAAATCTTAAAAGAGATATTGTTAAAGCTGCTTTCTTAAAGACCACCTTCTAGGAATGCTTTGATTTTTTGGTTTAGTTTAGATTAACTGGGTCTAGATTTCTTGATCTGCAGATCATTTTTTTCTAGCATTTGTGGTGTTTTCAACCTTTGCCCTCTCCTTGGTTATGTTTACTGATTTTTGCATTTCATGTTTTCCTTTATTCTAAAATTCTTACTGTGTTTGCTGGAATACATCCTCAAGTAATTTTGTTAGAAAATGTGCATGGGGAATACCTTTGAGTCTTTACATATCTGAATTTCTTCTACTCCAATTCCAAAGCCGAAATAAGGAAAATTACACTCTGAAGTACAACCACCCATGATGAAAGTCTAACCTGTTTCAAGGTATAACACTTTCTTTTAAATAGCATGTCTTCCTTTTTATCCTGAGTAAGAATATCATGCTGCCAATCTTCCTTAAATGGACATGATTCTGCACCTTCATTTTTAATGACTTTTTAGGAGTCCACTATTTTTTTCACTAAATGATAATCAATAGATACCTAGATTGTTTTTTAAAAAACTTTTGCTATTAGAAACAATACTATGAAGAGGATCCTTGTCCTTAATTATTCAATAACAGCAAACCCTTACATGTAGGTTGCTGTATGCCAGTATCCATCTGCATATTTTACATATACTAACTTCTTTCTACAATAGCCCTAGGGGGTTGTTACTGTTATTACCCCCCTTTTTATAGACGAGGAAACTGATGCACAGAGAAGTGACTTACACCAAGTCACATAGCTTGTAAATGGCAAAGTTGGGATTTGAACTCTGGCAGTTTGACTACAGAGTCCCTGCTCTTACCCTCTCTGCTGTTATTTCCCTAACATAATTTCCTGGTGGTGAAATTGAGGGGTCACAAAGAGAGCATCCCGTTTTTATTAAAGAGGAAAGCACTCCTGATAATTATTTGCCAGGCACATAAGTGGTGGAATGTTAGAGGTGATGTAATCCTGAAGTTTTGAGTTACATAATGAAAATTCCGAAGACTGGCTCAAGAGTGGCTCAGAAGGTTTATTGGGGTAAAGGAGTTAGCTCTGAAAATTGAAGGAATCCTATCCATTTACAATTCCGTTGTGGGAAATTGCATTCTTGGCTAGAAAAAGTTGATTTTATCATTTCTGCCCTGTAGGGAGCTTTTCATTGTCCTGTTTATTTCCTAGAGAGGAAGGGGAAAAAAATAAGCAGAATAGGATATACGTTTAGCTATGGCTTTGCAATTGCACTATGTTGAAAGTGGCATTTGGAACACCTCAACTGAGCTCATACATGTCACTTTAAAAGTGTAATCTACAGTTTATATGGTTGTATTAAAATGAACTAATGTTTTAGGCAAGTAGAATCCAAGGCAGGGGACAGGATATGAATGTCTAAAAGCCAAAGGGCTGTGCAAACAAACTTGCAGTGATCTGATTTTTACACTAAGATTATATGTCCATTCAGAGAAAGTTTATTGCTGAGCAGCTGAATTTGCTTAAAAGAAAGAAGAGGGTTTTGAATAGCTATTATTTATTCACTAGTTTCTGCTGTTAGCCAAGAGATGAAACTTGTAAAAGCTGATGCTATAAAAACTGTGATAATTCCAAAAAAAAATGTTTGCTGCATCCCTTTATTTAATATCAGCCAACTGCTAGCAGTAAGAGATTACTAAATTCGAAGGTTAGAGGAATAGTCATTATATTGTAGGTAATAAAATAACCATTTGAAAGGGTTAGTGTGTTTTTTAAAAGGTGCAAATAAAGATGCTCGAGAAAGTGTATTTCCAAGGAAGAAGTCATGACCTGGAATACATTTGCCAGCCCTAATCTTTTCCTTAGTTGCTGGGTGTCGTAGGGGCAGAAAAATAGTTTTCCTCCCACCTTTCTAAAATGTTCTGGCTAATAATCGAATTAACATGAGACAGACTAACGGGGGAATGACCAAACTTCTTATGTATGGACATGCAGGGGTTCCATAAGAATATTGAGAGCCCAGAACACATTGGGTAGTTGAGGCTTACATTTCATTCTGAACAAAGGAGGAGGCAGGGCTCTAGGATTTCCAAGGGAATGTGGGCACATTTCACAGGTAGCTGAAACAGAGCAAACATGTGGAGAACAGATCCTTGCTGGGCCACCCAGAAACTGGGACACCGGGGAGTCCAACAAACAGACTTTGCTAGGTTTCTCCATCTGCTGCACTTAATTCATAGATGCTAAGGCGAATATGCTAACGGTCCCTTTCTGAGGAATACTTTTCTATCGGAATTTCTTTAGGCACAAAAGGGGAAGGTTCAAAAGCTCTTCTTGAATTTGTTGGGCTTTAATTGTTTGGGGCCCCAAATAATCTGTATTAGGATGGCACATTCTGGGGAGACCCATTCTAGGGCACCATAGTTCCAACTCCGGTGCATTTATTTGTGTTAAGCTAAGTTTTTGTTCTGTGAGAGAATCTTTTAGAGATATGCATAGGAATATAGACAAGGAAGTTCTAGGTGTCCCTGGAGAATGGTGTCCTTGGAAAATTGAAGAATGGGGATGAACTGTATTGTTCAAGGCCAGACTTAGCGAAGTACTGATGAGGGAGATGGACCATGCCTATGTAACGAAGCCTCCATAAAACCCCAGAGAGACAGGATGAGTGAGTTTCTGGTGAACGTGTGGGGATCAGGGCAGCGTGGTGTGTTTACAGAGCGCGTGAAACTCTGTGCCTTTTCCCGTACCTTGCCCTATGCATCTCTTTCTTCTGGCTGTTCTGAGTTATATTCTTTTACAATAAACGGTTAAGTAAAATGTTTCTCTGAGTTCTGGGAGCTGCTCCAGCAAATTAATGGGACCCCAAGAAGGGGGTCATGGGAACCTTTGATTTATATGGATAGAATTCGGATAACAACCTGGACTAGAGACTGGTTCTGAAGTCTAAGGAGGAGGTTGTGGGAACCTCCAATCTATAGTTGGTAGAGATTATTCATCTTGCATTGCAAACTTCATACCCATTGATCAGTAAATTCCCATTCCCCTGCCCCTCCAGCCCCTGAAAACCACAATTCTATCTGCTTCTATTAGTTTGATAGTTTAGATAACTCATGTCTTTGAGATAATGTAATATTTGTCTTTTGATAACTGGCTTATTTCACTTAGCATAATGTCCTTTGGGCCTTTAACTGCTAACTTTCTGGAAAAAATTGGGTGCTTTTTCATATTTTTCTATACTCTGGGTACTTTCATAAGTAAATTAGAAAAATAAGTTTGATATGACCACAAATACTTAAAAAAAACTTTGAAGAAAAATAGCAAATTACTGAATAATTGGAAAATATGATTCTATTTTGGTTAAAAATAGCAAAGAAACATACATTTAATAAATTTTATCAAGAGGTAAATATTTGAGCAAGGGAAAGGTGTGGAAGTACACACACTAGATTGCTACTGTTGGTTACTTCAGAATGTGGGATAGAGGCGGAGAGATTACGTGATATTTCTCTCTGTTTCACATGTTATTATACTGATCCATTGGAAATCAAAGTAAAAAGCCTTAAAAGTATTAAATGATATAATGGGTATAAAGTTGTTGACACTGTCTCATTGATTATTAGCCTTCATTCACTATTCTTTGTTCTCTGGTGACATTTCCAGCTCCTCCCTTGTACCTTTTCATTCTGTACCAGAGGGGACTGTGGAGGGATGTAAAGCATCTCTTTGATTAATGGGGATTAGGGATCCTTGAATAGCCCCAGCCTGAAGGTTGGAGTTTCATCCTTGTGTATGATACATATGTATGTACTATTTTTCCATTCAAGAATTTATTCTTCTAATATCTCTACGACTGCTGTATTCTAGAATAGTCTGCTAGGCCCTGGTGATACAATAGGGGAATAAGCTAGGCCCAGTTTCTGCCCTTAATTAAGAAGGTTACTTTCTGGTGGAGGTACCCAAAAGGAACAGTAGTAACCTCAAGCAGAGACATTGGAGTTATAGCCTAAAGGGAAACTGGGCCAACACCTTGGAAGTTTTAAAACTATAACAAAATCAGTCACTGAACAGAAGCCTTTGTTCAAAGAAAGAACAAGATTTAGCTTACCAGCAAGTTTAGTGCTTGGGTTTAATTTGGTGAGAATGAGGTTAATATTCTATTATGGGCAAAGAATGGCTCCCTCCATTAGTCAACTTCAACATTTAATTGCAGCTCAAAACACCATGAGCTGTCCATATGGGGTTTCTGCTTGAACTGAGCAGCAGGCAATACAGCATATGCAGTCTCTCTGGGATGCTCTGAACTCGCAAAGGAAGTGACACTTGCTTTAGGAAATCTCCTTCTTGGCGAATGTGTCGCATAGCGAAAACTTTACCCAGCTTCACGGTAGACCTCCTGCTTCAGCAGAAGTCGTCTTAAAATTACTTCTCTATTTACTGCTTTTATTAAAAGTCCCTCGTGATCACACTCAGTAGTAACCTCCAGATTACTAGAAACACTTTGGGAGACTGTGGTACAATATGCAAATTTGGCACATGTTGAGATGTTAATCTCAAACATCTGTAGCTGCCCTGCTATCTCAGAGGACTTTAGAAAATAGTCAGTTGGCAAAGAAAAGTAAAACTGTGACCCAGAGAAAAGAGCTTTGAGTGTGAGTTGTAACTATGTGGTGTATTTAAGAAGGCAAGATGGAAATTCCATCTACTTTAAGCCATTCAGAAAGTATGGAAGCCAGCCACTCAGATCATGATTTGAAGATGATGAGAGCCCTGTATTTGATCATTCCCACTGCTTATTTGTGTTGCTTTTTCAGTTTTTAGAAGTTCTGGATTGAAAAGAAAATACCTGTCAGGAAAAGTTGTGAAAGATGTGGAAGTGGGTGAAGAAAGATTAGTAGATGTCTTGCCTAGCTCATGCATTTGGGTTATTGCTGTCTTTCATTGTTTTGAATTATTTTACAGTTTTGAAAATTGTTGCAAACTGATAATCATTGATTTTTGTCCATAGACTTGCAAATTACTGTGTCCAATGAAATAGTTATTTATTGCCTCATAGATGGCCCATTTTACTATTTGCAAATTCATTTCAGAGTTCCTTAGTCTCTACATATGTGTCTGTTCTTTGCAGTCTCCTTTGGAGGCATTATAACATCTGGCTGCCTCATTAATTAATGAGTTAAATATAATCTATGATGCATGTTTATTAAACATTTGTATGGAAGTTGTATTTTAATCTCTAAAAAACCAATCCTTTAATACACTTCTGGAAACAATAAATCATTATGTCCTGAAGCATATCCCAAAGAACGTTCTATAGAATGCTATTTCCTCTGGATGCTAACAGGGATTATGTGTGAGGATGGGTGACCACCACTATGACCAACTGTATTTGGGAAATATAGGATTGCACAAAATCTTCATTGTGGCATTTCTCAGTCTTAAATATGCCAAGGTTCAATATGAATCTCCAGGAAGAAGATATAATTTTCTGGGTTTTACCAAAACACTTGGCCAAGGAATGCTTTGGGAAAGGCACTTTTGAGAAATCCTGCCTCATGGAGGGTTGTTGAGGGAGTGCTGAACCCAACTTGGCTTTGGCTGGGAGAGGTAGAGAAAGCACAAAAATCGAAAAGAAACTAAAGGAAAGGTGGAAAGGAGTTAAAATAAACTTTATCTTTGTGGACTTTTGTGTAGGGTTGGCTTGATCAGTGATGAGCTTCAAAAGATGTGCCCACCTCTGACACTTTCGTGGTCAGATATACGTGTTTCTTTTAGTACACATTAGTACAGGGACCGTAGCCAGGCTGAGTATCAAGATGGGTTTTCCTACAGCATTCAGGACCACTGAAGTCATGTCCAAAGTTTAGATTGATTTAGGACAGATCTATAAAGCTTATGACTGACCAATTTTGGTAGGTGTGGGTATTTGGAGGTATAAGGTAGTCTGGTATAGTTGGTGGAAAGGAAGATCTTTGTCTTTAGCTTCTGGACATTTCTTAGTATCTGGACTGTTTCTGGGTTTATCAGGTCATCATGCATATTTGACTGGATTTTGTACTTAGAATTGCTGGGGTGGTACGTGGGGGTAGAATTTAGGGACATAAGCTCAACGAGTATGATTTTCAAGATCACCTGAAGGGGCTTCTCTAGGCTTTGATTTCACCGGCATACCATGAGTCTTTAGCATCAGTCTAAGCCTAGTGTACTCCTAAAAACTTCTCAGTTTCCTGACGCTTATCTCAGGCCCTGGATGGGGCTGAGAACACAGAAATCTAATCGGACAGTTGTAAGGTAATTTTCACTGGTAAGTTTGTTTGGAACCAGAAATGTATCTTATGATGATAGATGAACTGTTCTTTATACTTTTTTTTTTTTTTTGACAATGGAAATAAAGAGAATTTGTGTAACCTTAGTAGAAGTCCCCTGGAGAATTCATGGGTTCCATTAAGCTCTGAGTGCCAAGAACAGAGAGATGATGCATTGAGGGCCTTGGTGGGAGGTGCTGGTGATGTCAGCAGCAGCAGAGCTGGTGAAGCCTTGCTTGGGTAGTGCTTGAAGAACTACTTTCCCTTCACTTCTGCTCTGGGTTTCCCCTTCGAATTCAGTAGGATACTTCATCTAGGCTCTCAATATACAAATCTTAGAGAGAAAGCATGAAATTTGGGGCTCTGATTTTTTTTTTTTTGAGAGTAACTTTTTCTTGATTTTTTAAAATTATTTTTTCCGCTTAGCAAATAATGAATATACATATGGAATATACAAGGGCTGTTGGGAAAGTGTCCAGCCAGTATATACATATATATATATGTGTGTGTGTGTATATGTAAATATGCCAGCCATTGCTTATGTTCATTTAAAATATTTTAGAAAATACTGAAATAGACACAAATTAAAATCACTGATTAATCCCATTATGCCAGTGTAGGCAAAAATTTTGTGTATGTTCTTCTATTCTTTTCCTTATGTACACATGCATTTCATATATGTATTTCTTAAAGGATTATAACTGTACAGTATACTGAATTTTTGTGTGCTAATTTTTTTCCACTTGGATTATCATGAGCATTTCCGATGGTATTAACTATTGTTCAGAAGTATATTTTTTCGTGCTTAGTAACACTTAATTTTGTTGATCTAATACAATTTATTTAATCAAATTACTATTTTGTTTCCAAGTCTTAGTTCTCACAAATGCTAATCCAATTATCACTCTTGCTCAGGGCTTAGATGAAATCTCTGATGATTGCTTTGGAATAAATTTCTTAATGTGGAATTACTGTGTGAAAGCTCATGCATCTCTTTCATCCTCTTGAAATGTCAGGCCAAATTACACTTTCACCAGCATAGTACAGAAAAGCCTGTTTCATGGGTACTAACATTTTTATCGCCTGACTGTAAGAACATGAGATCTCAGTATTGGGAAAACTGAACAGGAATGTAGAGAGTGTCTTGATGAGTTGATGGTCCTTTTTCTCCCTGATGTGGCTCTAGCCTCTGGAAGGGAATATGACTAGAAAGCTCAGTTGTGTCCTGCTGTCCTCTGCAGCCTGCTCCTGGCTAATAGCCAGCTGATTCCAGTGGTCATCTGAGTAACGGGAGGCTACGAGACACTCTGCTTGTGGATGTATAAAGCTGGTCACTCTGGCCAAACTCTGCAGGGATTCAGATCAGCAGCAGCCTGTCCCTGCACTCCTGTGATAATTGACTAAGGCCAGTTGCCCACTAGCAGCTGCTCTGCTTTTGGGACTGGCTTCAGGTCATCACTGTCATGCCACTTGAGGTGTGCTGAGCCTTCGGGAAGGCAAGAAAGCTGAAGAATCTGCCCTGGGAAACAGCAAAATCAGCCAGTGGAGTGAGGAGGGCCCAGGAGCACAGGGTTTTCTGTCTGCTTGGTTTTAGTTTTCGGACGTGAAACTTGTGCTATGCATTTGTCACATCTTTGATTCTGATGCTTTTGAGAGTTTGTAACTTATTCCTCTGTGTATTTAAGTATAGGTAATTGGTGTCATTCTACATTATATTTATTTGGTGCAGATGCCTAAGTAAGCATAAAATGTGGTACAGTATTAAGCACTTAGTCAGCAGAAACCCATAAGAATCTTTTTGGCATATTTGATATATTTTTCTGTATTCTTTTATTAGGAATTTTTTTATAGGCCAATATTTTGACAAGTTACTGGTATAAAGGTACTTTGCCAACAAAGTTCACCTTTTACTTGAAATGTCCCACACAGAAAATTATTTTAAATTATTGTTCTTTTTAATAATGAATTTTTAGGCTCAACTTATTTATTTTCTGAAACGTAATATTAATTTTATTAATATGTTAATTTAGAGTATTTACCTGATACTCATGTACAAATACAGGTATAATTAATTCTGTAATTTACCAAATGATCCACTGAGAAATGTTATGTTTTGTAAACTTGTCAAAATCAAAGCAATCTACTATTCCCAAAATACAGCAAGAGCTTTCATTTGGCTTTTTCTACCTCTTCTCCTTTCCTTTCCCATCAGGCTTCAAATCATGATTTTAGGTCTATTTGATATAAACAAACCAAAGATAACAAAACAGGTATTTACTATCCATGCTTTTTCTTATACTATCTACTTCAAAGATATTTTCTAATTAAATTAGAAACAAAAACAAAGGTTGATGAATTAACCTTTACTTTTTGTCTGTAATCATAATTGAATTTATTTCTAGTTTTTCTCAACTTAAACTATATCAGAGATAAACAATAGTACTTAAACAGAATAGAGAACTAAAGAATATTTGAGGGGCCTCAGGAATTACCTAGCTTAATGTTTCTGTTTTATAGATATGGAAACCAAGTCCTATTCTTAGGAGTGTTTCTAACAAATATCACAAAACAAGTATCACACATTTGGTTTGACTCTCATAAATTTTCTATAAAGTACTTCCAGTGTTAGCATAATGAACATCAAATGCTTTGTTTTTCTATTGTGTCTTTTTTTTTTTTTTTTTTTTAATTCATTTTTATTGTTAGACTTATCTATTGTGTCTTTGGGCCGTCATTAGTCAACTAAGTTTTATGCACTTAAAACATTGAGCATTTTGTTCTGGGACTGAAGTACTGTATACATAATCAAATAAAGTGACTTTGTTTTTAAAAATCTTTATATAGTTTTAATATATATTAAGGATAGTCATTTAGAGAAGGGTTTTTAAGACACTTAGTACTCACTTAACACACAAATCATACTAGTTCCTCAAATCTGCAGCAGATTTTAGAGACTGGGCACTAATATGCAAAAGGGCTCCTCTGAAATGGAAGCTTTCTCGGTGGACTTTCTGTGATAGATACTAGAAATTGATTTTCCCCCCTTTTATTCTAAGCCTAGCAGAGAGAAAATCATGGATCAATTTCAAAGTACTTTCACAGGAAAGCTGGACCTTTTATCAAAGAATTACTTGTACCTAAATCTACTTTAGAGCCTCTTTTCCTGATGCAAATAAGCATTTTGTGCAGAAGGGAGTTACATTTTTAAGAGACATAGTTGTATATTTTATTCTTTGTAATAGTGGTTTAAATAAGTAATCATCACAGTTAATTATGTAGCTTTTTTTTTTTTAAATGTTACGCTTTGTGAAAAGAGTTTATAAGACCTTTCAATACATTATATGTAAATTTACTGAGTTAGGAATGGTGGTTAATGAAAATCTTTCCAGGTAACTGATCATTAGTAACAGTGGAGAGGGAGTTGAAGGAAATATTAAAATTTGAGAATGTAATGTTTTGGGAGCCACATTCTAGTGCTGAGGGAGGTAGATGTTGGATTTATAAGTTCGCTAAGTGCGTCTGATAATTAATAAAATTTAAGAACTTCTGCCTTCTCTACCTGACCCATCTTTCTCTTTTTCTGCCAGGCAATGAATGAAAAGATGCAGGACCACATAGGACTCAGGAAACTAGGAAAAAACGAAAGCAAAACCCCAGAATGTTTAGAATGTCAAACCATGGCTGTCTCTAACAAAATCCAAGAAAAAGCAGAGAAAAATGGCTTAGAGTCTGAATGCAAAATATTTATTAAAGAAATACTAGGAAGAAATTTGATTTACACTTGGAGAAAAAAACTAAGAAGATAATTTAAAATATGCAATAAATTGACATGCTCATTAAGAGTGAAAAAGGTATGAAAATATATTTGTTTTCATATTTTAATATTTTTTTCTACAAGTGTATCAGTTTTCACAGGATTGCAGGAAAATTCATGCTCATTGTTCAGTTAATCACACCTGATTTTTCAGACACAAGGCCACATCTGAGGTAATGTGATGGTTTTCTCCTCTGCCAGGCATGCTGTGTCCATCCTAACACCACCCTTCTGATAGCACCACCGGCCTTTCTTGGAGGAACTGGTCAGACCTGTTCCAATGGTTGCAATCACTAAGCCGGTAACTTCCTTTTCCTTAGACTGTGAGCTCTGAGTGTGTGACCTCGGAGTGGTCATAGTTGTGTTCTCTGCCTGAGGAGAGGAGACCACCACACAGAAAGCTGCAGAGGAGACAGGAAGCCCTAGTGCCCTTTCAGTCCTTGGATGCAACTGATCTTGAAGTCAACATTACCCATGTCCTTGGGATTTGATTATGTGAACCATGATGCTTAAGTTAGTTCGAATATCTTTTTGTCCTGTACAAAAAGAATTCCGATTAATACTCAGTGATAACTTTTTCTGTTTGCACAATTACCTTCTAGAAGAAATATCAACCTTAGATTAGTAGAACAAACTGATGGGAAAAATTGAGAAAATATAATAAACAGTATATGAAACTTGCAGTGTTAGAAGGAGGAACTGGTACTTAATTCAGTCCACTCAGTTGTTTCTGTGAACTCTTTGTTGTACATAGGTAGGTTTGGGAGAATGTGATGGGAAACATGTACATATGAATCCATACAATAAATAGGTCGTATTTTAAGTCAGTTGCTGGACTAGCTAGGGAACAGAAGGTCAACGACAGACATACCAGTATGTGTTTTCAAGTATATGAAGAACTGTTTGAGGAAATAAGTAAGTTATTTTCAATCTCTTGCTGTTGATTTGTTTTATTAGTTAGTGGCTTAAACAACTAGCTGGAACAGCTCTGCTTCACCTCATTTCTTTTTGTCCTTAAGAGTAAGAAACATTCTTTTTATGGCAAATGTTGTTTAGGTAACATTTTCACCAAAAGAAGGGGGGTATGGTAGACCAATGGTGTCTCCAAGGATATTGATATATGAGAGCTATTTCGTAAAACCCTAAGACTGACACATAATAAAGTCAGTATGTTTGGTAGGGAAAAAAAAAAAAAACCCATCTAGAACATGAAAGGGATATAATAAAATTAGTTTTGTGAAAAGTTGAGAAATTATAACCAGATGACCTTTAGTGACACATTCTTTCTCATTAAGCTCAGTTGATTAAAGCCAGGAAATTTTCAGGCAGTCTGAACTCCTTTGCATGGTTTTTAAAAAATGTTTTCTTTTGATCCAAAACATTCTTTCTGAATGCTGACTTTCATGGGGTTAATAAAGTAGATTAAGGAGAAAATAAAACATTTTATCAAGCAAACTTCTTCACATTTAAAATCATTTACCCTAGCTTGCCCACTGATGGACTTTCGTTTGCACCTATGGGTTAATGATGGACAGAATTGTACTTACCAACCCAGAGTCACCAGTTGTCCTGTAGTCTTTTTCCTGGCAGCAGCCTGAAGACTCCCACGCCTGCTGCTCTCTTCTCATATCTACTTAACAAACCTGTTTTTTCTGCCTCAGAGGACTACCTCAATGAGTTCTGCCCTGGGGGTCACTAGGCTGATATAGCCTGAGGATGCCAGTCTGTGTGGGTAGTAATGGCAGAAATGGGTTGGAGGGAATTGAGTTTGTCACATGGGCAGAAAATAAAATAAGATTTGGAAATGCTGAGTAGACATGGGAGCACAATGTTTTGGTTGTTAGGCAGCGGCCTTCAGCAGCAGGAAAACTGTGTGGGTCAAGGGTAGACTAAGAGTAGGGATGTTAACTTGCAGGAAAACTGATTGTGAATGATGAGATTTGGTAAATGTGGGACAAGCCATTGAGCATATGGTACAGAGCATGAAGGAGGGAGGATAAGTTAGTAGAGACAGAGAAGTTAGACAGAGGTGGGTTGTTTGTGTGGGTGCTGAGGGTCATTTACTCTAACAACTAACCCTTTGAGTTTTTAAAAGCAGTAACTTAAAGTCATGAGTGAAGATGTTAGCATTTTGTAGGTAGTATCAGAATGATTTGTTTGCCAACCACCCTTGGACATGATAGCATTTGATTTTATGTTTGTATCACGCATTTAGTAAAATAGATATTATTATTTTAAGGGTTTTTATTAAAATATAGCTAACACTCAATATTATATTAATGTCAGGTGTACACCATAATTATTCAACACTTACATACCTAAAGAACTGATCACCATGATAAGTCCAGCAACCATTTGACATCTTATTACACTATCAAAATATTATCGACTTGTATTCTCTATGCTGTGCATTACACTCCCGTGACTCACTTGTTTTATACCTGAAAATTTGAACCTCTTTGTTCACCTTTTTTCCCCCTTTAAAATATTTTCAATTACAGTTGATATTCAATATTATTTTACATTAATTTCAGGTGTACAGCATAGTGGTTAGACATTTATGTAATTTAAAAAGTGCTCCCCCTGACTAGTTTAGTACCCACCTGGTACTATACTTAGTTACCATATTATTTACTATATTCCCTATGCTTCACATTAAATGCCCATGACTATTTTGTAACTGGCAAGTTGTACTTAATTCCTTCATATTTTTCATCCTGCTCTGAAACCCTCTTCCCATCTATCATCTCAATAAATCTAGTACCCATCTGACACTGTACATAGTTATTACAATATTATTAACTATATTCCTTGTGCTGTATCCTACATCCCCACTACTACAACACATTTGTACCTTGGCAAGGTTATGAACCCTTAACAAGGCTTTTTGTTTTGTTTTGTTTTGTTTTTAATACAGTGCTGCCAAGCACACGGTGGCAAGCTGTATGATAACAGCTCTGATGGCGATTCCAGAAAGAGTTCCAAAATTGCTTTGAAGGGTGGACTAGGCACTGGCATAGGTGCATAGCTTCCCAAGGGATGTACTACCAAAGTGAGCTTTAGTGATATTCAGCAATGAGGTATGCAAGCACTTTCTCTAGGATGTGTTTGTGAAATTAATTGTCTAACCTTATAGTAATGGTCTTGTTTTCTTATCCGTTCATCTATTCTATCTTTTGATTGAAGCATTTAATCAATTTACATTTAAAGTAATTATTGATAAATAGGTAGTTACTGTTATATTACTGATATTTTTATTTTTGGTCCCTCCAAAATTCCTTGTAGTACTGATTTGGTGTCAATGAACTATTTTACCTTTTTCTTGTCTGGGAAGAACTTTATCTGTCCTTCAATTCTAAATTGCTGGGTACAGTAATCTTGGTTGTACGTCCTTGCTTTTCATCCCATTGAATATTTCATGCCACTCCTTTCTGGCCTGCAAAGTTTCTGTTGAGAAATAAGATGACAGTCTTATGGGAGTTCCCTTGTTGGTAAATAACTGCTCTTCTCTTGCTATTTTTAAGATTTTTTTTTTGTCTTTAACCTTTGGCATTTTCCTTACGATGTGTCTTGGTGTGGGCCTGTTTGGGTTCCTCTTGTTTGGGACTTTCTGTGCTTCTAGGGCTTGTATGTCTATTTCCCTTGCTAAGTTAAGAAAGTTTCTGTCATTATTTCTTTTTATGTTTTTTTAATTAGTTTTTATTGTTAGACTTATTGGGGTGACATCTGTTAGCAAGGATTACATAGGTTTCAGGCATACAATTCCACAGTGCATTGTCAGCTTGTTGTATAATAAGTTCACCACCTAATGTGACCCCTCTTTCCATCACCTTATATTTAGCTTCCCCCCTCCTCTCCCACCCCCTCCCCTTTCTCCCCTCCCTAACCCACTCGTCCCCAAATAAACATTAAACTATTGATTGTGTCCATGGGTTATTTGTTTGTTCATTTCTTTTTTCTTTGCTTTCAGTTTTATATTCCACATATGAGTGAAGTCATACAGTTCCTTGTTTTTTCTGTCTGGCTTATTTCACTAAGCATGATGATCTCCAGGTCCATCCATTTTGTTGCAAATGGCAATATTTCATCTTTTCTTATAGCTGAGTAATATTCCATTGTGTATATGTACCACAGCTTCTTTATCCAGTCATCTGTCGCAGGGCACTTTGGTTGTTTCCAGGTTTTGGTCACTGTGAACAGTGCTGCAATGAACATTGGGGTACATAAGTCTTTGCAGACTAAGGTTTTCAAGTCTTTTGGGTAGATCCCCAGAAGGGGCATTGCTGGGTCAAATGGTAGCTCCATTCCCAATTTTCTGAGGAAACTCCACACTGCCCTTCACAGTGGTTGTACCAGTTTGCACTCCCACCAGCAGTGTACCAGAGTTCCTTTTTCTCCACATCCTCTCCAGCACTTGTTATTCCTTGTCTTGTTGATAACAGCCATTCTCACAGGTGTGAGGGGGTATCTCATTGTGGTTTTGATTTGCATTTCCCTGATAGCTAATGAGGATGAGCATTTTTTCATATGTCTGCTGGCCATTTGTATTTCTTCATGGGAGAAGTGTCTGTTTAATTCTTCTTCCCACTTTTCAATTGGGTTGTTTGTTTTTTTGTTGTTCAGTCTTATTAGTTCTTTATATATTTTAGATATTAGACCCTTATCTGATGCGTTATTTGCAAATATTTTCTCCCATTCAGTTGGCTGTCTCTTTGCCTTGTTGATGGTTTCTTTTGCTGTGCAGAAGCTTTTCAGTTTGATATAATCCCATTCATTTATTTTGGCTTTTACTTCCCTTGCCTTTGAGGACAGGTTCATGAAGTCTTCCTTGAGTCCTAGGTCTATAAGTTGAGTACCAATGTCATCTTCTATACAGTTTATTGTTGCAGGTCTTATATGAAGGTCTTTAATCCATTTTGAGTTAATTTTTGTATATGGAGAGAGTTCACAGCTCAGGTTCATTCTTTTGCATATGTTTTTCCAGTTTTCCCAGCACCACCTACTAAAGAGGCTGTCTTTTCCCCATTGCATGTTTTTTGCTCCTTTATAAAAAATTATTTGTCCATAAATTTGTGGGTTTATTTCTGGGTTTTCAGTTCATGTTTGTTTGTTTTGTTTTTTTGTATGTGGGTAGTTCCCTGGCCGGGAATCGAATCCAGGCCACAGCTTTAGTAGAGTGTTCTTACGTTGTAGGTGTCCTGTGGGGCACAGTGGCATAGTCTCCATGGTCATCAGAGCTAGGTGTTTCAGATGTGTCTCTTGTGCAGGTTGTGTGTGCACTCTTATTGTAGTTGAGCCTTGGTTGCTGTTTGAACATTAATGGGAGGGAATGAACTTCATGCTGATTGGTTGAGAGAACTGGCTGTGATTACAGTGGAGGAGTTTTGATGCAGAGGCTGACCCTACAGAGCAGAATTTACTTTAACAGGGCTCTTGTGCCTGCCCATTATGCCTTTTGGTTGTGTCATCCTTGGAGGTGGCTGGGTGATTATCTGACTCTGTCCAAAGCTGGCCACCAGGCATGCCAGCCCTGGGCCGCCTGGGAGGGGTCCCAACAACAGACCAAGGTCAGCCACAGGCTGTGCCCTGCCTGGCTAACTGGTATGAGCCACAAAGCAATCTGCAGGTGGCCGCCCCCCTTGCTTGGCTTGAAGGTGCCTCAAGAGGCCATGCCATGAACTGAAGCTGGCTGCTGCTAGTGCCATGCTTGGGGCTACTCAGCAAGAGGTACAGGACATGCCAATGCCAGATGCTGTTTGTCTGGGTTTTGTAAACCTTTGGGAGGTTTTATAAAAGTGCATAGCATGAGTCAAGATAGGGCTCGTCTATGGAAAAGCCACTGAAAGTGGCTTGGGTGGGCCTGCAAGTTGGATGGAGCGGGGTCTCAGGGAATCACCAAAGTGGGCTTCTCCTAGTCATTCCATCTGGGTGAAAGCTGTCCCTCCAGCTCTCACCCTGAAGCCAGACAACTTATTTTCTCCCTGTATGACCCTGGCAACTTTTTAGCTGTTGCCCTAGCACTGGAGCTCAGAGTGAGTGAGTCTGTCAGTTTGTGTGCAGGCCCTTTAAAAGGAGCATCTGGGACTGTGGCTGCACTCTGACCCATCACAATCTCTGCTGGTTTTCACAGCCAGAAGTTATGGGGACTTCTTTTCTCGGCACTGGAGCCCTTGTCTGGGAAGGTTGCTCTAGAGTTGGAACCTCTCACTCCTCAGGGAGGACCTCCACATTTGTGATATTGCTCCTGAATTTTAACTACCACACATGACTGTGGTACCAGCCCATTCTCCATCCTTGTCCCTCCTACCAGTCTTAAGGTGGCTCTTCTGTATGTCCTTAGTTGTAGGACCTCTGTTCAGCTAGACTTTAGGCTAATTCTCAGTGATGATTTTTTTGTAGTTAGGTTGTAATTTTGATGTGGTCATGGGAGGAGGCAAGCACAGCCTTTACTTACTGACATCTTGACTGGAATGCCTCAGGACAGATATTAAAGAAACCTTTAAATCTTTTAATTATCAATCAGATTATTTTCAGTACCCCCCATCAAGCACTGTTTTATTTACTTCCCTAGTACTTTCCCTAGTGACATTCTCTGGCCAATATGTAATAGCAAGAAATATCCTTTTGGGATCTGTAACAACTTCAGTGGTACTACGTAGGAGCAGCTGGTAGACTTTCTCCATTTAGGCATGAGTGATGTGACACAGGGAATACATACAGTGCAGCATTTTTCAAAATGTTGAGCTTCAACTGCTTACATAAGAATCAAGTTTTTAAAAATACATGTTTCTGGACTTGGGTCTAGAAAAATACATAATTGAAAATGTGAAATTTTAAACAATATCCACATATAAATCTGATTCATGTTATAGTTTGAGAATCTCTAATTTGGAAAATCAATGCATTCTCAATAAAAGAGAATCTTGACTCTTCCTACCTTGAAAACTTCGAATAAGAATGGTATAATTACCCCTCTGATCATTTCAGCTTTATTTACAATAGTCAAGATATGGAAACAACCTAGATATCCATTTCATAGATGAATTGACAAGGAACATGTCATGTACACACGTGTGTGTACACACACACACACACACATATATACAGAATGCCACTCAGCCATAAAAATGAAATTTTGCCATTTGCAACAACATGATGGACCTAGAGAATATCAGGCTAAGTGAAATAAGTCAGACAGAAAGACAAATACCATATGATACTACTTACATGTGAAATCTAAAAACAAGTAAGTTCAGAGAACAAACTGATGGTTGCCAGATTTGAGGAGGAAAAGGGAATGAGCAAAGAAGGTAAAGGGAATTAAGAAGTACAAACTGCCAGTTAGAAAATTCATCTTGAGGATGTAATGTATAGTGTGCAGAATATAGTCAATAATGCTGTATTAACTATGGTGTCAGCTGGGTACTAGGTTTATCATGGTGATTATACTCTGAAACATACAGAAATGTCTAATTGCTATATTGTATACCTAAAACTAATACAATATTGTATGTCAACTATAATTTAAGAAAAGAGAATGGTATAATTGTCTGTCTTTGGCAACTATGTAAACTTGGAATGATCTATTACACTAAGTTGTGCTTACCACTGCATCAAATATTTCATGATTTCTAGGCACAGAATTTTATTAGAATTCTAATTAGCCTGAAGCAATAATTCAAAGGCTGATATGCAAAGCTAGCTGATCCTGTGTCCCCTGTTGCTTAATTCTTGAGCTTTTAAATATTCCTCATCTCACATCTTACAATGTCATGAGTCTTTGCATTTGGGCTACATTTCCTTCAAAGACAGACTGTTCTCCAGACACAAATTCAAATGGCACCATGGGGCTAAAGTCAGTCTCTGTAGGTAGGTGAATATTTCCTCTTCTGAAACTAGGTTACTTAAACTACTGGATCTTAGCTCCAGACCAATTATCTTTGTTTAAAGCCTGTGGAATACAGAAAGGACATACAGTGACTTTGTGCTTAGCATCTGCCCTTCTTTTATTGAAGAATGTTCTTGCTCTTTCTTGCATTATCCCGGAAGGTGGTCACTTTGGCATCTTTTGTGGGCCTTCACTTAGTAATCCACAGAGCTGTATATATGCAAAACCTCTCAGTGACTTTTCATTTGCCTTTCTGAGTCATGCTTGTTTATAGCACTTGTCCTTAAGTTATAAATAAACACAATTTCCAATGTTTATATGGTGAACCTAAGGGAAAACCATTTGCCGGAATTGCAGGAGCTGTATGTTTGGTACTTGCCCTGAGTTTGCCTCAGAATGCCTGCTAGAGTAGCTGAGCCTGGTGTGGTCTGACTACAGACAGATTTCCTTTTCACCTATGTGGAAACATCTGGTCTTGGTTAGATAGTTTTGACTCCAGTAAAAGGAAACAAACCATAGGATTCACTTTCCCCAACAGCCTAAGTGAGCTCCATGCTCAATTTATGTTTCAGGTGCTATGATGTCCTTCCTGGTGAAGAGTCAGCCCCGTCACTTCTCAGCTTCTCTGATACATCAGTCAGTAGCTTTTATCTGTTTTTTTCCTTAAAGGACTTTGCTTAACTTTAGTAATAATGCTAGTTAAAGTGTTCTTTTCTGTCAATCAATTTAAATTTTGCAATGTGTTACTCAAAACTTCTTTTTCTTCGTTTTACAAGGGAGCTCTTACCCAATGGAAGAGGTGATATGTACCTTGTTCTCTTTCTCAT
Source organism: Lyroderma lyra (assembly GCA_004026885.1). Taxonomy (NCBI): domain Eukaryota; kingdom Metazoa; phylum Chordata; class Mammalia; order Chiroptera; family Megadermatidae; genus Lyroderma; species Lyroderma lyra. The sequence continues at coordinate 146,794 of PVJL010000418.1, forward strand.
GTGAAATAATCCCACACAATCTTTCCCCTTAAAAAGGTTATTTTGTGGAGAAAGGGAATGCTCCATGTCTTTCATTAAAAGCTCCAGGGACCTTACCAGCTGTGCATGTTCAATATCTCCTAGTAAGAGAGCCATAAGGACAGCCTTAGATATAGTTCATAAATGTGATTAAACAGAATTGTTTTATATTATGTGAATATATCATCAATTGCCTGAGCAAGAAGTAAGGAGGGAGTCATAGTAATAGAACTCTCAGTATACTTCTTCTCTAGGTTTAATTTTAAAAAAGAATCAGATTATGTTGACTGTTTCTATGAGACTTTGGGAAAAAGATGCAATAGAGAATCCATAAATAAGTAATTAGAACAGGTTGTACACTGGTTTGCCTCCAAAATAAGCCTGAACTTCTTGATCTACTCCGTTAGTGCAGGGCTTGAAATGGATTATTTAATATTCAGTTTTCTCAATTCCTTTCTCTCATCATGGAATGCAAAAATGTATTGGCTGGGGTCATGTTCCCTGACTGTTTTCTTTGGCTCAAATGGAGATTGCAGAGCTCGGGCCGACATGGTCTGTTGGGTTATGCTACATTTTAAACAAAGAGCCCCCAAGCATTATCTGATATATCAAGGAGTGATTGAATTCTCAGCCTCTTACAATAGGGATCTTGAAAGTTGTTTTGATCCTGCTAGTTTCCAGTCTTTCATAAAAGAGTTTTGCTGAATTCTGGTGTCATGGGATTAGAAGAGACCTGAAATTTGAGGCCCTTCTCTTTCTCAGTTAGTCATCCTCTGTTGGAATACTGCGATTGTACTGCTCATTTGAGTTATTTTTCACATGTATTGGAAAGTTTAGCCCATAGTTTGAGATTTATTAGAAAGTTCTATAGAACACAGCAGTGAGGCCAGTAGATTTCCCTTTCAGATAAATAGTGCTTTATTTTTCTGAAACAAGCATAAATAGTATGTTTATTGAGCTGTGACACCTTTCTGTGTATCATTCTTTTCTTTTGCTCATTTTGTCCCGTAGTCTTGATCTAATAAAAAATCCCAATCTATAGCTTCACATGTTCATCTCCATTTGGTAGATACAGGAATCTGAAACTTTTTGAGTAATTTGCTCAAGGTCATACAGATAGGCAATGCCAAGGCAAGAAACTTGTAGATATTCTTGGAAGACCCAATAATGTGTAAGAAAACAAGCCTGCTCTTGTTTAGGTTCATTTTCAGTGTGTTGTGACCCTTGAATGGTTGATTAAACCATGTTAAGTGTCTCTAGGATAGGAAGCAATAGGGTTGAGCTAAGAGAAATGGTCCCATCACAGTAAGAGTAGCAAAAGTATTATAGTAATAATGAGGATTAACACGTACACAGTGCTTACCATGTGCCAAGCAGTGTTCTCAGTGCTGTACCTATATTATCTGATTTAAACCTCATAACTCCTCTAAGGTAGCTAAAACAGAAATTAAAAACCCAAACTCTCTGGATTAGGGAGGAAGGAAAACTATGATTGGTACACAGAAAGGCTCCAGGAAGAATGGAATCAACTAATGAAGACACTTGGCTGCTGCTGTGATTAAGTGCAATTATTCTGAATATAATTGAAACAAAGTCATTCTCAGAATGTCACCTAAGAATGAGACACTGAGAAATTGGCTGGTGAATGTTTCAGACATACTTCATGAAGGAGAAAAATGTGGACAGATTAGCACTTCGAGGATCTACAGGCACAGAGATCTGAGGACAGAATGATGAAGTGATTGCAAGTCAGTGAAGAAGGACCTAAAGCCCAGTGGAAGAATATTTGAGGATCACTCAGGAGAGGACTTTTCCTAAAGAGGGACCAGAGCAGGACTTGCTGGCATTAAGAAGACCACAGAACATCTGTTTCGTGCATCCCAGGATGACAGGGCACAGCTTGGACACCCGTTCTGGGAGGGACTGGAACACCAGGAGTGTCCTACATAATCACAGTTGCTTGAGATTTTGCTGGCTGCTTGAGTTCTGGTTAACAGAGAGTCTGCTGTATTTTTTTCTAGATAATGTGTTTGACTAGTATTAAGGTAATGCTGGCCTCATAAAGTAAGTTAGGAGGTATTGTTTAATTGTCTATATTTTGTAAGAATTTGTGTTTGGTAGAATTTATCAATGAAGCCACCTGGGCTGGTATTAGACTTTTTTTTTTTTTTGGTCTAAAGAAGAAGGCTTTTCATTATGAACTCAATTTCTTAGTAAATATAGGGCAATTCAAGGTTTCTATGTCTGAATCAGTTTTGGTAATGTATGCTTTTAAAATTTTTCCCTTTTTATCTGTTACTCAATTTATTTGCATAAAATTAAATGACATTCTCCTTATATCTTTTTAATATCTGAATAATCTACAGTGATGTCCTCTCTTTAATCCTGATACTGATAATTTCTTTGTATTTTTCCCCTCAGTTTAGCTAAAGATTTATCATTTTGTTCAATCTGCCTACAACTCAGTAAACACTGCAGCACAATTTCATTCTCTTTAAGTTTCTTGAGACTTGTTTCATGTTCCAGAATATTTGATGTTCTGGTGTATATTGCATATTATATATTCCTTTCTCGTTTGATGGAGTGTTCTATAGTTGTCATTTAGGTCATGGTTCATAATATCGTACATGTTTTATTTTTCTACGATGACTCTCTGTCCCTTCATTCTATCGATTACTAAGGATTGTTGAATTTACAACTCTAATTATAATTGTCTATTTCTCCTGTAAGTTCTGTCAGTTTTGATTCATTTATTTTGAAGATATGGTATTGAGTGTTTTAGGATTATTATGTCTTTTTGATGAAATGGCCCTTTTTATCCTTACATTATTTTTTATCAGAAGTCTATTTCTTTTTTGATATAACCATTCCAGCTTTCTTTGGATTAATTCTTTCATGAAACACATTTTTCCATCCTTTTACTTTTAAACTTGGTGTGTCATTATATTTAATGTGGGTTTCTCGTAGCCAGTTAATAATTGGGTCTTTTTCACTCAGCCTGACAATCTCCGCCTTTCAAATAAAGTGTTCAGAGTATTTCTATTTCACATACACTGGTTACATTTAAAATTACTGAATAATTTGTTTTCTGCTTGACAAAAGGATACTAGCAGAAAATATTCTGGCAGATAAATCAAAGACAGATTGTTGAAACAGTAGAGAAAAGAGGGTAAAATGCAAAAACTAAAATTCTTTTTTCTGGAGCAAGGCCCACCAGTGGGGACGATTTCATAAGTCATTATTGTTTTACTCATTAAATACAGTCATAGAAGAGTCCCAAGGCTGCTATTACTTCACTGCACCTCCTTACCCCAGATGCGGCTATCTTAGTGAGGGTGACAGTAAAGGAGGCTAAGAGAACAGACAATAGGTTTGAATCCTAGATTTGAATCTTGACTCTGACACGGTGTTTAATCTTGTCTTGGCTAGTTAACTTCTGAGTTTAATTTCCTCATCTGTAAAATAGAGGACACTAATTAATACTAATGTTGACTCTTGTAAAGATGAAAGGAGATAACGAGTATAAGAGCTTAGCACCAAGCCTAGCACATAGTCAGCATTTGGTATCTTATAGTTAATATACCTCTGCAGCTGCAGTCCTATTCAATTGATGGATAAAAAGGGTTGGTAAGAGAACAATACTTATTCAGGACCTGAAATGAGTCAGGCATCATTTTAGATAATTTATGTACATTATTATTATTGTTTTTGATACTCACAGAAGCCCTGTGCTATGCTCCCTATAAATGACATTTTTCAGTGGAAAAAACTTAAGGCTAAAAGAGGTAAAGTGACTTATACAAAATGACTCATCCATGCGAGGTTGAGTATTAATGTTATTAAAATTAAATTTTCAAATGCGAAAGCTAAGGCTAAGAGAAGTGAAATGCTTGTCAATAAAGATGTTTTGAGTACACATTTGCGTCAGAAGTTCTCTAACTTCAGGAGCTCCCTGATGGTGTAGCGGCTTAAGGCTTCGGCGCTGGCGCTGTCAGCACTGCGGCCTGGGTTCGATTCCCAGCCAGGGAGCTACCCACATACAAATAAAAAAAAAAAGTTCTCTAACTTCAAAGCTTATCATATCCCACAATTACATGCTAGTTTCTTTAGGTGGTGTCCACATTTGCATGTATGTAGTAAGTCTGAGTAATTTAGAACAGATTATTTAGCATCTCAGTAAAAGTCTGTTTGCGTAAAATATTATACATGGAGTCATTGTGTCTAAAGGAAGGAATTCAAATGTGACTTAGACATACTTAAGGGGACAATATGCCATCTGTTCCCAAGTCTAGCCCAAGGTGAATCTCCAGGAAGAGACCTACTAAATGAAGTTTCCAGCCGACAAAGCACAACCCAGTGTTGAGGTGAAGGACCTACTTGCTATATGGAGGATGGGGAAATTTAGATGTAAAGAGAATACTGACTGGCTCTATACCTACTTTGGCAGAATACTCATTCTTCTGGAGTGTGTTGGCAGCTATGGCATTAATGCTGCATTACACTCCAGGGCTTTTTGTGGGCACTGAGCTTTAAGAGGAAAGGGGAAGAACCTGGTGACATTGGAGGGACTCTTGTTTACCAAGTTATAAGGAACCAGCTTTTGGCAAAATACCCAAGTGTGTGAGAGGTTAGCTTGGTTGGTGTAATGGCCATTGTGGTTGATGCCCTGATAGCATTTCCACTTCTTCCTAATGTGACTTGGAGAATTGTTCTCAGATGTAGTGGTTGGCTTGATGGACCTAAAAGTATTTTCACCCCTTTTGTCAATGTTTAGAAAAGAACATGTAATATAATGAGATGCAAGGAAAAGTATGCTGAGGCTTCTGGGAGCTTTCTTCTTCAGAGAACTTCATGGGAAATTGATCTTTCATCCCCCCATGTATTAAATGAGGGATCTATAACTCCAGCTTGTTTTTGACTTATAACTACAAGGAGAACCAGAATGCAGATAAACCTGTGCACGACAGTGGAGACAGAGCATGTAGGTCTTGAATGATGTGGTTGAAATGGTAGGTCAACAAGTCTTGAACCTGTTCTACTTCTCCTTACGGGAAAAACTTTTTTGTATTGTGTAAGCTGATTTGAGTTGACTTTTTATTTCAGTGGAAAACATCCTGATTTGGATAATGAAATGTGACAAAGGTTTTCCAATTTCGTTTATGCAGTTTAGATATTAGCCAGCTTGGGGTTAACAAATGGGCCTAGCACTAGAAAAAATAGTTATGATTTCTACTAAATTAATAGAGGGCTTGGTATTAGAACAGATTAAAGAGATTTTATTTTGAGATGGAAGTAAAAGGAAAAATTATTCTTGGAATTAAGACTGGATGCCGAGAGGATAACAAGTAACTTAATGCCTTGATGGATTTTGAGACTTGGTTATTGATGGAGAATGAGGAATGGAGTAGGAGGACTTCTGGAGGATTGTAAATGTCTTAATAGTTACTATTTGGAATGGGGCAGAATTAATGAAAGGTCAGTACTGAGAAGCACTGAAGACCCAGCTGAGGTTAGGATCATAAATTTATAACAAAGCTAATCAGTTTCTTTATGAAGTTCTGTCCAGCAGGGCTGTACAAGTGAGAAACAGAAGTTGAGGTAGGGGTACTGCTTAGCTGGGGATTCAAAGAGCAGGTGTGGTTGAAGGACAAGGCCAAAAGAGTTAAAAGTTCTAATAAATAAAATACGCATTATCTTTTTAAAGATAACTGGCATTCTTTGGCATTTTAACTTTCAACAATGTCTTGAATAATATAACTTCATTTGATTATTACAGTATTGTGAGGCAGGTTATTAATTTTAGTTTGCTAATGAGGAATTGGAGACTTAAACTTCATGCTCAGTTATTCATTTTACTTATTTTTTTAAACTCTTCGTTAAAAATGTATTAGTTGTCCTCCAGATTCTGTTTTAAGCACTAAAAATTCAGGAATGCAGGAATAGATCCTGCCTTCAAAGTGTTCACTCTTTGCTGGGAATACAGAGAATAGAGAAAAAATACAGGAAAAGCCATGACTGGATCTATGGAAACACAAAGAAGGTCCCCTCATCCAGGCTATGGAATGAGAAAAGTTTTACTTGGGTGTGGGTAACGTGTGAGTGAGGTTTGAATGAAAAGAGTAAGTTAACTGGGTAAAGGAAGGGGTGGGGAAAGGGGATTTAGAGGGAGCAATAGTATAAAGGTAAGGACGTGTAAGAGAAGGATACATTCTGGGAACCATAGCAGTTCTGTCTAACTGGACAGAGCACTGCCAGAGGAGAAAATAGTGGGAATTAAGTCTGGAAATGTAAGTAGGAGCTGTATCTAGATTACTGCCACATTGAGGAGTTTGGATTTTGTTCTAAAGATGCCTGGGTTTCTCTGCAGGATTTTAAGAAGAGTGTTTGATCATATTTGGTAGCAGTGTAAAAGATGAAATGTAGGTATTATATATGAGACAGAGAAATCAATTATGAGATCATTGTATCTGGTAAGAAATGAAATGAAGTTTGGAAGACAGGAGGACTTTGAGAGCCATTAAAATAGAACTGGCTGAATTTGATGATTAGGTATAGGTAGTAAGAGAGGGAGGAGTCTACTATGACTAGAATTATTAGGTGAGTTACAGTGCTTACAAGGCGGGTTATAGGAGAAATTTGGGGACCAATAATTATTTGCATGCTTTTTTCATGATAACACACTTGATACCTAAAAGGCATCCTCAGGTGTGGCTCCCCAAAGAAGTGATACTGATATAATTAAAATGGAGGAAAGAACCAAATTTTGTAGTCTGATATTATCAAGGAAGACATACCAGTGTTATTAACCCATCTGATCATGCAGGACCTCCAGTCCCTGCAATGTCGCCTTGAGACTTTTGTGAATTCCTCTCAAAAGAGCCTGTCAGCAACAATGCCCAGAGGCTTTGTGTTCTTGCTTCAGCACCCTTGTGTCTCCTACCCTCTGATCCATTTGAAAGGGTTTCAGTGCTGTCTGAGCTGGAACGTAAGGACACCACTGTCTGTTCCCAAGGTGCTTTCTTTTGGTGTCCTCAGAGCCACTGTATTCGGCAGGTGGTGGGAGGTCAGGTCTCAGTGAAAATAGCTATGTTCTCTGTCTACCTCACTTTGTCATGTAACTCACATGGTCCCTTCAGCCTCTCGTCTGAAGCCCTCTTCTTCATATTTAAAACCAATCCCAAGGGCTGGATGGGGGAGCATCTCCTTTTCTTGGACTACTGTTACTTTCCAAATTAGACAACAGCCCCAAACAAAGAGACTTTAAGTGTGTTATCCCATGCAAAGAGATCCCAGAGTGGTCTTTAAGGCTCTAGTAGTTTTATGAAAGCTCAGGTCATGTTTGGTTCCCCTGGGAAATCTGGTGTCTTGCATTTTCCTTTTTTGTCTCCAACCACCACCTTCATGATTCCACCCACCTACATTCTTCCATTCGGGTCTTCTCCTTTAGAATATACTGTTGTACTGAGAGTTGTTATTACCTGAGAGGTTATGACTTCCCCACTGCAGATTCCCAGGGAGGAGAAGAGTGTCCTTTGTATCAGGTTTCCCCCCAAAGCCTCTGGGAATTATTTTGTAAAGATGTTCTTGTTACCTTTTGCCCCTCGGGCACCTGGTAAGAAGCTGTAGCTTTTTTTCCCAGCATGCCCCTATTTCTTTGTTCTCTGTAGTTTTGCTGTATTATTCTCAGAGTGTCCAATTCATTAATAGTCAGAGAATTCATGCTGTGAGGAACACTAGAGAGCATACCCTACCCATCTTTCCTCTCTGTCCCCTTCCTTAGTTTACAGATAACTGAGTCCCAGAGAAGTGTTCTTGGTTTTAGAACCAAGACTCTCCTCATCCTGATACCAGTGTACTTCTAATGTACAAGAATGGGGCGATGCAGGCCAAGTTGAATCCTCACAATAGTACTGTGAGTAAGGGACTTGTGAATTCATACCACAAATGGGAAAATGGAAACTCAGCAACTTCTCCAAATTCATGAAGCCAGTTGGCGAAGGCGCCATTTTGAATCTGTTGTCTTTGCTGTGGTTCCCTGTGACTTTATGAAGATTTGACAAACTGTGATTTCAAATTAAACTCATAACCCAAGGTCCACATTATCTAAACATGTTGACAGGTACACAATATATAGCCACATTTTTTTTTTGAAACAATTTCTTTATTGAAATCTGGAGATTTTTTTTCTATGACTTTCTTGAAAAAGAAATGGGTTGTTAATTTATCTTCAAGCCTCAAAAATGCCATTGGAGAAAAGCTTTAATAAAAAATCTGTCAACTTGGCAGGAAGATATTTTATTTCTGAAAGCTCATGTGTCTTTGCTGAATGAACTTGCAGGCTAGAGATAGGGAAAATACTTAAAGTTTATTATTTGCATTTTCTTTCCAAAGATGAGAAGTTGCCTCTGATTTGGTCTGGTTATATCTTTTATGACAGGCTGATTGACATGCCTATTTATGAGTAAGAATTTTTATAGTATTTCATTTTTGAGGGAAATTAAATCTGTTTTCAGAATATGGGAATGTGTGAACATACCCATCAGCCTCCCATGTGGTTAGGAAAATCAACCTGTAAAAGGATCTTGTAAATTTAATCCTCTCTAAATGAGATGGAGAATCTTGGACTTTATGCAAACATTAGGTGGTAATAGATCTCTTCTGCCGGCCACTGGCTAGATGTGACTTTGGGTAAATTTGAGGCTCCCAGGGCCTCTGTTTTCTGTTCTCAGAAACTAGATAATCTCTGAAGTCCCTTCCAATTATAAGATAGCAAGTTCCTTGCAGTTCACTAGAGTAGAACGCCTATCCTATCATGAAAGCTCTTTGAAAACAAATCATGAAGCAAGTGATAGGGAAAAAAAATGCAATAGTCTCGGTACTTAAATAATAATTATACCTAAGTAGCTAGCTTAAGTAATAGACCCTTTTCTAAGAGGATTTGATGTAAGATATACTTTCCTTTTGAAAAGAAAAGGATTAAAAGGGGTTGTATTCTACATAAAGTCTATAAAACTCTTAATTTTTATTTTAAAAAATGATTCAGATTACAAAAGACACAGAAATGAATCTCACCTTCCACACAGGGGATCAGTGTGTTCTGTGTGGCAGGACTCAGAGGCAGGGAAAATAGATGGAACCAAGTGTATTTGGGTTTCTGAAAGGAACAAAGAAGTAATTGTGTAGGGAGAGGCCTAGGGTGTGTGTGAGAAGACAAGGCTTAATAAAATATACAGTAGAAGGAACCATAGAGTTTATCTGGTCAAAGGTTCATAAAAATCAAGTGTCTCTGGGGCCAGGTTGGTTATGGCAGTGAGTGAAGTGAGACAGTGAGGGACTCTGTTGTACTAATGGGGGCAGCTGCAGCTCACCTCCAACTAATTGATGCCATGCTGGGAATGGGGGACCAAGGTTGATGGTACCTGAAAAACTGATGAAAGGCTAAATTTTGGGGGTGAATTCTTCTAATTTCTAAATGGTGCAGAATGTTCTTCAAAGACAAGATCTAGCATACCAATAACTGATATTAGGTTTCTGATCCAGACCAAATCCTAGTACTTAAAATAATATTGTCATTCTTTTATCCATCATATGTATGCATATGTATTGAGAACTTGTTATGTGTTTAGAAATTTTCCTAGCTCTAAGGATACAAAGAGGAGTAGAGCCCAGTTCTGGGGCAGTCAGTCATACAAGTGAGGGTAAACATATAATACGGGGGTTACTATAATAGAGATGTGTCCACAGTAAAGTAGGAGAGGACTTGTGAATTAAGCTCACTGTATTAGGTGACCTATATGTCTCACCACAATTTACTTTTTTAAAAAACGTACCTTTACTAATACTTATGCCAGTGGTATGAAGATTCAACAAGGCTGCCTTCAGCTCCAAGCTGACCCAGGGGAGGGCAGTTTCACCTGGAGAGACCTCCACCCAGGTCACCTGTCCCTCCTCGTACCTCTTCCCTCTTGCCCGGGCATCCCCTCACCTCATCAGCCTATCGGATCTGATATTACGGAATGAGATGAAAGCAGGCCCCAGGAGGGTGATTACTGCCGAGGAGCAGCATTCATGATCAAGATAATGGTGGTATTAACAACAACTGATGGTCTGAAACTGCTACATCAGCTAAATGCCCTGTTGAAACAGGAGTGGAAATGTCAGCCAAAGATCTGCAGGTTGAAACTAATTGAATCTGCACATGATAATGGCCTTAGGATGGCTGCAAGGCTAAGGGACTTTGAAGAAAAACTTCTTAGCCTAATGGTTCTTTGGCTTCGACTCAGACGTTTTCTGTAGCTGTAAATTTACTGGACAGAATCTTTTCCAAAATGAAGATATAACCCAAGCACCTTGGGTATTTTGGACTGAGCTGCTTAAACTTGGCTGTAAAGTCAATAAAACAGGAAAGGGAGGTCCCTTTGGCAACCGACTTTATCCGAATAGGCCAGTATAGATTCACAGTTTAGTGTTGATGAAAATGGAACACATTGTGTTGGAGAAGGTAATTTGGAACATCAAAGCTACTACTGCCTTTCTATTTCTGCAACTCCATTGTTCACGCATTCAAGAGAACTTGCCACTTGAAAGGAATAGCCTTAATTTTGTAAGATTGGGAACTCAACATAAGGCATGCTGCTGCAGGATCATACTTTCTAAAGTGAAGCCTTCTATGTTGGCATTGTTAGTCACTGCCCTGGAGATCCACACATAGAAGTGTGTAGAGTTAACAGAAGGAGTAGGATGTCTTCAGAAACATTCCAAGATAAATGGCAGCTATTTGACTTTCCAGCAAGAGCTAGCATCCAAGTGATTAACTGAATATTCGTCAAACAGGAGTCCCAAACCAAATGTTCAGAAGTTGAAATGGATTCTTTGAGGCCATAATGCATGGCAATTGAAGCATAGTTACTATAGAACAACCCACCTTCCAAAAATTCCTGACATGGTCCCTTAGTTGGATTATACCAGCAACAAAAAACACTTGAAAGCCTTTCTTCACAATCCTGAGCTATGGATTTCATAATGTTATTGTGGATTTAAGCTGTGAAACCTCAAAACATCACAACTAGATTAGCGTTGATGTTTTCAGATGTGGGAAAACTGGCTAATTAACATTACTCTGTCGTGGGATTGTGCTTAAATACGAATTTATCTGTGAGGCATACAAACAAACCCAAGAGCATAAATGTGAAATGTTAATGACAAGTCTGGGTGAGTAAGCTGTGAAATCTTCTTTTCTAACATTGACCCAACTTTCTACATTGGGACAATATATTTAGGTAGTATTAAAAATGGTAACCTATTTTAAAATTTAATTTTAAATTATGAAGTTTACATCAAAGCCAATGTTTCACAAATGCACTTTTAAGGCATAATAAGGGTCACTATTCTAGGCAGTGAAAATGGTTTCTTTGCACTCATAATGAAAATCATAGATAACAAAGAGAAATGGACTTTATTGCTGCATGGGAATTACATTTAAATTTGAGGGCATTTTATATAAAGCAGAACTACATACCTCATGATTTTGGCATATTAAGTTATATTTAATTTTTTTTTAGAAAGCAGGTGATGTTTGTATTCATGATTAAAAAATGTTTTTATACAAAATCTGCTTCCATCTAGTTCCATTGAGAAAATTACTTGTCATTATATTATAATTAAAATAAATTAATATCATCCTGAAAACTTGCTGATTTAATACTCCAGAAGTTTTTATAAAAGTGCCATTGCTTCTAATTTAGAATTTTGTTTGAAACAAAGAGGCTATTTTTTTCACTAATTGCTCCCACTATGCCAATAGAATGTCTTAAGAAAAGTAAATAAGCATCTTCCTAATCATGAGGTTGCTGAGGTGGTGTTCCAGATTTTCTGTTAAATCAGGGAATATAGAAGACCTAAGGTGTTAAGTGTTATTAATGGTTACCTGGCATAACGTGTGTCTTGAGTCCATCTAGGATGGCGGCACTCAACTTTGACGTCCCGTGTGGGAAATAAACCGAAGAACCACCGTGTATCTTGCACTCCTGTACACCATTTTTTTGTAGGTAACATTTCAGTTTTCCCAAAAGGCTGATATATTTCAATATTTTGATTACATTGGTATAATTTTGGGTTGGCAGAGCTAACCTAACCAAGTACTATTTTGTTTTGGTGCTAAGGGATGTACATTTCAATAAAGTTACCGAGATGCAAAGCAAACACAATTTTCAACAAGGCTACTATGGAGACAACATTTCTAAGTTTCATCAGGTATGATTATTGTTCAATAAAATATGACTTTCCTTCTGTTTGGAAAAAAATAATTTTATCTATTGAAAATAATATAGGTGAGGAACTCCAGAGCACTAATAATTATAAACTTTGGGAAAGAACTGATCAAATCATAATACATAGTTAATAATTGTGAAATGCCTTACAGTTTAAAAGGAGCTTTAAAAAAAAATAGTGACTATTGCAGCTAGTCATAATTGGAAAGTATCTCAAAACCATGGTAGCTGAGTTGCTGGGTGGTCCCAGCTGAGTTACATAGGGATGAACATGTCTAATGTTATTTAAAGGAAGTCATGGCAGCTGCTTTAGGGTAACTATCATTGTTAGACCAGCCTGTGTATGTTAATGCCTCTAGGCACTTCTAGAAACACTGGGAACTAATAAGGGGAAACTGTTTTTTAATATTTTAAATTAAAAAAATTTTTAAGGGGGAACTTTTAGATCACAACTCTTCATATTCAGATGAGGGCATGGGTAGAAAATTGGGCTACTAGTTGTTAATATTCACTTAAGTTGTTAAGTTGTTAAGTTCACTTGTATTAATAATGAAATACGGCCTAGGGACATGTAGATAATGTTGAGTTTCTAGAGTACGTTCACTTTTTGCTCACAGCATTGCTATACCAGCACAGTACACATGACTTTTTTGTATGTGCAATAATAGAGTACATAATTTCTGGATCCTATACTTAACCCTGTTGGTGCAGAGACTGGCAACTTTCTACTCCGTATGACTGTGAGAGACTGCCTTGACTCATCATTGGGAAAATTAGACTACCTGAATAGTGTGGATACACTAGGGTGCTACATTCTTAGGTGAGATTATAGTATACTCCAGAATCACTCGGGAGAGTGTCATTGGGGTGTTAACATTTGATAGAGGCAAGTTGGCAGGATCCTGATATCACAAGATGCTGTGGGGTTTAATCCAGAATTTTGCGGTTATACTTAATATGAAAACTGTTGGCAGCTGGTTGCTTGACAAAGATTGATGAAATCTTTAAATGCAGGAACATTTACCTGGTAGGAATGGAAGTTATTTGGGGCTGCTGTGAGGTTATTTTCTCATGGGAGAATTGGGAAATAAGCAAACTATAAATAGCCAGCCTGTCCTCAAACATGTTCCTGCCTCAGAGGTATCACATTAGTTCGTCCCCTGCCTGCATTGCAATCTGCTGTTCCTATTTCCTATTTTTCTTGTTTACATTCATGTTTATTCCTTTTGCCCTCTTCTGATCCCCTTAAGAACGTGTGTCATGAACACATGAACCTTTCCGTTCTTGCTCTCCGCTGTATTCCTTTCATAAGGTGAAACTTGGCAGGTAGTATAATAGGCACTCAAAAGTATTTGTTAGCAAATGAAAAATTTTGGTACCATTGGCAGTATTTTAAAAGGAAACTTGGTAAGCAGAAGTTTTATGTTAAGTTTTTTCCTTTACTTTAGAAAAACTATTTGAAAAGTTGCAAAAATTCTATAGAGAATTCCATAAAATAGTAGCCTGTCTTCCCCTATTTTAACATCTTATATAAACATAGTACAGTTATCAAAACCAGTATATCAATGTAATACTGATACCAGTAGTATCAATATAATATGACTAATATACATACTGTATTCAAATTTCATCAGTTTTCTTATAATGACTTGGATGTGTCCAGGAATTAATCTTGAATCCCATGTTACTTTTAGTTACAGATCTCCTCAGTTTACAACCTGTGACATTTCCTTAAGCGTTGTCTGCCTTGACGTTGATACATTTGATAAGTACCAATCAGTTTGTAGAGAATGGTCCCCACTTTGGGTTTCCTGATGTCTTATGTATGGATTGAGGTTATATGTACTTGGCAAAAATACCACAGAAATGATGTGATCTTCCATGCATCATTTTAGGGGATATATGATGTCAATCCATCCCATTACTATAATGTCAACTTTGATCACTTGGTTAAGGAGGTGTCTTCAGGTTTCTTTACTGTAAAGTTACTGTTTATTTTTTCTGTATGAATATGAGATAAAAATCATAAGTAAGATAAGTATCATGTAAATAGAAGTGGGAAGGTTCTTTGAGACTGTAAATATAATGTTACTCATTACATTTTTGCCTAATTTTAATAACTGTTGATGGTTTTCACCTTCAGTAGTCATTACTGTAGTGTTTGCTCACTGGTGATTTTCCATTTCTATTATTCCTTCTACATGTATTGATCAGAATTCTTCCATAAAAAGTAGCTGCACCTTCTCCCCCACTTATTTATTGTTTCCATTATTTATTTATATCAGTATGAATTCGTGGATATTTACTTTATTCTATGGGATATAATCCAATATTATCTTTATTTTTTTGGTCTAATTGTTTCTAGGTTTTGCCATTCAGAACACCTTCATGGTAGCGCCAATTTCCCATCATCTTAGTCTATCAATTTTGGAATACTTCCTTACTTTTTGGCATTCCAAGATACTTCAGGTTCATTTTGTATTTTGCAAGCCTCTGATCTGGAGTCAATCATTTCCCCAAGAAATTCTGATTCCTTTTATTGGCAAAGAGTATTTAGAACCCAAGATCTTAGCAGTAACTTTCTTTACTTTTTTGGTGGTAGTCCCTTTAGTCAGCATACATACAATGTGTGTATGAATAATAACACATGCAAATACATACATCCATATTTATTTTTGTATCCATAAGCTTATTGATATTTTTTATTGGGGTGCTGTTACATAAATTACTCTAAGGAGAAATGACAATTTTAAATGTTGTCATCAAAAAGGTTCATTTCCTTCCATTTGTTCAGCTTTATTTTTGTGTATTTCACAGGTGTTTAACAATTATATGGGCTTTGTATATTTATTTAGTACGTAAATTTATTTATTTACTAAGCACATAGTCTTTGTCCTTGTTGGAAATGGAGTTATCCCTACCATTACATCTTCCAACTGTACTGTCTGTGTATGTGAAGGCTAAAATGCCTTGCTCTTCCGGAGATGGTTTTAGATTGCCCACAGGTCCTTTGGCTAACTCCCTCTTCTGCACTCCGAGCAGTTTTTCTCAACGTGCCCTTGCTTGCCATCAGCTCTCAAGGTGAGGTAAGAGCAGGGCAGGAGGATTAGAAATTTTGTACTGGATTTCGAGACTTTTTTCTTTTCTGTTATTTTGAAGTCTCAGCCTTGCATGTCTTTAAATTAAGCTGAGTGTATGGCGTTCTGTAGATATATTTTACTCTTCTTGTTCTGTATTGGTTTTTTTTGGAGGAAATACTGAGAAATAGGTAGCTGGGTGGTTGTCATAGTCTTTGGCTGAATTTTTAATTTATGAATAACTTTGAGTCTTAGGCTTTGGAGGGTTGTGGTTTATTTCAATTTACTTGTATTTGTTCTAAGTGTCTTCTGTCTTGCTTTTGTCTCCTCTCTGTAGGCAGAATAAAATATAAATAGATCAGGACTTAAACTTGGAAATTTAGAGGCTGACAGAGGAAGAGAACAAGTAAAGGGTCTGAAGAGTTGTGGCAGAATATGAGGTTTGCTGAAAAAAGAAGAGTGTGGAAATAAAAGTCCAGGGTAGGAGAATAAAACGTGAGATTGATGCGGAAGAGGAGGAAAGCAAGGAGGGAAGAGGGCAAGCTGACTGGCTGTGCCCCTTGCCTGTCATCCTTGGGTTTCAGCATCAGGGCTGTGTCCCCATCTGCTCTGAGGTGGCTTCCCTCCCACCAGCTTTGCTCAAAGCCAGGCTTGCCCTTCGTGCAAATGAAGTCCCTTTGGATCTTTGCCAATGGGTTTTATCCATCTCCATGGAGGAAAACCCTTTACCTTCCAGATCTTCTGAAAATCTCCACTTCATACCTACATCTTTTCAGGTGACTTTGGTGGCACTTTTAGGGTGGGAAGTGCCACTACCTTAGTCCCTAGAATCCCCTCTTCCTTTCTGCTGAATGTTGTGTATTCGCGGCTTTGCTTTGATACCTACTGGTACTTCTGCTAGCCATTCTTAAGCTGTTGGCTCTCACATCAGCATTATTTCATTTGCATTAATTTGTTAATAATGGGTTCTTATAAGTGAACCTACTAAATGTCAGGCTCTGTGCTAGCAGCCATGATGCATATAGGAAATAATTATGTACACTTTATACCCTCAGATTTAGTAGTAGGAGACAAATAGCATAACCATAAAAAATAAAGTACAAGGCAGAAAATACCAAAAAAGGCCTTGACACTTTCTCCTTTTCCATATTTGTTTTATGTCCAACTTGAGGAAGGGGAGAATGGAGATGGTTTGGGGGAGGAGGTGTCATCATTTCCATCTCTCCTCCCACCATCTCCACTTAGTCTTCTTGCTCTAGAAGGTTCTCTCTGTTTCTAATCTGAACATTGCCTGGCTGTGTCTTTATTCTTCAAGTAGTCCGTGTTTCCCTAACCGCAGAACCACGAAACTGGCCTGTTACCATCGTTCAGGCCCCTTGGCTCCCCACTGCACTCCATTTGCTTTATCTGGCTGCCCGTAAGTATCCTTTTATTCATGCTGGGGGTGGGGGCGTTGGAACTCTCAGCCCTGAGTAGGTTATTTAACAGCCTGTTGGACCTTCCGAATTGTGAACCAGTCAGTGTATTAGAGACTGAAGGAACCTCATAAAGCAGAGGATATTATCCTTTGTTTCATGTAAAAAAAAAGTTTCTGGTAGATTCTGCTTAAGGAAGCTAAGGTAAGATCTTGTTCTACAATTTTAAACTCCTAAATACAGACCTTGGGAGCTGTCTTTGGGAGAGTTAAGCACGTAGCCTAAGTTCTGAGCATACTCTTCTATCCATGTCAATAGAGGTTTGAAGTCGGCCTCATTGCCCTGGAAGGACCAGAGAGAAAGTAGATGGGCCATTATTTTTTCAGCGCACTGGTACTTGCTATCAGAATGGTGAGGCCCAAAGCACCTCACTTTGTTACCATCACCTCAGCATACATTGTTCTTTGCAATGCTGTCTTTGATTGGGAAGTAGGATATAGAAGGGGGGACCCACATAGAAACACGGGGACAGTGCAATGTGGCTCCCAGCCTAAAGAGCCCACGTAACCTGTCTTCCATGCCTGCGCACAGTGCTGCCTCTGGTGTGTCTCTGTCAGACACATGGCTGAAGCCACACCTGTAAATCTTTCATCCTGAGCCAATACACGGCTTTATTTTTATTTCTTGCAGCTCAGATAACTTTCTTGCCAATGGTTTACCTGGCAGATAATTAGGGATGGGACCATTTCCACCTTAATTAGGAAGCTAGCATGTGTGTATAAATATATATTTTTTTCCTCTCTAAAGTGGTTTAAAATGTTACAGACTTTCCGAGGGGAAGGGGCAGATAGCACACCCACTTTAAGATAATACGGTCTCTGGAGGCATTTCATGGAACTTGATGAACTTGCGTACTGATCTCGTGCCCTCATATGAAGCAAGAGATCGGAAACAGCCATACTTTCTCACGTTTATAGAGTCATTTCTGTACTACAGTCCTCTCTGCTGCTTAGCCCCCAAGAGCCGAGACTTTCAGGTATCCCACAGAGATGTTCACTTCTTTCCAACACCATCTTGGATTCTTTCTGCATTTCAGTTTTCTTTATATTCCTGATTACTTGTGTCTGCTTTGCACCACCTCTTCAGTGACCTTAATCTTCACTTTTTGACTTAATTTCTCTTTTTATTACTCTGTAAATGTTTCTTCACATTTGAAGATGGAGTCCAGTCTTCTCACCCATTTAGTGCCTTTGGCTTTAGTTAAGTGTGAAAGAGAGATTTCCTCTTCCTTTCTGCTGTCCCCCCCATAAATTATCTAAGGCCTGCACTTACCTTGCCTTAATATTTTTCTAAAGTCTAGTTCACAAGAGGAATGAATGTTTCTTTAACATACTTCCTAAAAAATACTCACTCTTGTGTTTATGTGTTAAAGTGACATTCACCTTCTTACCATATATACTTTCATTCCTAAATGCCCCTGCATTAACCACAAGTTCCTTTGTCTAACATTTTAAATGTTTTAAGACAATTGGCATAGCCCCTCAATATGTTTTAGTTCACTAAATTTCTTCCTTGTTTGAAGATGCCTGTGTTTAGGCATGGGGGGGGGGTCATCCCAGTTTGTAAACTATCAATACGAAGTGTATATTTCAAACACAAAGTTTTAATTAAAAGGAAAAAGAACTTCTCAATCTTTTGGCAACCTCTATAGTTGTGATAGGCTGTATATAACTGGCAAGCATGCAATGAAGTCCTGATGGTGATAATCATGAATCAAAATAATTAAATGATTTATGCCAAATAAAATCACCACAAACCATTCTGTATAAGTTATCTAGGAAAGCAGTGTTGCCAGGGACTGAGGTGCATATCCTTAGGTCATTTTTTAGGAAAACCTATTATAATCTATTGTTCAAAGGTATTTATGCAGTGTGCAATCCTTTCAGTAGAACCTTTGAAATATATAAGGCATCAAGAGATTTAAATTAATATATTGACTGCCTCACTTATAAGAGTACAAATTTCTGGCTCAACTGGGAGTAGTTTGAGTGATGGTAAAACATTAAACAGCTTTCAGTGTATGATTAATTCTATCCCTTTATGCAAATAAAGATAATAGAAATGTTTCATAAGATAAATGTGAGGCAAAAGGAACTTGTTCTTACTCCTTGTTGAAAACAAGGCTAAGTTTCATGAGTAGTAATGAAAACAAATATCTTGAGTCCTAAGTCTTGGTGCAGGGATCCTTCATTTATTTTCTACCAAATACAGTTTTATAATGTGTTGTGAAAGTTAAAATGAAAGAATGTCTTTTTTCCCATTGAAAGTTTGAAAGGTTTATGATTCCAGCTCATTAGTCAAATTAAGTAGGAAAAAAAAAGCAGTTTCCTGATGGTATCTTACAGTAAGACTGTTAGTAAAACTATATTGTGCATGAGCAAGTAAACAAGTTTGTCAAGGTAGACTCACCATTTAGATAAGGAACCAAAAAATGAACCAGAAATAAATAGAAGAATAAACAAACAAACAAACAAAACCCTGTTTCCTCTTTCTTTTTTATGTATTATGGGTCTCAGTTCAGGATTTTTTTTTTTTTTGAGTGGTTACCATTAAATTTATGTAATAGAAAGTTTAATACATACAGTAGTCCTTTTTCTTAAGCATGCTTCCTATCTCTACTCCTTTTTGAAATTCAGACCTTGTAGAGGAGGAGGAGATGTCAAATATATGGTGATGGAAGGAGAACTGACTCTGAGTGGTGAGCACACAATGCAATATATAGATGATGTGTTATACAATTGTACACTTGAAACCTATATACTTTTGCTAACGAATGTCACTCCAGTAAATTTAATAATAAAGAAAAACCTATACAGCCTTTTGAAAGATCTTCTCTGTTACTACTACAATATATAAAAGTCAACAACACATAGCAGAGACCACTGGATTGGTCACAGCTTTTGATGAATTTGGATAAGTCATTTAACCTCTCTGGATCTCAGTTACCTCACTGAGGTAAGTTTGAAGAATTCAGTGGTTCTAAACTGCAGTCCACAGATAAGTGCTAATTGAAGATAAAAAACTTTATGGATAGAAGATGAAAAAACTAAAGATATTAAAAACTCATTCTAAGAACAGTTATTTATTTGGTATTCTTTATTTTTCAGGGTTCCTAATGTCAAAGTATTTTTTCTTAAACCTCATCTTGTTTAAATAAATGGAATAAAATTTCAGAAAACTTTAAAGTGTGCAATTTCTATAGGCTTTCCTTCAACTTCTAACTTTATAGTGTGAAATCTCATGAAAATAGTTGCTATGATTAATATATCTACAATTCAAGCAAAAGTTTTGAGAATGCTTTTTGAAAGTCAGTGTAGTGGTTGCTGAGGTAATGGCAGCTGTTGATATCTGAATCTCTCCGCACACCCTCCACCATTACACAAATCAACAAGAACATAAAGTAAAACCACACAAATCTTATGTACTTGAAATACCTAGAATACAGAGGGCACTAAAACTTCAAGTCATCTGGAAATAAAAATTAAACATTATTTTTCAGTAGAACTAGGTCTTAAGTTCCTGCCCTAAGGCTCTGTGGAATGCTAAGATGTCTGGAAAAACTATATGGGAGAAGAAGTGAGGTTACTGCTATGAATCACTTCTAGAATGAAGAAGTGCTAGATTTTCACATTGACAGGAAAATTAATGAAAAGAAGTCCTAGGAGATCAAAGTCCTGACACAAGGAAGGGATTGAGAAGTGTATGCAGGGCTTTGGGAAGATGTTTTAGAAAGGAAAATACTTTGGGAGAAGAAGAGAGTAAAAATGAGAAGTCATCCTTTGGAAACTAAGTGGTAAAAGGGGAAAAAAAGCATGAGATGGAAATTTAGAATCTTTCCTGATGAAACTGAAAAATGAAAGGACCCCCCCCCCCCTCCAAAACCTTCTCTGACCCTACGCTGATGGAAGAGGACAGTCTTGAACTAGCCATTTTATAAACCACCCTGAATGTTAGCTCTGTCTATGCAATGCAGGCATGTAAATGGTCTCATCTATACAAAGTTATCTAAAAAACAAACAAAATCCCAAACAGAAAATTAGACAAAACTTTTTGCGCTGATAAATTTTCCTAAAAACAACCATGAAACAGAAAAGTATCATAAATTGAATGAAATATTCTCAAACACATGTGAAGTAACATCAAATCAGAAATTCAAAGATTAATAACAGAAAAGGGTAATAAAAAACAAAAGAATTGATTAGACTCATTAAAGAAAATAGGAAAGAAAAATTGTCAGAAATGACTAAATTTTAAGTATTCAAGAGAGAATTGATATAAATGAAAATTTAACAAGAGGCATTCAATAAAGCCAGCAAAAATAGCCAGAAAAGAAACGTAAAATGTATCAGAAAGAAAGTGGTTGAAATGAAACTCAGGCAGAAGGTATCAAAACATATGTGTAATTGGAGTTCACAAAGCAGAAAAACAAATCAATGAAAAACAAATCAACTGCAAACCAAAAAATTTTTCCAGAAATAATAGACCCAAATCTGTATATTAAAAGAATCTGTAGGAAACCTTGGAAAATTCAGTATGAACAACCAACTCTAAGATACATCAGCAGCCATGAACATATGTAATGATCAGGTCTTGGTTTCTAAATACCATTCTCCAAGTAAGAAGTACCACTGCCCCTTGGAGACACAGCTGATTTCAGAACTGAGGCATGGGAAGTACATATGAGACTAAAATAGCTCACTGTAGCAAAAGCAGAGAATTGCTCAAGTAATTAGGGGGATGATCTAAGCATCAAAATAACTAATAATCTCAATAGATTATATAACTCCTTGAGTAGAATAAAAATTTGTGAATCTACACTGATACAAACTTAAAAAATGAAAACAAAGAAATGGGGGAAGAGATGTTCTTCCTTTCAGCAGAACGTCACCTAATGCAGGTAATGAGCATCATAGTAATAATTGATTCAAGCAAGAACCATCAATGATGTTGAACAAAATGATTTTCACAAAATACACCACCAACGTATTTATTAATTAAAAAAATTAGTAACTTTACAGAGGGGAAACCTGGAAGACACTACATTAAGTAATCAAAATGACCTGACATAAGCAGGAATGGAACAAACTGGTGTCATGTTGTCTCGTGATAGGCATTGAGAAAGACACGATGTAACTTCCGTTGGGTACCTGACAAAACTTGCACAACCTGAATGCAATCATGAGGAAACATCAGACAAATCTAAATTGAAAGACATTTTATACATTAACCGGCCTAAAAACATCAATGTCTCTTGTCTTTTCTAAAACATCATAATCATGAATATTAAAAAACTATGAACTGTTCCAAATGAAAAGTATTAAGGAGACTCGACAACATAATGCAGTGTGCGATCTTGCACCAGGTTCCCCCCGCATTGAGTTATCTGTAAAAAGTATTATGAGAAAACTAGCCAACTTGGAATAAACCTGGCAGATTAGATTCTTAGGAAATGGCCTCTTGCATTTATGGACAAAGGGTTCATGTCTACAATTTATTCTCATACAATTCAGAAAAAAATGTGGAGAGGGAGAGAGAGGTAAAGTTAGTGCAACGTTAACCATAGAGACTCTTGGTAAAGGGTAAAAGTAGAAACTCTTTGAATTTTTAAAACTTTTCAAGTTCGAAATTATTTGAAAATAAGTAAAAAAAAAAAAAAAACTAAAGCAAAATCAATGCATATATCTTTAGTGTTCATGCTTACAAATATTGCCTGTTTACCATTCTTCAGTTGTAATAGCCTTAAATAATTTAAATTGATAGGGTATTTCCTACCAGTTATATATTATCTCAGAAGTCTAGAATGTGCCAGTGAGTTAGTTAGGATCTGAGAAAATAGCAGTATCTACATTACATATCTAGTTATAAATTATCATTTGAATAACCTCTGTGTTGCCCTCTTGCCCTACTTTACTTGATTATTGATTAGTTTTCATTTGTTGTTCGGTAAAGTCAAGACTAAACAAAACCAACATTTCACCTATTTGCATATGTGCCTTCCAGTGCAAAAAGGTAATTGTGAACTTTATAATTTCAAATGAGAGAAAGAAGATCGGTGTGTGTGTTATTTTTTGCCAATATTTTAATTGCAGATTGTTTTCCTTTTATTCCCTAAGTTTGTTTTTACTGTGATTGTTTTTGTCTACAGTTCATATTTGTTTTCACTGATGTGTTTATGATATGTTTGCTCACTATTTGTTCTCCCATTTCAGTTTTTTGTTTGAGTTTAATGGTATCTTTCATGAAATATGTACTCAGTAATTTTTTTTAGTAAGAATCTATTATTAAATATTTTTTAGCTTTTGTCTCAAAAATTGTAATTTTACTATCATTCATTACCTGTCAAGATAGTTACAGAAATTTCGGGTAATGATAATTTTCTCTTAACATCTTGAAGATACCATTATTTTCATTATTTTTGAAGATATTATCCAGTATTCTCTTATATTTCATTTCTATTACTATAATAATGACTCTTTGGTAGGTGAACAAAGTTTATCTTGGCCTGCTTTAATGATACGCTGTCGTTGGTGCTCTGTGTTTTCACTGTGATGTGATTAGGTATAGATTTCTTGTTATTTTGCTTTGAAGTTCTACTTTATTGGAGAAGATTCACGTGATTCACCAAATATTGAAAAAATTTCAGTGAGTATTTCTTTAAATATTCCCTATTTACCGTATTCTGTCTTTCAGGAACTCTTACTGGAAGTTGTCTTTTATTCTGTCCACCATTGTCTCTGATGTTTCTTTCCTGTTCTCCCCCCCCCCCCCCCCCCCCCGCACATTCTAGGCAATTCCTTCAGTTAGGTGTGGAGCCGATCATCAAAGTGTGGTCTGTGGACGAGTGTTGACCCCTGAGTTTGTCCATGAGATAAACACAAAACCAGAGAAAGCACTGGGAAAGTTTTATAGCCACTTGACATTGTTGTGACATTATTGTTGTTGTTTTAAAAACACCGGCCTGAAATAGTTTGCAAATTTAAAAAGTGCTGCTTCACCACAGTTTGAAGGACACAGCTCTAACATGTAACACATATTTGTGTGTGTGTGTATTTTTTCCTGAACTGTCATTGTGGTGGTGATCTTCACAGAAAAGATTTAGGTACTGGATCTTTATATTTGTTATTTTCTCTATTTTTAACTCTCTTGTCATTTCATTTTGCTTATTTTCTCATCTCTTTCATCCTGTTTTTAGTAATGTCTGCTTGGCCTTATGCTATTTCCAGTGTGATGTTCATTATGATAATGGTGTTTAGTTTTTGCTTCCACATTATTTCTGACCTTAACATGTGTTTTTTCTCAAAGTATTTCCATAGCTGTTATGCATCTTTTGAGCTGTTGTTAAGGAGGTAATTATTTCAATACTTTTAACTCAGTTTTTATCTTTGTTGACTTTCATTTCCTTTATAGCAATATTTCTGTTATACTCTTTCTTGATTTCTTATTCTTTATCCCCAACATTAAAAAAATTGTGACTTGCTGTATAGCTCCAGTGAGGGTCTTTTTCACTTACTACTTATCTTTGAATGAGGTGAATTCTTTCTGTACTACCTATTTGCAGGAGGTTCATGTTAGGAAAGAGTCAAAATTATGTTTTAGGCTGCCCACCAGAACCCTTCCCCATTCACAAAGAAGTTTATCCTAATACACGGTGTGTATGTCAGTCAGTTCTTTTGGTATTCTCTGGTTGTTAGGAATTGGAAGCTGTGGGATCTGGCAGACTTGCACAGAGCAGATCTTTATTGTTAAATGCCAAATATTGTTTGTTTTGCCTTTTGGGAGTGCCACCTATTTGGAGACATCATCTCCACCACCTTCCTCTAAAATTATAGCCTTTGATGTTCTCTTAGAATCTTTTTTGCATGCTTGTTTGACCTTAGGGCATTTGCAAGCTCTTGCATGTATTTTGTGGTTTGAGGTTGACTTACCTAGTTTCATTAAAGATTGTTCTCATTTGTATTTCTTGTTATACTTGTTTTTACATAATTTTTGAAAGGAAATTGCCTCTTCTTTATTATATAATTAGAATCTGATACTTGTTTTCTTTTAATTATGATTTTTATGATACTGCAGATAAATAACTGTAAAAATTTATTTTGTAAAAATTTAGAATATATCACATTCATTAAAATTTTTTTCTGTTTTTCAATTACAGTTGACATTCAATATTATATTAGTTTCAGGTATATAGCATAGTGGGTAGACATTTATATAACTTAGGAAGTGATTCCACATATAAGATTACAACGCATCTGGCACCATACATAATAATTACAATATTAGTGACGGTCTGTCTTGTGCTGTACTTTACATCCCTGTGACTATTTTGTAACTGCTAATTTGTACTTAATTCCTTCACCTTTTTCACCAATCTCCTAATGCCCTCCAACCTGGCAACGATCAGTCTGTTTTCTGTGTCTGTGAACTTGTTTGTGTTTGGTTTGTTTATTTTGTTTTTTAAATTATGCATATATCTGGCTTATTTCACTGAGAATGATGATCTCCACGTCCATCCATTTTGTTGCAAATGGCAGTATTTCATCTTTTCTTACAGCTGAGCAATATTCCATTGTGTATATGTACCACAGCTTCTTTATCCAGTCATCTGTCGCAGGGCACTTTGGTTGTTTCTATGTTTTGGCCACTGTGAACAGCACTGAACATGGGGGTACATAAGTCTTTGTGGACAAAGAACTGCATGACATCACTAATATGCGGAATATAAAAACTGTAAGCAACAAAGAAAAAAGAAATGAACAAACAACCAACCCATGGACACAATCAATAGTTCAATGTTATTTGGGGATGAGAGGGAGAGGGAGGGGAGAAAGGGGAGGGGGTGGGAGAGGAGGGAGGGGGGGAAGCTAAATATAAGGTGATGGAAAGAGAAGTCACAATCGGTGGTGAACTTATTATACAACAAGGTGACAATGCACTGTAGAATTGTATGCCTGAAACCTATGTAATCCTTGCTAACAGATGTCACCCCAATAAGTCTATCAGTAAGAATGAATTTAAAAAAAATTATGCATATAAATAAAATCGTATGGTATTCGTCTTTCTCTTGTCTGACTTGTTTCATTTAGCATAGCACCTTCTAGGTCCATCCATGTTGTCTCAAATGATAAGATTTCATTCTTTTTATAGCTAAGTAATATTTCACTGTCTGTACATATTACTTCTTCTTTATTCATTTATCTATTGATAGACACTTAGGTTGCTTCCATATCTTGTTTATTGTAAATAATGCTTCAATGAATATAGGAAGGCATAATATATCTTTTCTAATTAGTATTCTGGAGTTCTTCAGATAAATACCTAGAAGTCAGATTGCTGGGTCCTAAGGTAGTTCTATTTTTAATTTTTTGAGGACCTTTTATACCGTTTTCCATAGTGGCTGCACCAATTTGTAATCCCACCAAGAGAACATGAGGGTTTCCTTTTCTTCACATCCTTGCCAACAGTAATTGTTGTTGATTTATGATGCTAGCCATTGTGATTTTAATTTGTATTTCTCTGTTGATTAGTGAAGTTGAGCATCTTTTCATATGTCTATTGGCCACCTGTATGTCCTCTTCTGAGAAATATGAGCAGAGAAACTGAATAGATTTTTTAATTGGTTTGTTTGAGTATTTTTGTATATTATATGAGTTCTATATTTTTTCGATATTAACCCCTTGTCACATATCAATTGCAAGTAACTTCTCCTATTCAGTAGCCTGTCTTTTTGTTTTGGGGGTGGTTTCCTTTGCTGTGAAAAAACTATTTTGTTTGATGTAGTCCCATTTGTTCATTTTTGCTTTTGTTTCCCTTGCCAGAGGAGACATATCCAAAAAAAAATACTACTAAAAGCAATGTCAAAGAGTTATTGTCTGTTTTCTTGTAGGAGTTTTATAGTTTCAGGTCTTACAGTTAAGTCTTTAATCTATTTTGAAGTTATTTTGTATAGGATATAAGAAAATGGTCTGGTTTAATTTATTTACATGATCTGTCCAGTTTTCCCAACACCATTTATTGAGGAGACTGTCGTCACCCCATTGTATATTTTTCACCCATTTTGTCATAGATTAATTGACCATATAGGCATGGGTTTATTTCTGAGCTATTGGTTCCATTGATCTATGTATGTTTTTCTGGCTGTATCATGCTATTTTGTTTACTATAACCTTATAGTATAGTTTTATATCATAAATTATATTTATGTGATACCTCCAACTTCGTTCTTCTTTCTCAAGATTGCTTTGGTTATTCAGGTTCTTTGGTTATTCATGGTTCCACATGAATTTTATGGTTATTGTAGTTCTGTGGAAAATGCCATTGGTATTTCGATAGGGATTGCATTGAATCTGTAGATTGCTTTGGGTAGTAGGATGGATATTTTAACAATGCTAATTCTTCCTATCATTGAGCATGGTATGTATTTCTATTTATTTGAATATTCTTCAGTGTCTTTTAGTTTTCTGAGTACAGTTCTTGGATCTCCTTGGTTAAATTTATTCCCAGGTTCTTTTTGTTTTTAATTAATTGCATTTGCAAATGAAATTGTTTTCCTAATTTGTCTTTCTGATAGTTTGTTATTATAGTATAAAAATGCAACCAATTTCTTAATATATTTTATCCTACTACTTTACTGAATTCATTTATCAGTTCTAAAAGTTTTGGGGGAATCTTAAGTGTTCCCTATATAGTATCATGTCATCTTCAAATAATAACAGTTTTACTTCTTCCTTTCCAATTTGGATCACTTTATTTATTTATTTATTTATTGTTAGACTTATTGGGGTGACATCTGTTAGCAAGAATTACATAGGTTCCAGGTGTACAATTCTATAGTGCATTGTCAACTTGTTGTATAATAAGTTCACCACCCAGTGTGAGTTCTCTTTCTGTAACCATATATTTAGCTTCTCTTCCCTTCTCTCCCACCCCTCCCCCTTCTCCCATCCTCTCCCCAACTTGTCTTCAAATAAGCATTAAACTATTGATTGTGTCCATGGGTTATTTGTTTGTTTGTTTTTTCTTTGTTGCTTTCAGTTTTATATTCTGCATATGAGTGAAGTTATACAGTTTTTGGTTTTTTTCTGTCTGGTTTATTTTGCTTAGCATGATGATCTCCAGGTCCATCCATTTTGTTGCAAATGGCAATATTTCATCTTTTCTTACAGCTGAGTAATAGTCCATTGTGTATATGTACCACAGCTTCTTTATCCAGTCATCTGTCACAGGGCACTTTGGTTGTTTCCATGTTTTGGCCACTGTGAACAGTGCTGCAATGAACATTGGGGTACATAAGTCTTTTTATTGTTTGATTGATGTGGCTAGGTCTTCCAATACTATGTTGAATATAGGTGGTGAAAGTGGACATCATTTTCTTGTTCCTCATGTTAAGGAAAATGCTTTTAACTTTTCACCATTGAGTATAATGTCAGTTGTGGATACATCAAATTTATTAACCTCAATTGTATAAACAAAAATATTCTTATTTTTGGTAACTACATCCAGGTAGAAGCTGTATTTCTATAACTTTTTCAGGGGTACCTTATTTACTAGTCAGCTATAAAAGTGTGTAATACAAGAATTACATATGCCAGAGATGTCATAACTAAGAAACAAACAATTTGATTGGCTTGAATATCTCAACACTACTGTTAGTTCAATGTATTGAGTAACAAAGATCTGTTATTTTTTTCCTTAAATATTTTTACATATTTCCTACATGTATAAAAATCTTACTTGTGCTTCAGGCATTATGCTAACTAAGGCTTATGAAAATAATAAAGGAATGAATATTCTGGTTGTCATCTAGTTGGCAACTGGCATAATTATGAGGCTTGTCAGATTACAAAATACGGGGTATATGAGGACTCCCTCTAGGAGGCACGACACCTGCCCAGTTTCGTGCTATACGATTCTTATACCAAATATACTCTCTTGACTTTAGTTCAGTTTCCGTTAATTTTACATGAAACTTTAACATTCTGACATTCACCTTTTGTGTGATCCCTGGTGATGTCAGAAGCCTCAGCATCATGCTGAAGTGATTGAACCTCTCCCAAAGAGGCTATGTGGGGTTGCGAAATGATATGTTTTTCCTGTTCAACCTTGATGTGCCTGAGGCTACCGACGTTATCCTTTCCTTCAGTTTATTAACATTTTGGAAATTGTGTGTATGAACAAAGAAAGTTTTGAGGCAGCGAGGTCGTTGCTTAGAAATAAATGTGAGGCTATCACATTTTGAACAGGTAACATGCAGGACCAGAAGAATGACAATTCAAGAGAGGGGCAGATGGGATGATTCTATGATTCTCAATAAAAAACCCCAGGGAAGAAGACCCTGTTGAAGAAAACAAACAAACCCCCCAAACCAAAACAAACAAACAAACAAACAAACAAAAAACCACAAATGATAGAACTTTTTTCCCTCTAGTTCAAGATCTCAGAGGTGACTTTTAATTTTGCTTGTGTTTATAAGGAAGATAGTCCTTTTTATTACTTTCTGTCTGTTCATTAGTTTATGTGACTTCTGATACAAAAGGTTGGAAGGACAATGTAGGAATGTTAAATGTATAGTAATAGAACTCTGCTTTTTCTCCAAGATGCTGCAGAGGGGTCACTGGCTCACCATGTTTATCTTCTGTGAGTCCTTAGTGTTTGAGGAGTTGTTGGAGAGTATGTGGGGCAGTTGTGGGTACAGAAAGAAAAGCACATTGCTTTGGTGATTATATGGCACTACATCCTCTTCAATCCAGATAGACCTATCTGGGCAGAGGAAACCAAATACTTCCCCCACTTCACTTCACTTTGAGTAAACACTCTAAATGCTTAGGGGTCTGTTTTTTGTTTTGTTTTTTAGTACAAGTTACCAAAATGGAGACATGTTTGTAAACATAAAGCCACAACCTTCATTTAACCTTTTTAGGGCAAAGAAAGGAAGTTATAGGAGAAAACAGAGGGGACTTCAGGCATTGACCTGAGTACAACAAAGTTTTCTGGGCACCAGGGTTGATATTTCTCAGGTTCAATTTTTCATTTAACTAGAAACACTACCTGTTTTGCTCTTTGCTTTCCTGCTTTCACAGGAAGTCCTTAACCTGAGATTTTTAAGGCCACTCAACTGCTTTTAATGTATGTCCTCTGTGGGACAAGGGTCACCTATAATTTGGGGGGGGTGTTAAACTTTAAGTTAGTTACTGACTTTCTATATCATCAGTCATGGTTTATTATGAGTGAGCTGCCATGATTATGATTGGCTCTATCTCCTCAGGAATACATAGCACTGTTAGGTGACTGTGGAATCCTGTGGGGAACTTCAGCCCTCGGTCACAGTGTTAAGAGCTCCTGGTTTCACAGTTCCCTGAGTCCTCTTTGGAGTAACTTTGATTTATATTTAACCAAAGCTTATATAAAGCTGTTGTCAAAAACCTTGAATTCTCATGCAAGATGCCAATAAGGTAGAGGCGACAGAGTGTCCATTTCCTGGCATCCTCAAGTTCTTTAGACTGCTGAGATCCCTGTTTCCTGAAATATTTGAGTAGAGTGGCCCAAGTCCCCGAGAAATCTAGTTGCTTCTACGAGATCCACAGGGAGCTTTAGGGGGTTTCTCCTGACCACCTTTTGCTCTGGTGTTTTCTGTCTGGGAAATGCTTGACCTCCATATGTTTCCTGTTTCTGTGACAGTTGTTCTCTTTCTCTGCAACTGTCTTGGTCATGTTGAACATAATGTTTATTCTTTCATTTCCTTATAATACCACAATAAGATTGTCATGTGTGGCTAACCATAAATGAAACTTTGGGGAATGGGATCACTGATTAATACACAATACCAATTCATGCATAATCAGATGATATGCTTATTGTCTGATTAATAGACAGCAAGTTAAAATTGAATATTAGACACTGTCCCAAAACTTCATCTATCACTCGTCTGTTAGGAAGAGAGCCCTCACCTATCTTAGGTCCTGGAGGTGATCATTGCCTTCTAGATGTTTTTCTTTTTCTCTTGGGACCTTGTCCTCATCTCAAAAGCTGCCAGCCAACTCCCCAGAATTGTTGTTATTTTGTTTAGAGAAATTTAGGTCTTTACCTCCTTCTCTCCAAACCACATCCCAGGTTTGCTTTTGTGTATTCAAAATTACTTGAGCTACTCTGTTTACCAAATGAAGTTTTCTACATTTATTAATATAAAACTTGGATATGAAAACTTGTTTTTATTGTGTCCCTGAAAAAATTCTTAAGAGCTCAACCACTCTCAACCAGGCAGAGTATGTCTGAGGGATTGGTGTGTGTAATTGCCATTTACTGACTGTCTTGGCATTGTACCTGCTGTTTTATTTAATCTTCTTCAGTCTTTTGTTGTAAAATATACTGAAAAGCTTAAATGCAGTCTAATGAAATATTATAAAGTAAGCACCTATGTTGCATGTAGCTACCTCTTGCGTATTTTCTGACTCTAGCATTCAAACCTGTGAGTATACTATGATTTATTCATTCTGTTGTTAATTTGTGCATCATAATTAATAAGACTGAGGGAATTCTTAACATATTTCCTGGAATACACATGCATTAAATTTTATTTTTGCATTTAGTTAAGAGTAAAATTGCTGTTCATCCAAGTTAGTCTTCTCAATGTTTTTGTGAGGTGAAGGGAAATGAGGAAGATACTGTTAAAATGAAGATTCTGACTCAGTTAAGTCTGGGGTGGATCTGAGATTCTGCATTTGTATAATAAAGAGCACAGGTGATGTTGATGGTGCCTGCCAATAAACCACTCTTTGTGTTGGAAGGATTAACACAATATCATTACATAAATTAAACACAAGACAACTGTGATGCTCATTGTTTGGAATCCATACATCATGGTTAGCTTTGTGTCAACTTGGCTGTGGCACCCTGTTGCTTGGTCAAACACAAGTCTAGGTGTTTCTGTGAAGGTATTTGTGGATGTGATTAAACAATCAGTTAACTGGAGGTAAAGCAGTTTACCTTCCATAATGTGGGTGGGCCACACCCAATCAGTTGAAGGCCAAAGAACAAAGCCTGATGTTTTCTGAAGACTAAGCAATTCTTCCTCAAGACTGAAATGTAAAAACCCTACCTGAACTTACAGTATGTAGATTTTAGACTCGAGACTACAACATCAACTCTTACCTGAATTTTCAGCCTACTGG
This sequence comes from Lyroderma lyra, assembly GCA_004026885.1. Classification (NCBI taxonomy): domain Eukaryota; kingdom Metazoa; phylum Chordata; class Mammalia; order Chiroptera; family Megadermatidae; genus Lyroderma; species Lyroderma lyra. Next base: position 178,797 of record PVJL010000418.1, read on the forward strand.
CCTGCCTGATTGCATTCTTGCCAGCCTCCACAACTGTTTGAACCAATCCTATAAGATCAGTGTCATTGTCTGTCTGTCTGTCTGTCCGTCTGTCTATCTACCTATCTATCTATCTATCACCTTCTATTGGTACTGTTTTCTTGAAGAACCCTGACTAATACAACACAAAAACACGAAGAAGAACACTAAAACAAAATGCACCAATTTCCTGTGGGGCAAGGGAAAGAAATGGGAACGTGGTGAGAGGAGACAGAAAAATTGGGACTTTGCATGGGTCAGTGATGAAAATGTGCCACAAACTAGGAATAATTGAGATGACTTCTAAATCTGGAGGTTTAACAAAACAAAGAAACGGAGAATAGCGGATCGAACCTACAGCATCCACGGAAGATTGGCTTTAGTTAGAAGGGGAGGCTCTAACAGGAGGGAGAACAGGATAGATGACGCCCCTCTTTACTCCTGTGGCTCCCATTTTTGTAGTTTATATGGGATGGTTGTAGGAAGCCCATATTGTCTGGAGACCTGAATTGCATAAAGAGAGGAAAGAAAGCCATTACCAGCTGCTGTGCAGTTCTTGATGGCATTATAAGTAGGTAATAGCTAACAGAAGGAAATGAGGCTCGATACGGAAGGCAACTGATGTTCTTTTATGAGCTGAGGCAAAACACCGGTAAGGAAAACTTAAGGTGATGCCGGAGGGGAGGCTACCCACCAGGTATTGAAGCAGTGGGGCTAAGAAAGAACACTTATTTAGGTAACTGGTATTTATGTGGTGGTTCTAGAACCACAAAACTAGTTACCTCTCTTATTAGGACAAAGGGTAGTCAAGTATTTTTTTAATTTAAAGGTGAGAGGTCTAAGCAAAAATGTCAGCTTCCCCCTAATTGAGGTAGACAATTTTTTTCCACACTTTGCAGATGAAGAGATTGCCTAGTTTTAAAGAACCAGTGGCAAAACTAGTATGTGACACTTAGTTGAGCTGATGTCAAGACTTTGTCTCTTCAGGGTGTAAAGTCTGAAGTTACGCAGACCCAGATTCACACCCTTGGCCTTGCCACTTACTAGGAATGGTCTTCAACAATCTTTGCATGCTTTAGTCTCTATCTATAATGTTGGTATGGAATAGTTCTTTTCTCATAAAGCTGATATTAAATAAATTAACCCATGTAAACTGACTTGCTTTGCTTAGTAGCATGCCTAACACAAGTAACTGCTCAATGCATGTTATTTTCTAATATTAGCTATTAGAAATAGTGATCTCAATGTTAAGAAACGTAGAAATTAGTTTTTCCAAGTGTGACTCTTTGTGTTCTTGCCTAGGCTTTTGGTGACCAGTTTAGTGAGACAAGTGACCCATGGCATTCAATTAAGAACAAAGCTCTTCTCCTTAATAGACTAAATTGTACAATCCTTAAATCCTGGCCTCTTACAAAATAAAAAAGATAAGAATCGTTCCGTATTTTCTATCCCTGATGGTTTCAGGTAAAAGTACTTTCATCAAGCAAAGCATTATTACATTATGAATAATGCATTATGCCTTTTCAGAGACAAGAAAGATGCAAAGGACCAAAGACATATATTTTGCTCATCAAAATTGTTGCTTGTTATGTTGAAGAAATATCTAATTTTGAGCTCAGTCTGTATTTTTTCTTCTTTTATGTTTATGGATACTTTAATCTGAACCAGCCTTTTAACATTAATTTTCTATCATCAGATAAATAGAAAGATGTCACTCGCCCCCCCCCCCCCCCGCCTTTTTTCTGCTAAGTGTGTATGTATTAAACCACTGACTTCTCCGTCTCCATTTAAGATGGTTTTCATCTGTATTATGGGTTGAATTGTGTCACTCTCTCCCCAGTTCATATGTTGAACACCTAACATCCCAGAAGGTAGCCTTGTCTGGAGATAGTCTAGTTGCTTTTTTGGAGGTGATGAGTATGTTAATTATTTTGACTGTGGTGATGGTATCACGGGTGTATGTATATGTTAAAATCATCACATTGTATATATTAAATGTGCAGTCTTTTTATTGTACCTTAATTATATCTCAAAACTGTTATAATCAGTATAAATATAAAATCAAATAAGAAACATCAGAGCAGAGCTTCAGTATCCTTTATGAATTACAGTGACGTGTGACAGCTCAGTCGTTAACATGAAGGACTGTTGGGTGTGGCTTAGCCTACTACATCCATGACTTGAATTTCATTTGAACAACTTTTCCTTCGGAAAGACATTAAGCAGTGCTTCAAGACATTTCAGGAAATTCCTTAGCAGTTTAGAAAACCAGTTAAGAAGATGGGAATAATCTTGTATGGTGTGAAGAACAGTGTAAGAGTTGACATGCATAATCGCTTTCTGGAAAGATACACAAGTACCTGGTAACAAGAGTTCCTCGGCGGGTGGTGACTGAAACCTGTTTTTCATTTGTGAAATTTGCAGATGTCAGACACAGAATATAGGGTCTTTATAGAGGTAATGAATTAAAATGTCATCCTTAGGATAGACTTACATCCAATACGATGGATGTCCTTATATAAAGAAGAAATTTAGAGACAGATACACAGGGAGAACACCATGTGAACATGAAACCAGAGACAAGGGTTCTTTGTCTACAAGCCAAGGAATGCCAAGATTTTCAGCAGACCACCAGAAGGTAGGGGAGAAGCGTGAGACAGGTTCTGCCTCACAGCCAGCCCTTGGAAGAAGCCAACTCAGCTGACACCTTGACCTTGGACGTCTACCATCTGGAACTGTGGGACAGTAATTTCTGTTGCTTAAGCTCCACCCAGTACATGGTACTTTGTAACAGTAGTCCTAACAAGCACCCTGTGTACAGGGCTCTGGTAGGTGACATCTTTAGTAGAAGGCCCAGACTGGTTTTCATGTTCCTGCCTGCCAGATATTAGCTGTGCTACCTTAAGAAACTTAACAACTTTGAAAAGCTTATTTCTTACGTTGTTGGTGGCCTGACCAATAGTCATTCTTCACACGCACTGTGCTGCTTTCTTGGTGGCAGAGATTGTAGTGGAGTCTGAGGATCCTGATACTAGCTTTCTCAGCTTCCTTTACGGTCTGAGGGACATAAGAAAAATTTGGTTGGTGAAGACTTCTTTTTTCTCTGAAAATGAGAAGCATGGGATGAAACATCTTTCTTCTTACTTTTTTGTTTGTTTGGAGATCAGAGGTTATTTGTATATGTCATGCTTGAAACTGTGGCCACCATATTGTCACATGGGACTAATAGTACACTGATGATGGCAGGACAGAAAGGTGGATGGCTGACATCACAAAAACAGTGAGCTAAGCCTGGACATGCCTCACCCCAGGTTTCCTGGCCTTGTCAGTCCCTGCTCTGATGGCCTTGCACGACTTAACCTTTTCCATCCTGGCAGCAATCCTAAGACACCACTATTTTCCCATTTTAAAACTGAGAAAGCTGAAATAAAATTACCCAAAGTTCTGCATATAGATACTTAACAGTACAACAAAGATTTGAAAACCATTCCGTCTTCAGAACCTGTACTCTTAACCACTACACCAAAAATATATGAAGCACTCTCAGTTGGGAATTCTTTTATGCAGTGCTGACACCACCCTAATGGACAGCCACCCCTCTAATATGAGAGCGAGAGCCCTACTCAGAATTGTTGTGAGAATTTCATGAGATAATAGGCTAAATGCCTGGCAAAGTAGCTTGTGCACAGTAAGTGCCTAACAAATACTCAGATTGCTTTCCATTCCAGAAGTAAGTGGTATGGATTTGAGGAACTCCCAATACTCCTCCCCTCCTTTAGATCACAGGGCCCAGCACTTGAGCCTGGCCCTAGGTGGGACTTTTACTTTCAGAAGTGGCTGTTGGAGCGTGCAATGGGGACAGCAACAGCTGCTGCTGCTTTCAGGTGTGGTCTGTGAGACAGCTGCAGGTTACTCTGTGCCAGGAAAATGTCTGGGCCACTGGAATCTCAATATCAGTAATGGATGGTGGCAGCCTGATTGCTGGGTACAGAGGCAGAGGTAGCCAAGACATGATCACTCAGGGAATTGGCTTCTGAGTGTTTTGTTTTTTTTGTTTTGTTTTTCTCTGCTGTGTGAGCCCCAGAGTAGGCTGGAAAAAAGTGGCCTGGAGTGACTTGAGAAGCTCGTTTCTGGAAAGAAGCTATGACATGGAGCCCTGAGAGGCATGAGGCACCCTGTTCTCATATCCTGGACTCCATCCTCTAAAAACTACTTATTTGCAAGGCACACATGTTGCTCAACTCTACAGTTTGTATGAAAGATGGTGCACAGAGAGGTCTTGACCTTCACACGACTCAGGAAATACGAAATCCTTTCCACGTGCATAGCAATGGTCCCAGTATGAGCTGGGATATGGAAGAGAGCCAGGTCTTCTGAAGCCTGCAAGGGATGTGACATCCAGTGACTGTCGCTCCTACACAGTAGGAATCTTGCTTGGAAGAAGACATTAATGTCTTCCTGACTATATACTGATACCATGGGAATCATTCTGATAAAGGTAACTTACTCCTACGTGCCGACGTTTCTGAAGGGATCTGAGCACCTTTGTTTTTCTTTTTTGATAGCTTTCATAACTGTATTACACAGAGTATCTGAGTTAGGTATTTGGGGAGTGATTTTCTGTTTCTTGTAGTTTAGTTAAAACTGTAGTCCCTTCCCAATTTGTGTAGCTGACAATGTTCCAGTCATACCATGATTTCTGCAAATTCCAGCTCCAGCTTCCAGTTTCAGAACCTAAAGCATGTATCAGCTGCCAGAAGACATTCAGGTAAACAACATGTTTGATTTTTTTTTTTCTTTACTAAATATTGGGAGAATCTCAGGAGCTCTCCTCTGGTTTACTACCTTGCTCACTTTTCTGTTTCCTAACCTCTGTCACTCACTGTCATCCCCCTCATATCACCTCCCAACCAGTGACAACTTTCTCTTCCTGTCATAGAGAGTAGGTTTTGTTTTTACTTAACTGTTACTCTGTAGCCAAGGGACCAGCTGAAACCCATGACCTATAGCAGCTAACCGCCCCTATTAGAATGGCTTACATATTTTCTCAGCAAACAGAAGTCTCTTCCTAAGAGGTGTTAATGTAATAGTCACTCGTACATATTTAAAAATCAACTGTCACCATACTGTTTTGCTTTTTCAAATAGTATAAGCAAAACCTCAGTTGTTCTGTCTTGGACGTTAACTTGAACAGCAGTGATTGCCCTGGTGGCAATCCTCTCAGCAATCTCAGGATTATTGATGTGTGTGACTCTATACAAAAGGTCAACAGGTAAATAGGCTTTATGAGTTCTAGCAAATTTTCTACCCTTAGTTTGTGATTTATCTCAGGCTTTTAGCCTCTCTTTCTTCAACTGTTAGGCCTTCTTTGTTCTGTGAAGCAGAAAACCAGGAACTCCTAAAAACAACAATAGCTGGTCTTAATCAAAGAGGTGTCAGGTTCCGTGCTAAGCACTTTGCACGATCACACAGCAACCCCGAGAGTCATTCTCATTTTACTTTTTTCCAGCTGATACAAAGAAGGCATAGGAAGTAAGCAGCTCCCTCCAAACAAGATGACACAATTACTTGGTAGAGAAGTGAGGATTCAGACTCGGTGGGGTCTGACTGTGGAACTCCCACTTTAACTACTATACAGTACTGCTTAAATTGTACATGAGTGAAAGCAGCTTTTCAGAGAAGGTCTAGATGCTTTCCCTACAAAGTACATTTATTTTAGTCTGTGGGAATTTGTGATATTTCCATTATCTGTTCAAAAGGACTCTTGGCTCATTTTTTGGATCTAAGTTTTTCGGTGCTAGTGTGGGTTGAAGGTCAGGGAGGACTTTCTTGAAAATGTGGTACCTCTGGTGACTTTGAGACTGATTGACAAGAATGAGCTTCACTATTGTCCTTTATCACCCATTCCTTAAGCACTTACCATGTGATTGACACTGAAATAGATGTGAAAGATTCATGGAGTCACATGTTTTAGTTACTGTTTTTAAGACTCTTTAATCTCTCTTCTCTGTCATAGAATATTCTATCTTACTCCAACAAGATCATGTAGGAGAGTAATGACAGAATGTGATCAAGAAAAGGGACAAGAATATGAAGTAATGCTACTGAAGACTGGAGTAAAAGAGAGTTTAAAAAGTTGAGTGACAGACAATTATAAGACATTGACGAGAGAAATTAAAGAAGATACAAATAAATGGAAATACATATGCTCAGGGATAGGAAGAATTAATATAGTTAAAATTAATATAGGAAGAATTAATATAGTTACCCCAAACTATATATAGATTCAATGCAATCTCTATCAAAATACCAATGGCATTTTCACAGAACTAGCACAAATTATCCTGAAACTTACGTGGAGTGATAAAAGACCCCAAATAGCCATGGCCACCCTGAGAAAAGAACAAAGCTGTAGGTATCATGTTACCTGATATCAAATTGTACTACAAGGCCATTGTAATAAAAACATGGTATTATCATAAAAACAGATGTATAAATCCATAGAACAGAATAGAGAGCCCATGCATATATGGTCATTTATTCTATGACGAAGCAAGAATTTACTGTGGGGTAAAGACAGTCTATTCAATAAATAGTGCTGGGAAAACTGAACAGATATATGCAAAAAGAAATTAGACCACCCTCTTATGCTATATATCAGAATAAACTCAAAATGGAGTAAAGACTTAATCCAGAAGAAAATATAGGAAGTAAACTCTCAGACATTACTCTTACTAATATTTTGGGGGGATGAGTGAGAAAATAAAGGGATTAGGAAGTGCATTTTGGTAGTCACAAAATAATTACAGGAATGTGAAATAGAGTATGGAGAATATAGTCAATAATGTAAAAACTATGTATGGTGTCAGATGGTCACTGGACTTACCGAGTAGATCACTTTATAAATTACATAAATGCCTGACCATTGGACCATACATCTGAAACTAATATAAAATAATGTAGAATGTCAACTATAATTAAAAAAATAAATTGTCATGAGCTATAAAGTACGGCATAAGGTATGTAGTCAGTGGCGTTGTAATAGCTATGTATGGTGTCAGATGGGTAGTAGACTTGTTGGGTTATCACTTTGTGAGGTGTGTAAATGTGTAATTATTATGTTGTCTTGTATGCCAAACTCTAATAATAATAATAATAATAATAATAATAATAATGACAATAATAATAATAAATCATGTAAAACTGTTGTGGCTAACAAATAAATAAATAAATAAAAGTTTGAGTGAGTAGAGATAAGGCTTGAGTCAAGTCTTAGGAAGAGGGAAAGTCAGCCTTGAGTCAAAAGTGTTGTTATGAATCTAAAAAGATGAGGGTTGCTTCTAATTAAATTTTAGTGAAGAGGAAATCTAAATACTGATTTCATTCATGTATACTTTTATTCATGGACCAGACCTGATGTCAGAGATCATGGAATCAGATTCATTGCTTTTGAAAGGCTTGTTTTTGAGAAAGATGGAGTGAGTCAGTTTTTATATAATGCAACAGGTTAAAGGATTTATTAGAGGAATGAACATGATTGAGAGCAGAATATCTTTGATTAGGGATCAAAGAAGAAAGGCTTTGTAAATGAAATTACACATAAGCTGGGCTGTTAAATAGGAGATTGCTGGGCACTGAGGGCTGTTAGAGTAAGAATCAGATAAATGTTTCTATTTGGTAAGTACGGAAATAATTGGTATTCTTTTTACTTTTTGTTTCATAACTTGTAGAAACTGCTTTTAATTACAAAAATAATACGTGACTATTATGTCATTGTGAAAATTTCAACTGGAATAGATAAAATCGGCATTCTTTTATCAACCCTTCCTTCCAGATCCTCTCAATTTTAGTTCTTTTCTCAGAATGAACCATTGTTATCAGTGTTATCAGTATATTTCTATATTTTTGAAACATAGAAAAACAAATACTGTTTTCCGCATTTAAATACAAATAGTATCACAACATATAGATTGTTCTGCAATTTATTTATTTATTTATTTATTTATTTATTTATTTAATTTATGCTTTTTGGTATGTGGGTAGCTCCCTGGCTAGGAATCAAACCCAGGTCACAGCACTGACAGCGCCAGCGCCGAAGCCTTAAGTCACTACACCATCAGAGAACTCCCTTTTTTTCTTTCTTTCTTTTTTTTTTTTTTTGCTCAATTTATTTTTTTTAAACCTCAACTTTATGTCCTAGATCTATTATTTTAATACTGCATACTATGAGTACACAAAATGCATGTACAATATTTTATTTAACAATTCCCCTATGGATAGATACTGTTTTTCTTCAGTCATTAGAAGAACACCAAATGATAGTTTCAGAGTCATGGTTATCCTTTTTAGGAGGGTTTTAAAAATATATATAAACTAATGGATAGAAATAGCTCATTATCTATGGTGATAGTTTTCTCCAAATCTATCACTTCTTTTAATTTTGTTTATTATAGATTTTGAAATTTTCAATTTTTATGTAGTAAAATGCATTGGTATCTTCCATTACAACTCTTGTATTCTGGGATACGTCTATGAAACCTTCCTTCTCTCTCACTGACAAGACCATATTAATCATTGCAATAGTGAACTGGAAACTAATATGAATAGTTCAACCCATTTTTAAAGCTGTAGAATTCTGAAGAATTCCTATTGGCACTTACAAAAATAAAATAGAATGTGAGAAAAGAAGACACAAAGAGACTTAACAACTGTATACTATCCATCTGTTTCTAAGGACTAATTGTTTTTATATTAGTGAGTTGAATTGATGACTCTTAATGTTGATTTGACCTAATTTTAAATATCTGTTGAATAAAAGAGAATTCCAGGGAGATGTGCAAGTATTTCATATTATTTTCAATATTAGTGGCTGTGAGCTCCCTTCTTTTAGGTGCTCATATTCAACTACCTGGATTTCCATTTGTATATTGATCAGGAAATAAGATAAATAATTTCCAGATTTTCTAGGAGAAGGTTGAGTTCCATCTTCAGGTGTCATGCTGAATTGATTCTCAGCCTTTACTGAAAGCTACTTAGGCATGGGATATAAAGTAAAAACCATTTCTCACCCCACCCTTTCATTATGAATGGGAACAAAACCTAACTAGACTCTAGTTAAAGTATTTTAATAATGAATTCAAAGACTGTGTCCTCTAGGAGAAAGTCCCCATTCCTAGATACATATAAAGCCATTGTAAAATCCTAAAAATATCAGCCATTTATTCATGAACTTCAAACTGAAGCACATTGACTTCTTGGACAGACAGGGATCAGTGAGAAGGAAGAACTAACCAGCATATTATAACATGGGGAAGATGAAAGAGTCTGTCACTAGCAGAGCTAGTGGCCCACAACAATCCACTGATAGGAAAGTTGGGCACTGCTTGGGCAGACATTGGCATGAGGAAGATCCAATGGGTGAATGAGCTCAGCAGTGATGGGAATATGTGGTGATATTGTTATGGACCACCTGACTCCCGGTGAAATGATCCAAAACTATTTGGGGTATGAGAAGTAGGTAATGAACTTTGAGTTAGGGTATTGACAAATGGCAGTGTTAACCAGGTAGATTGAAGTCCAGGGCTGAACTTTGATCCTATCAGAGGAATTTAAGAGGTAGTTGGAGAATAAAGGCAGAGAATCATTTCTATTAACTGGACCTATATATGAGGGCTGTCCTGAAAACAATTCAGCCATTGTCAGTATAATGAGAATATTCACATGGGTGGATAATTTCTGAACAGCCCTCATGTAGTTGTCAGCTCATTCATTGTTCTTTTATTTAGTAAATATTTCCTGAGCACCTACTGTATCTTAGGCAATGGGAATAGCAGTGAAAATAAGACAAAAATCAGTCTTTGTGGAGCTTGGATTCTACTAGAGAAAGATAGGCAATTAATAAATAATATAAAGACTGTGTCACATGATGCTATGGAGAAAAATGGAGCTGGGAATGGGGATAGGGAATATAAAGTGCTGGTGTTGCAATTTTAAATAGAGTAACTTGAGAGAGTCTTTCTGAGAAAGTAGTATTTGAGCAAATGTCTGAAGGAAGTGAGGGAGTGAGGCATGAATCTTTCTAGTGAAGAAGGTTTCAGACAGGAGAGAATACAGGTTTCTGAGGTGAGAGAGTTCCCTGTGTGTGTATCAATGAGAGTTCAACCAGAGACAAAGAATCAGTGAGGGAGATAGTGAAGGAGAGGCACCCTTATTACAAGGAATTGATTGGTTTACGTGATTATGGGGGCTGGCTAAGCAAATGCAAAACTGTAGGGCAATATAGGAAACGAAAAATATGAACACAGTGGAAATCAATGGCCAAAGGGCCAAAGCTATTGTTCACAGGAGGAAATCGGGCCCACCAGATTACCCAGGATAATTTTCTTAAAGTCAAATGATTAGAAATTTTAATTACACATGCAAAATCCCTTCACAGTAGCACCTAGATTAGGGTTTGATTGAATGTAACTGGGGACTGTAGTCTCATCAAGTTGACACACCAAGAAGGCCATCACAGCATGTTCAAAGAACAGCAAGGGGTCAATATGATTAGAGGGGTGTGAGCGTATGGAAAGATAGAAGCTGAGTCAGAAGTAATAAGGGAGCCATTGTAAGGACTTTGAAATTTGCTCTGAGAGAGATGGGAGCCATTGGAGAGTTGTTAGCAGAAAGAGAGAGAGAGGATCTAATATGTTAGAAGGATCACTCTGGCACTGTATAGGGGAATAGATAGTGGTAGGCAACATAATGTAATTTAGAGGCTTGGTGGTGCTGGATGTCTTCAATAAATGCTAGCCACTATATTTAATGATAATGCGTTATTTTTAAAGCCTCACTGGATCATAGTCCTAAGGCATAACAGGGGAACATTGTTCATCAACTAAGTTATATAACAAGAACTGTAATAGGCATTAGGGATCCCACACTGATCAAGACAAAGCAGTATATTATAGCTTTTTGTTTCTCCAGAGTGGCGCCATTTACAATGAGCTTTCTTATTAGCCAGGTACCAAGGGAACTAAATTGTTATGTGATGTTGAGTACTTACCCATGGTGTGTGGCAGGGCCCAGGTCTTCCTGTACCCCATCCATCATATGCAGACTCCTGAGACACACAGCACATGGGATACTCCAGCCAAGGGATAGATTTTGTTACCTTGATTTTTCTGACTTCTTCATTATCCTTTTGAGTTAAGCTGAAAACAAACAACTCAAAGAAACAACAACCCAACAAAAAACTAGGATGACATAATGAAAGACAATGGCGATATGCCAGCTATTGTTCCTTGACCCAGAATATCATGCCTGCTCCTTTTATGGTCTCTCCCTGAATGTTGTCTTAGAGTGACATTTGCTTGCATGGTGAAGAGATACCTGTGTGATGTTTGGAAGACAGAATGAAGGTAGCGATTCTTCCTCTGGCTGTGCTGGGTGCACACCAGTGCGGGTCCTAGCAGGGGTGAAGCAGTGACTTCCTGAGGCTTGGTGACTCACGGTCCGTCTCCAGTTTTGGGGCAGCAGATAACGATGCTTTAGTTGTAGCTTCTTGCAATTTCCTGATTTCTGGGTAGAGTGACCTTACCTCTCTAACTTAGTTTCTTCCAGCACTTCTAAAAATTTACCAATGGCTTATTTTACTGTGTTAAATCCTGTTCTGTTTGAAATATGATAGCTCTCATTGACTCAGAGGTCTTCTCTACCACTTCTGTGGCCTAGAGAAGGCTCCAGTCTGCAAGCTCCTTCCTTCCTGCCCTCGACTCCAACCCTGGGTCTTTTTCCAAAGATAAATGACCTGTGACAGGATACCACCTCTGTCCAAAACGAGGGAAAGGAAGAGTTGCTAGGAAGCCTATGTAGGGGCAGGGGGTGGTGGGAGAAAGATAACAAGAGACTTAAGAGTGGGAAGGAAGGGGAGGGAAAGCCAACCCTTCTAAACTCTCTGCGTTTATTAAATCCCTTAAATACTTCCTAAAAGCTTGTGATTTAAATGATAACTGATGCAAGATGGTGAGCACATAGTGCAACACTTAGGTGATGTATTGTAGAATTGTACACCTGGAACCTAGGTAATTTTACTAACTAAGGTCACCCCAATAAATTTAATAAACACACACACAAGTGAGTGGAAAGAAAGAGGAATGAGTAGTCTTCTTTATGTATGGCTATACTTTACTTTCTCCTAAACTCTCCCAGACTCAGTGTTTTTAATCCCTCTCAGACTGTTCTGTTTTTTTTTTTTGTTTGTTTGTTTGTTTTGTTTTTTTTTTTTGTGGGGAGAGGGTAGGGAAACATACAAGGGCTGTCTGGAAAGTATCCAGCCATGTAACATGAAAAAATAGAGGCATTTAGGTTGGATATTTTCCTGGACAGCCCTCATACAGTATTTTATTTATCTAACATTCTCTGTCATATATAGAGTACCAAAAAATGTATACACATTTTAAGAAAGGAAAAAAACTGTATTAAAATTGTAATACTCAATAGATACCAATAATAAAAGATAAATACAAGTCATGTTTGACTTCTGCAATTATAAGAGGTGCTCAAAGTTACCATCTGCATCCAGACACTTCTGATTACAGTGAACTACTGCTTGAACAACGCTGACCAAAGTGCCCATTGTATCGCTGTGCATGCTGTTTTAGTTTCTTCCCAAAGTACCACCAGTGTAGTTGGTTTTCCACAGTACTCCACATCATTTAAGGTCCCCCATCAGTAGGAGTCAAGGAGTATAAAGTCAGGAGAACATGGGGGAAACTCATTCACACCTCTTTGTCCTATCCATTGTCCTGGCAAATGGTCTTACACTCCTTGAATGACAAACATGCTTCTGCCAATTTCTTTGACTGTCATGCCTGTCACATGGTAATGCTAGCATTCATTTGTTTAATGCCATCTTTTGATCAAATGTCATACTACACATTGCTACAGTAATTCAATTCAACTTCGAAAAGTAATACATAGATAACATGTCTTAAAATGTGTATACATTTTTTTGGCACTCTGCTATGTTAATTCATATAGTTATTACATGTACTAGGTTTTATTATGTTTTATATTCAATATAAAGAAAACTCTATTAGAGAAAAGTAGAGTTGGGAGAAGCTTGAGAACTTGGATGGATTCACATAGGTAATCAAGGAAGACCCTAAGATATGATCCCAGATATAAGACTCCAAGTAGAGGCTTCCTTCTATCAAGACAGGGCTGTTGCCTTGGTGGAAAGAATCTTGGATTTGAAATTGAAGTCATAAATAAATTGGAAAATGTTCTAGTATATTTTCTTCCACTTCATGCCTCAAGAAGATTAGCATAAACAATGTTCCTGGTGTGCCCTGGTGAAAGTCCTTTGTCTATAGAATTAAAATGAATTTTAAAAGTTAAAAAACAAAAATACAAGATTAAAAGCTATGTCACATTAGTTGTAATTTGGAAACTAGTTTTCAAATTGTATTTAAATTTAGCCATGCCCTATCCATGAAGATTGTTGTAAACCTCTTTTCTCGTAGGAGAAAATATGACTAGAGGAACTATAGGATTTATGGAAAAAATAGGGTCACATCCAAGTCATAAATAAGCTTACAAAATAATTATCAATATAGTTTTATGTGTTTACTAAATTAAAACAGGACAGCAGAGTAAAACTAATATTGCTTCACACATCTTAATTTATTGATGATGGTTAATGTGCAATTAAATCCCTCCTACTCTTCCTTGCTCAATAGAATTTTTTGAATTTCAATAAGTTGTTTATGAATACATTTAGCATTGCTACAAATAATATGCAACTATAATATGCAACTTAGATGTTTACAGAGTGGAATCTGTTTTGTTCAATTGTGCAAACATTTTTTTTTTGGTGGCAGTCCTTGATCTGTCTCCTGGGTCCTACCCTGACCACAGAAACAACTGCATTTCAGATGTTTGAGATGCAAAAGGCTTGAGAGGCTCTTAATTTCATTGTTACTGTTATTTCTCCATTTTATTTTTTTTAAAAAAACAAACCTAAAATGCTTGGAGCACTCACACTTACTGTATCCTGGGCACTGTTGAAGGATTTTACGTGGATAAACTCATTCAATCCTTTGATGTAGGTGCAGGCCTTACCTCCTTTTGGCAGATGAGGAAACAGACATAAAGAGGTTAAAGACTTACCTGAAATCACACGGTCAGTGGTCAGTACGGTGCAGACTTTGACGTGAGAACCCGTGTTTCTAACTGCTGCTAATAGAGCCCCGTGTGTTCAGGGCTGTGTTGCCTCAGCACTACCCATGAGGACTTTGGGCCCGAGTGCAGGCTTCTCACGTCTTTCCTGCTCTTCTGACAGAATAGGAGGGTCGTCTAGGTCTGGCTACAGTGTCTTAGCTTTCCTTTGTTCTCTTAAAGCTGCTTTACCAAAATTTTACTTTTTTCTTCTTTACTATTTCTAATTCCTAACTCATTCTCCCTCCCTACCCCTTTAAGACTCTCTTTTTATCAGTCTCGTACAAGAACTGGTTCTTGGGTCCTACACACCGTGAATGGAATTCTGTTCCATGAAAAGTCTTAGAGATAAAACATCTGCATTGAAAATCTTGCTGTAAGAGATAATCAAAATTAGAGAGGAGTTGCTGCCTCCGCACTTTTTTCTAACTCAGACCTAATGCCAAGAGTGTGCTCTTAGCCTCAAAATACTGAATTCTAAAATATATATAAACAGCTTTTGTATAAAATATACGGTAATGTATGATTGTATTGTAGAAATTCAAGCAATGCATAAAAGTATAAAGAGGATTGTTGAAATCCTCCCACATTCCTATCCTCCAAAGATGATCACTTTAGCACCTCCTGGTAGTCACAGGAAGTACTCGTGATGACTGACCTGGCAGCCTCCCTTAAATGCACACTTCCAGTGATGGGGAAACTGCATCCCAGAGCAGCCCACACTCTCTAGGTGAGCAGCTTTAGTAGTTAGAATTCTCCCTTCGAAAAACAGATGGAAATACTCGACAGGCATGCATCCATCCTTACTCCCTCACCTGGCAGACATCACTGATCGTGCTGCGCTCTCACACTGAGCCTCCAGGCAGCCACTACCAAGCGTTGGCGATGACATTCAAGACAAAAATTCTTTGCTATCCTTGTTGTGTGCTGACATTGGGACATTAATCTGTTCTGAGGACTTTGATTCAATTTTCTGCTGATCTGTAAGAATTCTGGGAATTACTTCTGTGAATACAATGTGCTTCATATCTGTTTACAGGAATGGAGTGGTGACTTTAAGGCTTTTATAGCTAGATTCTTCATCGCCTAGATTTTTATCTTGGTCTGTTGAAAACATTGAAAGCCAACAATTAACAAGACATCTTTGTAAGATTAAGGGCTGTTTCACACTCAGCTCTCCCAGTTTGTGCCTGTATTGGATGTACTGCAGAGCTGTACGGTGGGAGGAAAGGAGGGTCCTGCTCTCAAAGCTAACAGGGAAGCCTTGTGAATAGAAAGCTCTGCAGTGATAGGTGCTCATTGCAATGATGCAGAACCCCTTGCACAGGTGAGCAGGTGGTGTGCCCTTTGCTCTGTATCTTGTTTACTTTGTGAACTCTCCCTTGCTCAGAATTAGAAAAATTAAAGAACCAACAGCTCCAATAGTATGGGCTTGGAGCATACCACCCCAAAATAGTATTGGCAGAAGTAAGATCAAGGAAGGGTGGAAGAGTTGGAGTCATCTCTGATTTCTCTTTCTCTCATTCCCCACATATATCCCAACAGCAAGTCCAGTTAGATCTGTCTGCAAAATTTACCCTGATTCTGAGTACCTCTCACCAGCCTCTGATAGCCTCTGTTGATCCTTGTCTTCCCTATTCACTAGCTGTGTAACCTTGGCCAAGTTCCTTTACCACTCTCTGCCTTGCTCATCTCTAAAGTGGAGCTAATTAAGCACCAACCTCATAAGGCTGTATGACAGTTAAATGCATTAAGACAAGTACTAAAACATGTAGCTGGTACATAGTGTTGTTATTTCCATCACCTTAGGTCAAACTACCATCATTTCTTGCCTTTACTAGTAGCCTCCTAGCTAATCCACTCCTTCTATTCTTTCATCTTCTGTGGACCAGTCACACCAACGTTGAGTATTCTGAGTATTCTCTCACTTCAGAATCTTCACACATACGATTGTCTCTTCTCAGAATTACTTTCCCCTAGTCTTTGCACAGCATTTGTCAATATCTGGCATTACACTGTGCATGTATTTATTTGTTTTGTTTTCCCCATTGGAATAAGAGCTCCTTGAGAGCAGAGCCTTTACCTGTTTAGTTCATTGCTGTGTCACATATGCCTGCTTTCTAGAGCAGATCTCCAAGGTTATTACTGACATGACTTTTCAGGCTCTCACAAATGTATGGATCATAGAGTCCCAGTGTTAGAAGGGACCTCAGGGATGAACTAGCCTAATACTCCACTTTTCAGAAGGGGTGAAAGGTCTTCGAGTTCACACAATGACCCGAGGTGAGTTTGAATTAGCATGAAGGTATCCATAATGAATTGAGAAGGGCCCTGATTGACAATCACAAATATCCCGTCTGTCTGAAGTGCTCTGCTGCTTTAATCGCCAGCTCAGGGTTTTGGTTTGTTCAGAGAGCTTCTGACCTTCATCATAAGGGAGGATTTTGTGAGCATTGCCTAGCTTTGCACAACTCCTTTAGAACCTGTTCCTGTCATCTGTCTTGTAGGACGTCCTGAGGCTCACTGGTAGTGTCTGTTTACAGATAAACTAGTGATCAGTGGATCCAATTCATACTTTCCACCTTAGTTTTTCAATTGTTTTCATGACAGACCGAATTTCCACTTACCCATTATTCTGATTTATGACTAGGCCCAGCATTTCCTCCCCACACCTTCAGCCATCCAGGACTCTGTCCTCTAGCACAGTATTTCTAGCCAACTTATCCCCAAAACTCAGGTGGGACCCAGGCAATCTTCCAGGTGTGCTAAGCACTGTGCTAGATGCTGGGAGAGACAAAAGCCCTAGGAAACTACCACAGCTTTTGATCAGTTTCCTAAGAAAAAAAGACAATTTTTAGCAGGGCTTCCAAGGTCCTTTTTCATGATCTGGGTCTACATTTAAAAGTTGCTGAAATAGTGACTGTCCCTCCACAGAAACTTAGCTCCTCTTAATAATTTGTTTTTTTATTATTATCATTGTTAAATTTATTGGGGTGACATTGATTAGCAAAAATTACATTGGTTCCAGGTGTACAATTCTACAGTGCATCGTCTGTGTGTTGCATTATGTGTTCACCACCCAAAGTCAGTTCTCTTTCTGTCACCATATATTTGACTCCCCTTCCCCATCTCCGAGTCCCTCCCTGCTTGCCCTCAGGTAACCACTAAACTTTTGACTGTATCCATGAGTTTTTGTTTGTTTCTTGCTTTCAATTTTATATTCCCATATGAGTGAAGTCATAAGGTTCTTGGTTTTTTTTCTGTCTGGCTTATTTCGCTTAGCATGATGATCTTAAGGTCCATCCATGTTGTTGCAAATGGCAATATTTCATCTTTTCTTATAGCTGAGTAATAGTCCATTGTGTACATGTACCACAGCTTCTTTATCCAGTCATCTGTCACAGGGCACTGTGGTTGTTTCCATGACTAGTCTACCATGAAAAGTGCTGTGATGAACATTGGGGTACATAAGTCTTTGCAGACTGAGGTTTTCAAATTACTTGAGTAGATCCCCAGAAGGGGGATTGCTGGGTAATATGGTAACTCCATTCCCAATTTTCTGAGGAACCGCCATACTCTTTTCTATAATTGTTGTACCAGTTTGCATTCCCATCAGCAGTGTTGGAGGGTTCCTTTCTCTCCACAGCCTCTCCAGTACTTGTTATTCCTTGTCTGGTTGATAATGGCCATCTTCACAGGTGTGAGGTGGTATCTCATTGTGGTTTTGGTTTGCATTTCTTTATATATAGCTAATGAAGTTGAGCATTTTTTCATAGATTTGTTGGTCATTAGCGTGTCTTCATGGGTAAAGTGTTTGTCAGGTCCTCAATAATTTGTTTTTTAACCCTTCAGTATGGCTGTCAACTAAAGTTAACTGTAGGGGCTGGGTATAGGAGGGACTAAAGTCAACATCTATGGGTCTAGTTTTACAGTCATGCTTACACATCAACAGAAACTATGTAGGAAGAAACTAACATAAATTGCAAGTATAACTGATTCCTTGTGAAACTGGTATTTTGACCCCAACTTTGCACAAAATATTCAGCACTGGGATGAGAGAAAATTTTTTTTCAGCACCAAAAGTGTTAAAAAAAAAAAACTTTTGATTTTAAAATAAGTTTAAGTGTATAGAATAGTTGATCAGATCGTAAAAAGGAGGAGAGTTTCCATATACTTCTCATCCAGTTTTCCTCACGTTATTATCTTGAATAATCCTGGTACATTTGTCAGAAGTAAAAACAAATTAACATTGATATGTTAATAGTAACTTAATTCCAAACTTCCTTCATATTTTACTACTTTTCCATTGATGTCCTTTTTTTTCTGTTCTAAGATCCAGTTTCAGATACAGCCTGGCATTTAGCCCTCAGTATCTTGAAGGTACTATCTCAATAGTGCTGATTCTGCAGCCTGAAGGTGAGGTATGGGCCTATTTTCTGTGCTCTAGCACATATAAAATTCAAACCTGTGGTCTCTCTGACTAAAAAACTGAGTTTTGATCTCAATTTGAAGTAGAGATGTTTAAAGATGTCAAGACACCACACAACGAAAAGTTGCTATGAAACAGACACGGAGAAAATGGGTTTGGCCAAGACTGACAAAGAGAAATCAGCTCCCAGTGGATTGTGTTTGGCTCTTTCCCCTAAAATGAACTAGGCAGAGTGCTGGATATTTTTATATGTATTATTTTAATTGTATAAAACATGTTGTAGTGAATACTTTTCTCATTTTTGGAGATAAGAAAATTTAGCCTTAAAGTATTTAAAATTTCTGAACATCGCACAGCAGGCCAACACCGGGGAGGGAAGGCATCAAACACAGATTGCCCTTAATTACAAGTCTGTGCATTTCCCACCGTGTCATGTTGCCCCTCCCCGCCATGAGATCCATGAGAGCAGCATGTGTGTATGTGAGAGTACTTGGAACTTTCCAAGTGAAATAAAAAATTAGGGTAGTTATGGCCAGTGTTAATAATTTTCTAACTTATTTTAAAATCTTAGAGCCTTGCATGTGTGACCTTACAAATCAGTGAAGACCACAGTTAGATATCACACTTCGAAGACGTTTTGAGCAGATACTTTGTCCTAAAATATAGACTCACTGTCTCATGCGTACACACAACAGAGAGTCTCTATTTTTCTATATTGTAGGTTTCCAGAAACTTCTGTTAAAAAGTAAACTTAATAGAAGAGGATTTAGATTCTGAGAATTCTAAAAATATGAAAATCCCTACAGTCTTTTGACTTTTAGACATTACATTAGAGAATGTATTACAATAAGTCTGTGTAACATCTTTAATTTTGGTCTCTCTCTTATCAGTGAGTGCACAACTAATTGCTTAAATCTGATGAGCCTCCAGCTGAGGATAAAGATACTTGGCTTCTAGCATATCTAGGGACGTACTTCTTTATCCAGGTTATATACCACCTATTACCTTCAGAAAAATACCTAATTTCTCTGGAGCCAATTTATTCATCAGTTAAATGGAATATACTAATCATACCTGCTTGGTAGGATTGCTATGATCCAATATAATGGTTCAGTAAAGCTTCTTGAAGAGTGCTTGGATAACCTGCTTTACTAAGTCTACTGATTTAAATGTTAAGCTCATCTAAAAATACCTTCACAGAAATATCTAGATCAGTGGTTCTCAACCTTTTTCTACTTGTGTACCCCTTTTAAACCCATTTCTATTAAGTGTACCCCTTGTTTTTAAAAGAGCACTTTTGTTTAGTGCTTATCTTAATGTAAAATAGTGGAAATGAGGTAATAAGTTAGGAAAGAAAAATTATTACACTAAGTACAAATGACAGATTTAATTTTATAATATTCATAACAGTTAAATATTGATACTGATCAACTATTTAAACATTTAATTAAACTACTTGAAAAGAATCATGATTAAAGACAGCACACTTACTTTTACTCAGTCAATAGCTAAACTGATCAAACAGCCTGTCTACAGATGTATTTATATGTTTGGGGAAGTTCTAGAAATGTCACAAATGAATTGTTCTGAAACATAATGTGCATAATGATTGATAGAAGAGCAGTTTGGGGGAAGGGTTCATATCTGCACCTTCACCAATCATCATTCGCTAATGTGACCTAATTTTGAGGTGTCTCCATTAACAGTGATTCAAACTTAACATTTATTGTTCCATAACTAATGTTTTGCATTTTTTTACTTTACTTGTTTTTTGGTCATTACTGATTACTTTTTGGGTACTCCACTCCTGAATGGCCCAGCACATACTGACCCCACTCCCTGGGTGTACGCATACCACCGCTGGGGAACCAATGTTCCAGAATGATGTTTGACTAAATACTTAAATACCATGATCTAGCCAGATTGACACAGAATATTAACCCAAAACTAATTAATCCAGAACTTAAGTAAAAGCTAATTAACCTCAAACTGGTATTTTTATGGAGAGCATATTCTAGAAATATAGGTCAAGGGTTCTTTAATACTAGGCTAAGTGGATTTGAACTTTATTTTGTAAGTAAAAAATAATTCTAATTTTTGAGTAGAACTGTGACATGTACTTTGAGAAGATTATTCCAAGGAAGAGCTGTATTTAAAATGGATTGGAGAGAGGAAAGACTTAAGTAGAAAGAGAAAAATAGGAGTTTGTTTTAATGGTCTAGGCAAGTATATTATGGGACATGTACAGGAGGGAGTGCAGAAGTAGGGAAGGCAGAGTGACTTTGAAAAACATTTTGAAGGTTGCCACTAAGAGATTAGGTCAAATAACTAGAGTTGGAAGATAGAGAAGGAGAAATTCATTTAAAATGCTGAGGCTTTAAGCATTGGTAACAGAAGATGGCAATGACATTGGAAGAAGCAGGAATGTTAGAGGAAGAGCAGACTTTATAGGTGTTGGTGAGACCTCATATCTGTATCAATAAAAAAAACATAATAGTTTAAGATACACTTGATAATTTATGAAGACAATTGTGAACTGGGATTAATAACTTCATGGGAACTCCATGAGAAAAGTACAGCTATGCAAATCACTTGATTATTGTGTCAGGCCAGAGAGAGAGAGAGAGAGAGAGAGAGTGAGTGTGTGTGAAATTCCTTCCTAGAGTTGAGGAATAGGAAAAAAATTGTTAAGGAAACCAAATGCTCCACTGCTACCAGTTTTTTTGTTCAAAAGTGGTGAATACCAACCAGTGGACATTGACAAAAATACCCATGTTCTCGGTTATCAGGTAGGGCTACCTAATTCATCACAGTAAACATTTAAGTGGCTGGGAGAATTAAGGTCAAGAGACTTGTCAGGATTTGATAAAGAAAACCATGGGCCCTATTTTTCTTTTCAATTCATTTCTCCTGCATTTGTTTTCATTCTTTGTTGCAATGAGAAAATACCCAAGCTTGGCTTAAACCACTGGCTACAACAAAGATGCTATTTTCTACATCGTTTGCAGTTATTTTACTTTCGTAAGGTGTCTTTGACCAACTGAAAATCCTACTAGCAAGTTTGTCCAAAAGAACTTCACCAACCTTGGAGTTCTGAGGTGAGGGTTAGAAGGAACATTATTTGTACGTCTATTACCATCAGTGAGCATGGGTTGAAGGAAGTCAGGAAGGCACAAGTTAGAGTTGAAAGAGAGCATCTAGGCCATTCGCTTCACGCTATTGATGAGCAAGCAGCAGTCAGGAGAAGTGAAAGGGCAGTGGTTAGGGTAGAGGCAGGGCTTAGAGCAGAAAGATCCTTCCAGTCCAAGGATCTTTCACTCTGCCATGATTGAAGAACACAGCATTGTACTAGAAACTATGCAGGAAGCAAGAGAAGGACAGGCATAATATTTACCCTCTTAGAATTATACGTTTGAATAAAAATAAAAAAGTTCCCTAACATAATAAAAAGCATTGGCCCCCTTAATACTTCACAAGTTGGGAAAGCTTTGCTTTTATTTTTGCCAGATCAGCTCAGCCTGAATTTTTCCACCAGATTTAGAAAACATTGAGACCATTTAAAAATCCTTCTCTTATCAAATCCCTAGGTTAGGGCCAGGGATAGTGACTACTCCTACTTGTCTAGCAAAAAATGAATTTTTACTTTGCCCCGTGCTTTTCCGAGTTTACCATATAAATGCCAGCAAATCTTGTGACCTTTGTGCTGCCTGGGATGTATCTGGAGAAGAATTACACTAGTTAAGCAAAGTGTGTTGATGTTCCCTATGAACTGTGGTGTAATTTTTTTGACTCTAGGGAGTAGTGTTTACAGTTGTTGTCTTCTATTGACACTTGTGTTGAGCTGGGGACTTGTCTACAAAATACGGTGGTAAAGTCTTAGTTGTAGGGAGTCACTGTGACCGATTATGTGTGTGTGACTTAGCAAAAAGCAAAGCAAATCTCAACCAACTTAGGTGGGAAGCATATATTAATACATAAAAAAATGTTTCATTAGTTCTGGTTGGGATTTAAAATGTGAATTAATGTCACTGGAAAATGTGTTGAAGGATGAAAAATGTAGGAAGAAGAGTATTTTGTGTAAGAGCACACTATGCACATAGATGCACGAAACTATTGTATGAAACGTGAACGTGGAAGGATGCTGAGTTCTTTGCAAAGTGTAGCAGGGAAGCCAAGGCCAGCAGTGAGGGGAGAAGAGACCAGGTTTCACCTTTCTTGGGAAGGATGTAAAACAAGGGCTCAGAAGCCGAGAACTTGGGATATGTCATAGCACAGACGCCATGGGCAGTGCAGGCTCTGCAGCTAGGGTTAGCAAGACCGAGAGGAGCAAGTCTAGGCTGATGGATCGGTAGGGAGCACAGCTGGAGAGATTAGTATGATCCCTGTGGCTTTGTCCACTGTGGAGAGGGATTTAAGGTGGGGAAATAGGGTGCCAAACTGACTGGAACAGTGGGAGCCAGGGTTGTTGGGTTTGAGTTCTAGCTCTACTATGTATAATTTTGTGACTTAAATTTATAATAAAGACAATTTATAGAAAAATCTTAATTTCTCTGAAACTCACTCTTCTCATTTTTAAAATGAGTATAATAATGCTATTCTGTGTTATTAATAGAATGATAGGAGATTGTGTGTGTAGAAGTCCTTTATGGCTAGAAACAGACTATCTGAAAGATATATTTCATTTGTTATACAGTGAAGATTAGTGATAGCTTTACGCTATCGTGGTCATTTCATTTCAATAGAACTGTTTATTATAAAATAATTATAAACTTTATGTGTTTCCATTACAAGGTGAGAAAGTGGTATGAAAGTGGTATGAATTGTCCAAAGTCATCTTTCCTAATCAGAGAATAGTTTCTAAATTTTGAAGAGTAGCATTTTTGTTACACATATTTTATTTCCTAAATCAAGATGACATAGGTATATAATGACAATTTAAAAGGCAGAATGTATATATTTCTTGAATGCAGAAATAATTATCATGCTCCCAGAACATCAGTAGTATCTATCATCTGTGCATTTTTTATAGACTCATATGGGAAATGTCGTGGTTTATCAGAGCCACATAAATCAAAATTTGCTGGATTTAATTCAATCTTTAAATGTCACCTGGAGATGAGAGAATAATATTGTCGTGTGTGTGTATGTGTGTGTGTGTGTGAGTGAGAGAGAGAGAGAGAGAGAGAGAGAGAGAGAGAGAGAGATTAAATAAAAGCAATGACAGCAGGTAGAGAAGTCAACACAAATTTAAGAAAAAAATTACTTGAGTTAGGAATAGGTAGTGGTTGGGTATAAGAACTTACAAGCAGTTTAAAAACGTAGGCTTCACTTTCTTTTTATACACTTAATAACAGTTTTAAACTATTGTTCTTCCAAATGTTTCCAGAGTTGCAGATGTCTCCATTTATCTGCAGTCTCTCCCTTGCCACATACTGAATCCTGCTGACTCAGCCAGGATAGAGTGAAATATGCTGCACTCATCAACAGTCTGAGTTTCGGTGGCTTATAACAACAAAAGTGTATCTCTCCACTGGTGTCACAGGGTCATCTCCTGTTCTTACCCGGTGAGCAGGAGCCCCCTGGGCTACAGATTGGGGTTGGGGTCTGCATAAGGCCTGAACTTCACAAGCTCAGTCCTGATAGGAGGGAAATGTTGGCAGATGAGGCTGCTGGGGCATTGTGAGGACAATGGAAATGAGGAGGAAAAACTGCTCTCTGTGACCTTGGGAAACTTGCTCTTCATGGGCAGATGGCCTTGGCAGTGGCTTAAGGGAGCAGCCAGAAAGGAAAAGAAGAGGCCTCAGTGGTAGGCTGACCAGACATGCCCTTTTAAACGGGACAGAAAAAAACAGTACTGTCCCATTTCAAACAATACGTGTGGTCAGCCTACAGACGCCTTGAATTTAGCCCAGTGAGACCAGGCCAACCATACGTACCATTTGAAATGGGACAGTACCTTCGTTTTCTGTCCTGTTTAAACTGGGACGTCTGCTCAGCCTACTCGGTGGACCTCACTCTGGTATGTGATGGCTCACAGAACAGCCTTCATTTGGACATCTGCAGGTGTCCCAACAACAATGGGAAAGACCCAAGGTGAACAGCACACCTATTTCCACTTCCATTCATGGCAAAGCAAGCTGCATGGACATTTTTGAATTCAGAAGGGCAGAGCTATATAATTCTCCCTCAGTGTGGGAGACAGAGTTGTAATTGTGAGCAATAATCTGTCCTTCAAGTATTTTCCTAAGCAGCATTACATTCATGAAGTAGTTCCTGAGCCTCAATGAAAGTTTGCCCTCCCTTCTTTAGACATCTGTAATGTTTTTCCCCCTTATCATATACATGCCATTTTCCCTTTTATACTGTGGTTCTTTTTGAATGTTTTATATTTCTCCTGATGGGTGGTGGGCGAGCTCTTGGAGGCTATAGATTGTACCTTGTTCATTGACCTGTGTCTACTAATAAACATTATACTTAGAACAAAGCAGTGTTTAATCTTTTTGATGAATTAATGGGTCTGGATAAGGAAATACTCTCTTTGGTGTCTCTATGCATGCATAAGAGAAGGCATCTTAGGTCAGTCACTCCCAGGTATTCTGGATTAGGTAAGAGGGCAGTTGTAACAAAAATGGAACAAATTTGTTCCTCACTCCACAAGCATTTAATATGTGTGTGTGTGTGTGTGTATTACAACACTATAACTGACAAATGAAATTGTAATACAAGGGCTTTCTAGGAAAAATACAGTCATAAATGCCTCGGTTTTTCATAGTACATGGCTGGATACTTTCCAGACAGCTCTTGCATATTTAAAATATATGAAGTGTTGATTTGATATGTGTATACATTGTGAAAGAAATCCTATCATCCAGTTAATTAACATATACATCACTTCACATACTTTTGTGTGTGAAAATGCTTAAGATTTATTCTCTTATAAAATTACAGTTATGCAATACAGTATTATTAGCTATCATCACCATGCTGTACATTAAATTATTAGAACTTATCTTATAACTGAAAGTTTGTACCCTTACAAACCTCACCCCTTTTATGTCACCTCCCAGCTCCTGGCAATCACCATTCTGCTCTGTTACTATGAACTCAAACTTTTTTTTTTAAGATTTCACATAAAAGTGTTGCTATGCAGTATTTGTTTATCTCTGTCTGGCTTGTATCATTTAGCATAATGCCCACCAGATTCATCCATGTTATTGCAAATGGCAGGATCTCCTCCTTTTTTAAGACTGAGTGATATTACGTTGTATAAATATATCATATGTTCTTTATTCATTCATTCATCTATAGACACATAGGTTATTTCTGTTTTTTGGCTATCATGAACAATGCTGAAATGAACATGGGGGACAGAAACCTCATCGAGGTAGTGATTTCATGTCCTTTGGACATATTTCTAGGAGTTAAATTGCTACATTATATGGTACTTCCATTTTTAATTATTCAAGGAATCTCCATACTGTTTTTCATAGTGGTTGTACTGGTTTACATTCCCACAAGGAGTGTATAATGGTTCTCTTCGCTCCACATCATTATTGCCAGCATATGCTATTTCTTGTCAATTTGATAATAGACATCCTACTAGATGTGAAGGGAAATCTCATTGTGGTTTTGATTTGCATTTCCCTAATGATTAGTGATGGGCATGTTTTTATGTACCTATTGATCATTTGTGTGTCTTCTTTTGAGAAATGTATAGTTAGGTCCTTTGCTCATTTTTAAATCTAGTTACACAATATGAAAAATAGGCATTTATGGCTGGATTTTTTTTTCCAGACAGCACTTGTATTTTTTATATTAACTTTTTCTCAGATAGATGTGTGGTTTGCAAATATATTGTCTCCCATCCATAGGTTGCCTTTTTATTTTGTTTATGGTTTTCTTTGCTATGCAGAAGCTTTGTAGTTTGATGTAGTCCCACCTGTTTGTTTTTGCTTTTAGTGTCAAGTTAAAAAAAATCATTGTAAAAACTGATGTGAAGGAGCTCTCCCTTATGCTTTCTTCTAGGAGTTTTAAGGTTTTGGGTCCTACATTAAAGAAAGTCCTTAATGTATCTCAAGTTGATTTTTGTGTGGTGTAAGGTAGGGGTCCAGTTTTATTCTTCTACATGTGGATATTCAGTTTTCCCACTACCACTTATTGAAGAGACTCTTCTGTCTACATGGTGTATTTTTTTGGTGACTTTATTGAAAAGGAATAGACTGTATAGCATGAATTTATATCTAAATTCTCAATTTTATCCCATTGATCTATGCCTGTTTTTATGCCAGTGCCACACAGTTTTGATTACTATAGCTTTGTCACATAGTTTGAAATCAGACAGTGTGGTAGCTCCAGCTTTGTTCTTTTTGCTCAAGACTGCTTTGGCTACTTGGGGTGTAATGTGGTTCCATACAGATTTTAGGATTATTTATTTCTATTCCTGTGAAAAATACCATTGGCATTTTGATAGGAATTGCATTGAAAATGTAGATTGCTTTGGGTAGTATGGACATTTTGACAACATTTATTCTTCCAATTCATGACTACAGAAGATATTTTCTTTTATTTGTGTCTTCTTTAATTCTTTTATCAGTTTTCATAGTTTCAGTGTATAGATCTTTCACCTCCTTGGTTAAATTTATTCCTAAGTTATTTATTTGCTTATTTATTTATTTATATATTTATTTGATGTTACTGTAAACAGGATTGTTCTCTTAAATTCTCTTTCAGGTAGTTATTTGTTGGTATACCAGGTTAAATAGAAGTGGTGAAAATGGGCATCCTTGTCATGTTCCTGGTTTCAGATTTTCACCATTCAGTATGAGAGCGCTGGGGTACATTCCATCTATACCTAACTTATTGAGAGTTTTTACCATGAAAGGATGTTGAATTTTGTCAAATGCTTTTCTGATTCTGTTGGGATGATCATGTGATTTTTATCCTTCATTTGTTTAGTATCATGATGTATCATGCTGATTGATTTCTGTGTTGCACCACCTGGAATCCCAGGAATAAATCCCAGTTGATCATGGTGTGTGATCCTTTTACTGTGCTGTTGAATTTGTAATATTTTGTTGAAAACTTTTGTATGCATGGTCACCAGGGATATTGGTATGCAATTTTTGTTGTTGCTGTTGTTGTGTCCTTGTCTGGCATTGGGATCAGCATAATTCTGGCTTCATAAAATGAGTTTGGAAGTATTGTTTGCACTTCAACGTTTTTGGAAGAGTTTGAGAATTATTGGTCATTTTTTTCTTTAAATATTTGGTAAAATTTACCATGTAGATATCTGGTCCTGGATTTTTCTCTGTTGGATGGTTTTTGATTACTGATTCAATCTCTTTTCTCATAATTTATTTTGCACATTTTCTGTTTCTTCATGTTTTAGTCTTTGTAGGTCATATGTTTCTAGAAATTTATCCATTTCTTCTAGGTTGTCCAATTTGTTGGCATATAATTGTTCATAAATGTTTCTTATGATCCTTAGCATTTCTTTATTTGTTAAATGTTATGTTTGTCTTTTTATTTATGATTCTGAGTATTCTCTTTTTTGTTAGTCTAGCAGCTAAAGGTTTGTCAGTTTTGTTTATCTTTTCAAAAAACAGCTCTTGATTTCATTGATGTCTTCTGTTGTATTTCTAATTTATATTTTATTCTTTTTCCTCTCTACCTGTTAACTTTGGGCTTAGTTTGCTTTTATTTTTTTAGTTTCCTGAGGTATAAAGTTAAATTGTTTATTTGAGACCATATTTTTTTCCCTTTGATGTAGGTGTTATCACTATAAACTTGCTCTAGAACTGCTTTTGTTGCATCCCATAAGATGTCAGCATGTTGTGTTTCCACTTTCATTCATCTCAAAGTATTTTTTGACTTCCTGTCTGTATTTTGCTTTGACTCATTGGTCTTTCAGAATCACCTAATATTCTTGCCCCCATATATTAAATGGAAACCAAGGAGTGGGTACAAACATTGCAAATGGTGAGTCACTAGAGAGGAGAGAAAATGTGTTATATTTTGTCATATTTTGTTTGGTTTTAGATTGCACAAGATATGTAGGGCTGTGTAGGTACAGCCAGTTAGGCACTAGTCGTGACCACAGCTAGCAAAGAATCTTCTGTTAACTCAGGTCTGAGCAAGTGAAGTTCTCCTTACTTGTTAGTAGTTTCAGAGTTGCTGCTATATTGATTCCTATTAATTTTTTTTAGTAGATAGATTTCTAGAGCAGTTTTAGGTTCATGGCAAAAATGAACAGAAAGCAATGAGTTGCTATATATTTTCTTCCCCAGTCTTTTTAGTTCTTACTCTTATGCTTCTTCATACATATTCAGTGATCAAGTTGATCCTTTGGTAGCAGGGTGGGTCTGAGTTTCAGTTAGTCCTTTACCAGGCTGGCCATATCTGCACAGGAGCAACATGAAAAAAGGGGTTTGTTAGCAAGCATTGGCTGCTTATGAAGCATTAAAAATGAATAAGCCAAATCAGAGCCTTGGGGAAATTACCTCCACCTTGGCAGTGGGTTTAAGAACGTAGAGATGTGGGAATAAAAGTGGGCTGGGGAGAAGGCTCAAGTAACTTCAAGAAGAGCAGAGGTTTTTGAACACTCAATTCTATAAGCTTCTTTTTTCTTTTCCCCCCCAGTTATCATATTTGTCTTCATCTTTTCCCTAATCCTTTCTTTGCCCTAGGTTTCTTACTTTTTTTGTTTTTCCTTTTGGAAGTCAAAATCCTTTTTTATTGAATGGATACAAAGGCTGAATTTGTCATTTTAAGACTTTCTCTGCTCTTAAACTGCCTGTTTCTGGACTCACACTCCATTAACAATGGGTGATACTTTCTCAAATGTCAGGTCCTCATTGAGACTGAGGTTGCACTTAAATGATACTGTGCATATTTCTTTTGACTCAGTATTATTATAAGTGTAAAAATTCAGCTTTTAAAAAGTTCATTAAACATTGACTTAAAACATTCATCATAGAAATATATCTTAAATGTATTTTCTCTATAAACCTCTTTCATTCTATCAGTAATACACCCATGTATTATATGTCCATATTTTGAAATAGTACTTGAAGTTTCTAAGTGCAAATGCTGGTTTTTAACTTTTCTATATGAGATCCTTAGAAACCTATATCCAACTCACTTAACACAGAGAGAAGCATTTCATATAGGCTGAGAACATTTGATGTAATTTAAAAAGTAAACAATTATGGATTTGATCATGTAAATGTACAAAATATTGAATTTGGGAATAGAAAACAATAGAAGGCATGTCAAAATTAGTATCTTTGAATACAATGGTCAAAATGTCTATTGAAAGAAAAAAAGTTGCTTAATGAGATAAACTTCAAAAGACTATTCTGGAAGCATGCATAGAATTAGTGATCACTTGTCATAGTTGGCTAGTTGAATGTATGCCAGCTGATAATGAGTCTTAGCACTATTGAAGATTTTTTAAATAATTTATTTTTATGGCTCTTTGCCTTCTCCTTGTGGTTTTTCTTTAGGCTTCAGAATGAACGTAAGAAATTCTCATTAAGCGATAGACCTTTGAAGTACAAGGGCTGTCTGGAAAGTATCCAGCCATGTAATATGAACAATAGAGGTATTTACGACTCTTTGTTTTTGCCTGCAGACATAACATGTTTTATTGTGCTTCACTTTATTGCAATTTACAGATGTTTCATTTTTTTTACATATGAAGGTAAGACCCTCCCTCCCTCACTAAATGGATTACTACTCACTTTATTTTAGTGGTCTGGAACTAAACCTGCAATATCTCTGAGGTGTGCCTCTATTCTCCCCCAGTAAGTAGTTGCGTATGACACAGGAATAAATACCAATCTATCTTGGTTACTTGCAAGGAAAATTTTCTTATTTCCTCATTTTTATAAAACTTAAAAAAATTGACCTTGAGTTCAGGGAGGATTTTATGAACCTTACCTCAAAGGCAAGGGAAGTAAAAGCAAAAATAAATGAATGAGACCGTATCAAACTAAAAAGCTTCTGCACAGCAAAAGAAACCATCAACAAAGCAACAAGACAACCAACCAAGTGGCAGAAAATATTAGCAAACAATGCCTCTGACAAGGGCCTAAAATCTGAAATACATAAAGAACATGTACGACTGAATAAAAGAATGAACAATCCAGTTAAAAGGTGGACAGAGGAACTGAATAGACACTTCTCCCATAAAGACAAATGGCCAAAAGACATATGAAAAAAATGCTCAATTTCACTAGCTATTAGAGAAACGCAAATCAAAACCACAATGAGGTATCACCTCACACCTGTTTAGAATGTCTATAATCAACAAGACAAGGAATACCAAGTGCTGGAGAGGGTCATACACTGCTGGTAGAAATGCAAATTGGTACAACAACTATGGAGGACAGTATAGAGTTTCCTCAGAAAATTAAGAATAGAGTTACCATATGACATGGCAATCCCCTTTGTGTGTATTTACCCCAAAATTTTTAGAACCTTAGTCCGCAAAGATTTATGTACCCCAGTGTTCATCGCAGCACTATTCACAGTCACCAAGTCATGGAAATAGCTAGAGTATCTGATAGATGACTGGCTAAAGAAGCTGTGGTGCATATATACAATGAAATATTACTCAGCCATAAGAAGAAATGAAACAGCCATTTACGACAACATAGATAGATTAGTAAAGTGAAATAAGCCAGACAGAAAAAAACCAAGAACCGTATAACTTCACTCATATGTGGTACATAAAACTGAAAGCAACAAAGAATCAAAAACTCATGGACACAGTCAACAGTTTAGTGGTTACCTGAGAATTAGGGGGAAGGATTGGGGGAAGAGAAAAGCCTACTCAAATATATGGTGATGGAAAGAGAACTGATTCTGGGTGGTGAACACATAATGCAGCATATAGACGCACTGTAGAATTATAAACCTGGAACCTACGTAATTTTTACTAACCAAAGTTACCCTAATGAATTTAACAATTAAAAAAAAACCTTAAAAAAGTGGGAATATCAAATCTGATTTGATATTTATGAGTGTTTATAGCCTCTGAAATTCTAAATTCAGAGGAGAATGACACATCAGGACAGACAGGTAACCCCAAAGTACTGAAATGATGCATTTGAGTATATGAACATTGGGACAGAAAGCAAATTGGGAGTGAAGTCAAGGGAGTAGATTTCTCTAGAGTGAGTGACCCTGTGAGCCAGTCACTGTGCCTATGTTTTGTAGGTAATATCTTATTTGTTCTTCATGCAAACTTTGGAAGTTAGTAACTCTCATTTCTGTCTTAGAGAAGAGGAAGATGAGGATGAATGAGATCAGGGAACATGAATACCATTGTGTAGCCCAAGAGACCTAAAGTTCAGATTCAAAAAATTTTCCTCTAGAACTCCAGAACTCATTCTTACTATATCTTGCTCTCTGTGGTGAAGAGCTTCTGAAATGAAACACAAGGAAGTTGAGGCAGGATTTTATAGTTTTAGAGCCTGAAGCAAAGTGATTCCTGTGTGGGAGGTCAAATGCCTTGGGCTATTTTGGTTCTTAGTCACTGCTGAGTTACTTTTCCTCAACCAATTTGTCTCAGTCTGAATCACTGTCAGTTATTTGAGAACATACTTCATAGCCATCATTTTACTAGGATTGTAGGAAGCCACGATGGCATAGCCCTTGGCACTAGACCTCTAGAAGCTTTTCTTCTTAATCTGAGATTTAGAAAGTAACAGAAGGAAAATGGCCCATCAGCTGGCTAAATTGTGTGGCATGAACTTGTGGTTCCTTCCATGTGAACTGTGGATGCATGTTGAAGAAAAGTGTACAATCTGTGTGCCCATAGGATTGTCTGTTTTTTTATGGAAGTACAAGCTGAAAGTATAACCGCAGCTATGCAGGGTGAGATGGTGATTACTTTGATGTTTAATGGGGCTGTAGGGAAACATTAGTGGAGACTGTAACACATTTTATAGGTGAAAAGTACATTAAGAGATCACAAAGGAGAGAGGATAAGTAAGCTGGTAATGGGGGATAGTGTCACAGTAGAAGTGGTGTTTGTATCAGATTTGGAAAGTTGAGCAGGATTCACCATACAGAGAGGAAAGGAGACATTTCAGAGGAAAGGTGTGTGGAACTACCTAAACAGAGGCATCCTCTCAATAGTACTTCATTCATAATAGTTTCTATTTTTTCCAATTCCAAAAGGAATTGGGGCAGATTTAAAAATATCTATTAGGACAGTTTACAATACTGTTAAACAGACAGTTAAATAACAGTAAGAAATTGACCTTATATTTAGTTCCAAATTTTCTGGCAATGAAAGAAAGAATGGAAAACATGATATGATGTCTGATACGTGGAACTATACTAATTCTTTGGATGAGACATGATTTTCTGTGCTCCTAAATTCCAAGTTGGTGTGTAAAGGACCCTGAGCAATGTGACAGAAAATGTATTTGGTAGTAATCTTCAGAGGAAATAAACTCACCTTGTAGCTCTGTTTTCTATTGTCTCTTGGATTCCTCTCCATTCAGCCAGTGGGTAAAGGAAAGAGAAATTGTAGCAGTTTCTGAGCCCTACTGAGCTTTCATTACATTTCACATATTTCGTTGTTTAGGAGTTGGTCATGTGACTCTACCTGACTTCAAGGAAGGTTCCAAAATACAGTCTAGCTGTGAACACAGGAAGATAAGGCGAAGGAGTTGAGCGTTTCGTAGAAACTCAGGGTAGCTTGAATAAGAGAAAGATTTCTAAGTGGTATGGACATTTTGTGTGGTAATTGGAGTAAGGTCCAGATGATTTTAATGTCAGGTCATTTAATGAAAATGCAGGAACTTGATTCATTTTCCTTCCCCGTGCAGAGCCGTTCTACTTCCCTCTGATGTGGGCTGGGATATGAGGTAGAGGACAGGGGACATAGCTGCCCTCAATAGGGACCACATTTTTTTGTGTAGTATAGGAGGCACTTACTTACATTTCAGTGGTTCAAGTTGGGAAAGATAATGATGAAAATGATAGTTAAGATTTGAAATATTTTGAATGTCATAGACCAGAAACACTATAGGATTGAAATACTAATCATACCTATTTAATGAGTGAAGGAGTCTTGGTTAATTGGTCCCATCCATCCAGTTACCTATTAGAAGTCTCGGGATCATTACCTAATCTTTCTTATCTCCCCCCATGAACAGGCTTGGCAAACATTAAGAGTTTGGCAGATAATATAATATGTCCTGGAAATATTGTTATCGGAAACAATACTAAAATATTATGGTTGTCTAATATAATGGCTTTGTAATCAGAAAGCAATTATACAATAATGACTTCAAAATTTGTCTACCACATACATACTCTACACTTAATATTCTGTGTCCTTATAAATAATGTACATTCTGAAATTATTAAATGTGCCAAAAATAAAATGCTAACTGTATTGCTTAGATGGTTCATTTACTTTTTAATATTTACCTATTTGATTTATCAATTATGGAGAAATGTTAAATCTCACACAATGAAGGTAGATTTATCAATTTCAACTGTAGTTCTTGACTAAAATGACTTCAGTTTCACAAACTTCAGACAGTCTCTTTCCTGACTCTAGGTCTGTGACCACTTTTCTCTTAGAGCATTAATTGATAAGTGGAAATTATTTCTCTGTCCCTGTGACACATAAACATTTAAAAAGTTTCTTTCCAGTTTTACAATGTATGGAGTTTTTCTCCAGTACCTGGGAGATGGCCCCTTGAAATATAACCATCAAGGAAGATAGAGCTCTCTGGGGCAATAGGAGCCTAACTTTCCTGGGTGTCTTGTTCCAAGTTGCAAAAGTGCCATAAGATACCAGAAATTTTACTTTTCCTTTGGATAAAGCCAGTTAGCAAACATGGAAGGCCCACATTTCTCCCACCCCCATTCCTAAAAACTCTCCCATCCTTTGTTTTAATAGAGTTCAATTTTGATTGCATTCTGTTGTGTCCCCAGTTGCAATAGTCTTGAATAAGGTCTTCCTTATTTGTTTAACCTTGTGCAGTACCATTTTTTGCTCTTGTGAGGTTTGCAGACAATCAAATTGTATTTCCTTGTATACTATCTGACTTTTCTCTCTGACAGCTTCTAAGGCAGTGGTTCTCAACCTTCCTAATGCCGTGACCCTTTAATACAGTTCGTCATGTTGTGGTGACCCCCATAACATTATTTTCGTTGCTACTTCATAACTGTAATTTTGCTACTGTTATGGATCGTAATGTAAATATCTGATGTGTGTTTTCCGATGGTCTTAGGCGACCCCTGTGAAAGGGTCGTTCGACCCCCAAAGGGGTCGTGACCCACAGGTTGAGAACCGCTGTTCTAAGGTCTACTCGGGACCACTTTCATTTTTTTGAATCAGACATTTCCATACTGTGCAGATAATATAAATTGAGATTGCATATTCACTTGAGAGAAGACATATGTTTACAAATTCTCAGGGGACAGACACTGTTGTTATTGCTGTTACTTTCCACACACAGTGGTAGCAGAAATGAACAGGTTTCCCATTACTGCAGGCAGGTGATTTTTTCCTACCCTTCCTTAATAATGTGGCCCCTTGCAGGGTCTTGACTCCAGGTGTGGGTCTGAGATTCAGCACCTTTCCCCCACACATGCAAACACTTTGACAAACCCATGCCTCGTTTCCTATTTCCTTATTAGCAATTAATCCCTAGAGCTCTAGTTTACAGCATCAGCGTTGTTCCAAGACAGCCCTACTTTCTGAGATCACTTGTTCTTATGTCAGCTCCCTGTTTTTCTGTATTTGCTATTTTTGTCTTGGAAATTTTCTTTTTTAGGGAATTGGCAATGCATTTATAGGCATATTTTGGAGATATTGCACGTTTGGTTCCAGACCACTGCAATAGAGCAAGTATCACAATAAAATGAGTCATAATCTTTCTGCTAGTCGAGGGTCTCGCCTTCAATTTGTAAAAGATGCAACATCTGTGCAACACAATAAAGCAATATGCAATAAAACAAGGCATGCCTATATTGCCTTGGTACTGAACATACAATTCTCAAAGTACAAAAATGGACATAATGAATGAAAAATTTGGATTTGATCCAATAGATGATAGGACACTTGTGAATGATTTTCTATGGGAATGCAGTATTTTGGACGATGGTGGCATGGAAAGAAGTTGATGAGGATTTGGGGTTAATAAAAGTTGTAGTGCTTAAACTTTCCTCTGATCAGAAAAGAAAGCATACTAGATGAAGATGGCAGGAGGTACTTACTCCCTCTATGCCAGGGAAATACATTGATGGTATCCTCCCTGGGACGATTGGTTTTATTATGACATTTAGTGACAACTATAGTGTTTTCCTTTTTTTCCCCCATTATATTAGCATTCGACTCAAACTCAAAACTGTTTCATTTTTTATTTATTTATTTATTTTTTTGGATGGTTTAGCTGTTAAAACATGAAGGACAACACCAGGTCTTTGGGCTGTTTCCTCCCATTTCAGGCACAAACTATTTCTGAGATGCAAAATGGGTAATTTTATGACTCCTCTTCTCCCTTGGGGGCATGTTAATGGTCATGATCTTGTAGGTCCCGAGAACATTACACAAGACTCAGTTACTTAATCGGTAAGTGATTGTACTGCAAGAGTGAATGTGTCTTCAGTCTGAGTGCTGCCCCAGAAAACTACTTATCGTGACTAGCAGTTTTATATGTCCTACCACTGGTCAAAACTGAATGATGGGAAAAAAATAATTCTAGAGTCTGAAGAGTTACAAGGACAGAGGTATGAGGCATATTAATTATGAAAACAGTTCAAAATTTTCTAATGTGTATTCATGTGTTAGAACCTTAGACATTTAGAAAACTAATTGGATTGCTGTGGAATGAAGTTAGCAGGTAAGTAGATAAAACAAGACTAAACTAAATCTCATATGGGGTTCACTTTTTTGCAGAAGATTGATAACAGCAGGTATAAAATAGTAACTCAGAGTGTACCATCATGTCCCTTTGGCTGACTGCTTTCTGTGGCTTCATTGAGGTACCCAGATTAATACCCAGATTGATGTTTTTGACCAGAGTTTATATTTGGAGATAGTAAGAGTTTTTCCAATGCTGGATTGGCAACAGCTTGTATGTGGCTAGTTGTGGCTATGATTAAAGCATTACTAAGAGCCTTAAGTACATGACAGCTATAAAAATTATTGGATATGTATGAATTGATTGTGACAAAGGCTATGAGTTTCCTACTCCTTAAATCTGTACCAGTGCTGTTTCTAGAATTTCTGTGGGGAGGGGGGTTTTGGCCATCAGAAGTAGTGACAGTCGTGTGGTTGCAGGAAGCTTGGGGGCTTGTTCTAAAGTAGCATTTGCTCCACAAGAAGACTGTTTTAATATGTTACAGATCAATCAAAATTAGGTATTTTTATTCATGCTTAATATAGGATTGAGGAAACCTCAGTGGTCTATATCACAGATGTATTTTAACTTGTGAGTTTTGGGGAGATTAATGGAGATAAGGTGGATGTTGTCCTTCCAAATACTCATTGCTATTAACACAGGCTTAGACATACCTTTAACATTATGAAATAGGTGTACCCTCACTGTTTTCCATATTTCTTACTCTTTTGATGCTGGAACCCTTTGAAATACAGATTTGGTAGATTAAAGGAATCACAAAGTGATAAGCTAACTGTGTCACACTTGGTTTTAACCATCCAAAACTCTATTTTTTTTTTTTTCACAATAATAGACAAATAGGAAAGAATGACAAGGGGTCTTGGAGATCTCTTGGTCCAACCTCGTCATGCTACGATAAATTAATGTACAGAGATGTGGCTGAGGTGGACTCTGATTAGGTGTTGGGGTGGAGACTGCTAAATGCTCCTAATGTGGATTCACTGATTTATATTTGGTGACAAAACCCAGAATGACAAACACCTTGGGATATGTGGTCATGTGACCAAGTTATAACCACTAAGCTAAAATGCTTTGTAGTATTTCTAAGATGTCATCTTAGGATAGTGTGCCTTTTATCCTCATTTTATACTTCACCACTGAAATATGATAAAACACCAGTTACATGGCTAGTGCATTAACTTGCATTTTAAACCATAAGGACAAGAGTCACATCCTAGAGATGATAGAGCTGAGAGCTTAAAGGACCCCGAGTCTTGATAAAAAGTATCTGTAGAACTGGCATATTGGCACAAGAGTGCCTAACTTTGGACTTCTGTCATAAGAGAGAGAAATACTTCTAACTAGTTCAAACCACCATTGTTTTGGATTTTCTATCACATGAACTTGAACCTGTTCTTAAATGGTATTTCTGTCTAGTGATTTTTATCACAGTACCATATAACTTCTCTAATACAGATTTAATCTATGAAATTATAATAAGTCATTTTATAATATGCTATATTATGAATCATTTTATAATATACAGACATAGCATAGAGCCTAACATCGAATAAGAGATAAGGTCACACTAATTTAATGTGACCTTATCTCTTATTCGATGTTAGGCTCTGTGCTATGTCTGTATCAGCAGTGCAGAGATAAATAAAGCGTAGTACCTACCTTTAGCAAGCTTGTGGCTTAGCCAGGGAGATTGATATATAAACAAATAATTGTGACAGAGTTACAGAAGCTAAAGCCATCTTCAAGTGGAAAAAACAGAAAGCAAACAATTCTGCTTTTTCGGTGAGAGTGAGGGTTCACAGAGCAGGGACTACCCAAGCAGGTTTTTGAAAGATGTGTAGGAGTCTGATAGGCAAGAAAGGGGGAGAGGTAAAGATTTTGTCCGAGAAAACTTTTATAAAGAACTGGAGGTCTGGCACAGAAGGACACATTAGGGGAACTCCGAGTACTTTGGGTAAAAATTGGAGTCACTGGGAAAGTGACAGGAAATTATGTTATGGGTAGTCCAGGCCATTTTATACCTGGTGAAGGTACAGAGGGTGCCAAAGAAATGTATACACATTTTAAAAAAGAAAAAAAAAGAACTGTATTAAAATTGTAATACTCAATATGTGCCAATAACAAAAGATAAATACAAGAAGTCGCATCTGACTTCTGCAATTACAGGAGGTGCTCCGAGTGGCTGCCACCAGCGTCTGTAATACATAGGTAACACCGCTTACAATGTGTACACGTGTTTTTGGCACCCCAGTATTTGACATATCCTACCCGCACTATACTTCAGTGGTCCATGGAAGGAAAATAGTATCACCATGTCCTGAGCAACACACACTTTCATGAAGATTTGCATTTTGGAACACTAGATTCTTTTGACTAAATGAAGGAGTTAACATTTACCAAGTGCTTACTGTATGCCAGAATTACATTTGTTAATACGTATTATCTCAGTATAGCACCTTTCAGAGGTAAGTGCTATTATCATGACCATTTTACAGATGAAGATATCAAAGCTTAAAAACAAGTATTTGTCCAACATCACATGTTTAACAAGTAATAGAGCAGAGATTCAAGTCAGCTTTCTCTGCTTCCAGAGGCCCAGCTCTTACCCATTAAGATTTAACTCGTTGGTCTTACTGTTTATCCACCTATATCATCTCTCTCTAAATCACCACTGTATTTCAATAAAAGGATGTCATTTATTTGAATATCAGATATATTTAATATGGGTGGTGCTACTGATACTAAAGTTGTTATAAGGAATTCAAATACTTTCAAAGTAGATGAATAATTATTATCCATATGTTGGTCACTGAAATGACTATTTAAGATACATTATTAAACCAAATTTGCTGATTTATGAAGACACATCTGTATTTCTGTGTGTGTGTGTGTGTGTGTGTGCACGTGTGCATGCACACACATGCACATGCACGTGCACTTGCATGTTTCTCTGTATTATCTACCTAATTACAGAAACCTGGACCTGGCAGGAAATTGAGAAACCAATCTAGTAAATCTCTTGAAGCTTTAGGAAACCAATTAAGTCATCCAAGAGTATTTGACTTTCTAAATTTTTGGCTCCTCGGCAAATGGCTTGCCATTAATAAACACCTGCAGAGAGTTTCCAAGTTACGGACATGATTTATTGATTTATTGATGGAGGTAACTCTGAGCCATTTGGAATAGGAGAAAGCATTTATAAAGTCATAAATAATGCAGTCTAATAAAGATGCCAACTGGATTATAATGATTGTTCAAGGAGTGAAGAGTCACTGCCCATAAAATGGTGTTTAGTTTCTTTAGGAAACTTAACTCCTAAATATCTTCACTGGGAAATTGTAGTTAGTCAGGCTGATTCTGGAGAATGTTAGAATCATTTTGCAAAGGAGGTAGGTCTATGATAAAGAGGCAGGCAGCTGCAACTATGAATCTTACAGAATACCAGATCTGCCTCCTGCACTTTTGAATTTATATTTTTGTAAAATACCTAACTTTACATTAAGTACCAATTATAGGCTTCTTTAGTTAATTTACTGAGATCCTTATAACTCCAAAAGGATCATAACTTTCTTGAGGGCATTGACTGTGCTTTTTGTTTGTTCTATTTTATTATTATTTTTTGAATTCTCATATTAGAACCAAGCTAAGTATTAGTCAAACATTTTTCAACTTACCTCCAAAAAACTTGAGTCAAGCCTAGATATCCTACAGAAAAAGAGTTTACAAAAGAGATTAGGAGAAAGATGATATTGTTTGATTCCCTTCTATTGTTTTCATTTACTCATTTCACAAATACACATTGAGAATCTGGTATATAAAAGGCTGTGTTGGGCCCTGAAGGAGATGCAGAATAGTGAGTGGCATGTGGCTAAGCATTCAATAATTTAGTTGTTAATTATTAGCATTGTTATTACCTGTTTGGATTATTAATTGGAATATTGTACAATGAGGCATGTTTACAGAGCTGTTAGTAAGTATGGAGCAATTCAGTCATGTATTCAAAGAAAAATGAATAAATGAAAGAGAAATAATTATTAATGTCAGGAAAATTATACAAAAATAGAAATTTTATAGTATACTAGTTGGGTGAGCAGTAAGCAATATTTACATATTCATGACAATAAATAATAAATTTAAAATGGAAATGATTATATGGGGAATGTAATAGGAAGAGAGATTTCAGTGAGATAAAATCCTTATATACCATAACAGAAAACCAATAATAAGTCAAAAAATTATTTGTGGAGTATAGAAGTAGCATGATAGAAGTTTAGTTTAAAATGTAGATTTAGACATTGGAAGACTCCATTAAATGAGGTGAAAGTTGATTAGGGAAATGTGGTGGACTGTATATATAAATGAAAAATAAAATTCTCATCAAATCGTAAAACAACCTATTGTTAAAAGAAAAGGACTTAGATTGCTTAATTTAAAACTGTATGTAGATCTACCCAGCTAATACAGAGTGTCTATC
Organism: Lyroderma lyra; assembly: GCA_004026885.1. Lineage (NCBI taxonomy): Eukaryota > Metazoa > Chordata > Mammalia > Chiroptera > Megadermatidae > Lyroderma > Lyroderma lyra. The sequence goes on from PVJL010000418.1 coordinate 219,817, forward strand.
ATTAAATATTTGCATGAGTGCAAATCATCATTATAATCATTTAAACAGTGTGGTAACTCAGTGTCTCTTTAGAGAAAGATACGAGATTACAGAGGGGCGCACAAATTCTTTGCCTGTGTATAAGATGAGCATAGGGTTTGTTAGAATAGAAATGTGAGCTCAGTTGCTATGGTTTTTAAAATTTTATTTGAATTTGTGTGGCAAATGCTGTATTTCCCTTCCGTGTGATGAAGGATCAAAATTTCTGTTAAACAGCCAAGAGCCAGTGCCTTATTCTTCTCAGGTGTCAGAGACAAATCTGGTCTCAGGAGCTAGATCGGGGTAAGCAGTAGAATTTTATAATATTGGGTTACTCAGCTAGCCTAGTGAAGGTGGTTTGAGAGTGATGTATTTTTTTTTTTAATTCATTTTTATTGTTAGACTTATTGGGGTGACATCTGTTAGCAAGGATTACATAAGTTTCAGGCATACAGTTCTACAGTGCATTGTCACCTTGTTGTATAATAAGTTCACCACCTAATGTGACTTCTCTTTCCATCACCTTATGTTTAGCTTCCCCCCTCCTCTCCCACCCCCTCCCCTTTCTCCCCTCCCTAACCCACTCGTCCCCAAATAAACATTAAACTATTGATTGTGTCCATGGGTTATAGATGTATGTTTTTTAAAACATGGTGTATAGTTGATAAAAATTATAGAAATGTGGTAGTAATCCAAAATATAAAGCGTGCCCCTGTTTCCTTCACTTCCTCTTTATTGTACATGCAAATGCACTTACATTTTACACATAGGCAAGAGAGAACTCTTAGAATGATTTTAATATTCTATCATTTGAACTATGAAAGAGCAAATTTGGAATATAGGGTTTATGGCTCATCTTTCTTACCTGAAAGAGTGTTTCAAACTACTGTAGAACTAAAATCAATTATAAAAATACAACTCGTCTGCTGGGAGAACATTAGAATTGCACTGTAAATACCATTAATTTTCTTTAAAAATTTCAGAGAATTGATTTATGAGAAAAAATTATCTGTAGTATTTATAATACATCAGAAATTCTGCCAGTATTACTCATCATTTGGTGTAACGATGTCCATCATTACTACTTGCTGTGAACAGTGGTAGAGGTGGGTACTGTTAAACTTACCGCGCCATCTTTCAAGATCCATGGGATCGCTAAAGCAAAGCATTTTCAATTTCTAGTATTTAGTTGGTAGTTCTATATTTACCCTTCATGTATTACGGTTTTATTCCTTTTTGACACATTACAAATGAGGACCTGCAATTAAGGGACTCCAAGCACCTTCTCTTAGGTTATAAAACAGAGATGAGTCAGTTGACCGATTTAAATCTACTCTTTTCCCCCAGTGAACAATAGAATCTTCTTAAGGAACTTGTCACACTGTGTGATGATTGCCTGTTCTTAGGATTGTCCAAGGCTGTCCACCTTCTGAGCACAAGACTATGCCATTGTCTTCTTTGTGCCTCTAGTACATGGTGAATTGCTTGGCATCTGAGAAGCACTTGGTACATTTCTGTTGAAAGGATAGAAGTATGAACGAATAAATACATTCATATACTTTAATTCACTCACAAAGCATTTGACCTAAATTTGTATTAAGTATACTTGCACTGAATGCACTGGGAATTCTAGATTGCAGGGATTCAGAAATGATAATTTTTGGTCCCTGACTTCTAGATGTTCATAGTCCCTGGTAGGTGCCCAAAATATGTATATGCATTTTAAGAAAGGAAAAAACTGTATTAAAATGGTAATACTCAATATATACTGACAAAAAAAAGATGAACACAAGTCACATTTGACTTTTGCAATTACAAGAGGTGCTCAAAGTTGTTACCATCAGCATCCAGACACTTCTGATTATGACAAACTACCACTTGAGCAACATTGACCAAAGTGTCCACTTGTATTGCTTCACATGCACAGCAACCATACTTCTGTCATTTTCTTTGACTGTCCTGCCTGTCGCATGGTGACGCTAGCTATCATTCATTTGATTAATGCCATCTTTTGAGCGAATGTCATACTACATGTTGCTACCATAATTCAATTCAACTGCGAAAAGTACTACATAGATAACATCTCTTAAAATCTGCACACATTTTTTTGGCACCCTGGGTATAAGCAGATAAATGTGGTAAGTGCCTAGACATCGTCACATTAGATGTAGCATTCAAGTTGCATTTGTCAAGTAGAGAAGAGGAGGGCAAAGGCAATGGAGTGAAAAGGTGTGTGTGCAAAAGGGGAAGAATTGAGTGCTAATGTGGAGTAATTGGGTGAGAAAATATTGGCAGAAATTATTTTAGGTAAAGCACCTATTTTTTTGATAGTTAATGTTAGTGTCTTGGTCTCCACTCTAAAAGATGGACAGATTTTTAGGTTGGTTATCCATGTGTGTATGCATATGGAAACATCTCACAATTTTTCATAAAAATGCCCCCAACTTTGTATATAATCAGAAATACCAAAGCCAAATGACAGCACTATGAGAGTATTAAAAAATCTTTTACAACTTGGCGTAGTTTTAAATGCTTATCAACAAAATTACCTATTCATTTTCTATTCTATTTAATTTCCAATTTGCCTGAAAGAATTCTCAAGTGTGACAATTAACACCTTAAATTGTTATTGAAAATTTACAAATTAAATGTCTTTTTAGGGAGCCTTACATCTGGGAGATACTGTATCTCTTCCATAGACATCTGTTGCCATCTAAATACATCTCATTTTATTATTCAAACATAACGTGTTTTTTTAAATCATAATTCTCAAAAAGAAAGAAATAGGATATAAAAAAGTCTGTTGACTTTTTATTATGTATTTTAAGTTGCATAGCTAGAAAGTGATAATGATATAAATATTTGACTAATTCAACTGCCATAATTAATATCAAAGGTTTAGTTTGATGGGTACATAAATCTGAAAAACACCCCAACTGTTCTTAAGCAAAAAGTGACAAAGGGAAATTAATTGGAATTATTACCATTGAATTGATATATAGGTTAAATGAGCTAACATACATAAAGTGTTTAGAGTAGTACCAGGCAGATAGTAAATGTTTAATGAATTTTAGTCATTGTTATTATGTATGTTATTTTTAGCTTCTATCACATACTGCTTTTATAGAATACATTTTCCTTCATACAGCAAAGCTGAAAGGTTTTAGATTTACCAGGATATACACAAAGTAGATAATGCAGAATTAAATTGATTTGTAAATTCAAGTGATTTATAAATAAGGTTAATACCTTTAGTGGATAGAGATGCAGTGTAGCAGAGGCAAAGTTTAGCCCTGGAGTCAGACCAGACAGGAAGGAAAACTGGGTGACCTCTGATAAATTACTTCTAGCCTTAGTTGTCTATTCTCAAAAAATGGGAAAATATCAAATTCACAAGTTATCTGTGAGAGTTGAATGAAATAACAGGCAAAACATTTTGTTCCCAGTATTCCAGCACAGGTAGAAATTTTTTTCTTTTTTATTCTTCTTATTAAGTATCAGTGATGTGTCTGTAAGTTTTCTATTGCTGTCATAACAAATTTCTACAGACTTAATAGCTTTAAACAACAGAAACATAAGATCTTAAAATTCTGTAGATTAAAAGTCTGGTATGGTCTCATGAACTAAAATCAAGGTACCAGCAGGCTGGGTTCCTTTCTGGAGGTTCTAGGGGAGACTTCATTTTCTGATGATTTGGGTTGTTGGCGCAATTCTTGCTGTTGTAGGACTGAGATTTCATTTCCTTCTGGGTATCATCTGGAGGTCATCCCCAGCTTCTCACAGCCACCTGCATGCCGTGGCTCATGGCCCCCTTCCTCCATCTTCAAAGCTGAAAGTGGTAGTTCGAGTTCCTCTCATGCTTGGAATCTCTTCTCCTTCCTCCATATTTTACTGATTTCCTTCTCTGCTTTGAATGATCCATGTGCTTAGACTGGACCCACCTAGATAATCCAAAATAATCTCCCTAACTGAAGGTCTGTAACCTTAATTACATGTGCAAAATTCTTTCTGCCACTAAGGTAATGTATTTGCAGGTTCCTGGGATTAGGGACCATCGTTCTATCTAGTACAACTAGGCATTCTGCAAAGCAATGTGTAAAATAATAATAATAATAATAATAAATATTAACATTTAGCAAGGCCTATGCTAAGCATTCTACATAGACATTTAATAATCAAGCCAACCCAGTGAGATAGGTACTAGGATGGGCCTTATTTCGCAAATGAAGAATGCAAGGACTAATTACTTGCTCACAGTCACCATAGCAGTAAGCTAGGCTTTGAACCCAGGCAATCTGGTCTCGGAGAGCAAAACTAACGTCTCATCCTCACTGAATTTTTTGTCAAGTGGGTGTTGGGGAGATGGGGAAAATGGTAATGAAGTCTCACACATAAACACAATGTTGTAATTGCGGAACGTTCTAGGAAAAAGATGTGCACTGTACTAAGAAAGCCTGAAGATGAGTGACGTGACCTAGCTAGAGAAATGCTGGAGTTCCTATGGAGAACGCACAGGGCTTCACTAGGTTAAGTCAGAGTGGGAGGACATTCCAGGCAGAGGGCTCAGAGCCTGCGAATACCCTGTGGCAAGAGGACACTTAGCCAGTATGAAAAGACTGAAAGGGGCCATTATGGCAGATGAGAGGAAGTACAGGGGAGTGTAGGCCTAAAATAAAGTTGGGGAAGAAAGTGCGAGCCAGACCACAAAGTGTTTGAGGCTGTGTTTGTATTTATCCTAAAAGGGTTCGTGTTATCCTAAAAGCTCTGGGGGAAAGTTTAAGCCCTGAGTGACAGGGTCAGATTTCGGTTCCAAACAAAACTTTGGCTTTAATGGAGAAAACAGGTTGGAGGAGGCAAGGGTATTTGCCCAAAAAAACCCCCCAAAAACAAAAAACAAACAAAAAACTCACAGGAGAATATTGCAGTAGTGCTGAGGCTTGCTGTTAGGAGTTTGGACTAGAGTTGTGATGAGGGGCCACGGAGACAAGTACAAGGATTTCAAAGATATTTTGCAGGTACATTTTTAAAAAATGGGCAATGCATTGAATGTTGCTGAATGATGAGGGAGGTGATTCAAAGGCCCCAATGTGCCTTTTCTTTTCTTTTTTTCCCTTTCTCATCTTTTTTGGGATTCATTGTAATGTTTTTGGAGTTTTGTGAAGCAGTGATTCTTATCCTGAGTCTCTTGATCCCTCTTCTTTTCCTGGAGCTCCTGATTCAGAGAGTCTGGCTTGAGGATCTGGAATATGGGAATAAAGAGTTTTTCGTTTTTTTTTTTTTTTTTAAATATTTATTTTTTAGAGGAGTTTTAGATTCCCAGGAAACTGAGTAGAAGGTATAGAGGTTTTCCATGTTCACCCTGTCCAACAGACACACCGCTCCCTCCATTGCCAACAGCCCCCATGGGAGCAGGACATTTGTTACAATTAATGAAACTACATTAATTCCTCATAACCACCTGAAGTCCATAGTTTACATTACTGTTCACTCTTGGTGCTGTGCATTCTATGGGTTTTGATGAATGTATGGGACATGTACCTCTCATTATAATGTCATGTAGAGTAGTTTCACTGCCTTAAAAATCTTCTGTGCTTACCCTATTCATCTCTCCCTCCCCATTAATTCTTGAAAATCACTGCCCTTTCTACTATTTCCATAATTCTGCCTTTTCTAGAATGTCATATGGTTGGAATCATACAGCATGTGGCCTTTTCACATTGGCTTCTTTCAGTTACTACTAATAAGCTTCCATGATTTCTCCATGTTTTTATATGGCTTGCTAGCTCATTTCTTTTTAACACTGAATAATATTCCAATGTCAGGATGTACCACATTTTGTATATTCATTCACCTCTTGAAAAACATCTTGATTGCTTCCAAGTTTTGGCAGTTATGAATAGGACTGCTATCAATAGCCATTTGCAAGTTTTTGCGTGGATGTAAGCTTTCAATTCCTTTGGATAAACACCATGTAGTGTGACTACTGGATCACATAGCAAGAGGACATTTAGTTTTATCAGAAACTGCCAAGTGATCTTCCAAAGTATCAGTACCATTTTGTATTCCCACCAATCATGAATGAATGCCCCTGGTGCTCCACATCCTCTCTAGCATTTGATGTTGATAGAGTTCTGGGTTTTGGCCATTCCTGTAGGTGTGGGGTGGTCTCTCCTGGTTGTTTTCATTTGCATTTCCCTGATGGCATAGTATGTGGAACATCTTTTCATATGCTTACCTGAAATCTGTATATCTTCTTTGGTGAAGTGTCTGTTAAGGTCTTTGGCCCATTTTTAAATTGGATTATTTATTTTCTTTATTAGAGTTTAAAGAGTTTTTTGTTTTTGTATATTTTGGGTAACAGTTGTCCATCAGATATGACTTTTGCAAAAATTTCTTCCCAGCCTGTGGTTTGTCTTTTCATTCTCTTGACAGTGTCTTTACTAGTTTCTTTTTTTTCCCCCCAAAATATCTCATTTGAATGTTCTTCTATCAAACAAGTTTGAGAAACACTGATATAGAAAGTGTGTTAAGTCAGTGGTTCTTAGCACTTGCTGCTCATTAGAATCACGTAGGGTGTCTTAAAAATATTTGTACCAAGGCTTTGCCTGGGACAGTTAAATCAGAATCTTTGCAGGTTGGGTCTGGGCATTGGTGTTTCAACAGGTGACTGATAGGTAGCCAGTACTGAACTCTGAGTTAAATTTTAGATTCTAGAGAGCACCTAAAAAATAAACTTGGGGTAATGTAAAAATAGAAGCATACCACTCCTATGGTAAAGATAATTTATAACTCTGAGCAAAGGTAAATTATTCAAAATAAAATTTACAAAGTTATAAAGAAACTGAATTACGTTGCAGCCACAGGAATGTTTTCAACCTTTTCCAAAGGAATGTACAAAAATGATCTTGGCTTCTTTCAGCAGAAATGATTAGATAATGTATCAAATACTACACATCTGTGTTTTCTTTAAACTAGGCACAAAAACAAATGCATTACATTTAGAGTATCTCTTTATAAAAGGCATCAAAGCATTCAAACAAAGGAAACGTGACTTTGGACATAATCATTGGCATACTCTAAGATTACCTACTTAAACTAAGGCAGAATCATCATTTCTGACTTTTAAATTTTATATTTTGGCTTCTCAAAATTTATTTTAAAGGCATTAAAAACTTGCAGTTTGTTATTGCATACTGCTATCCCATGTTAAGAAAGTTTTACATTAAAGCCAAAGCATAAATAACTAACAGTATATATAACTATAAAAATGGTTTCTATTAACAATTAAATTTAAAAATCACAATGTCAAACCTAAGGTTATCGTCTCATTCACTAGTGATTTGTACAGGACAAACTAGGTCTGTGATGATTCAAAATACCTATCCACATTTTGAAGATGAGAAAGTCCAGAGGGATCCTTGGCTTTCTACTCTATATCCTTTGCTCCCAGGCTCCCTGGTTCCCCACCCCCAACCCCCACACAAAATGTTCTCCATTTTTCTGTAGCTTCCCCCCACCCCCAGCGTAATTATGTTGAGGTTCTTTCATGCTGTTACATGTACCATTAGTCGATTTATTATTGCTGTTGAGTAGCAGTCCATTTTATAGATACACTACTTTTTGTTTATTCACTTCCTGAACCGCCAGGGTGATTTTAGTCTTTGGCTATTGCAAATAAAGCTTCTATGAAAATTACACATAAATGTTTAAATGGCCACATGCTGTTGTTCTTTGGGGACATAGGAGCAGGATGGCTGGATCACCTGTGAGTGTATATTTGAGTTTTAAGAAACTGCCAAACAGTTTCACAAGGTAGGTAGTTATACTATTTCACATTCCAACCAACATTTCGTCCAGAGACTAAACCTCCAAATGCCTGAATCAGAATATTTCAGAATGTGCATGAGGGAGGGGGACTAGAGCTAGTACTTTTCCTAAATAGTCCTGTTTCTAGTATGGCACCTCACTCTGACATTTACTATGCCTCACTGACCCCAGATCCTGAGACTCTTGGACTCAATTTCTTCAGAGAACAATAAATTATTTCCTGGGGGACTGAAGAAAAGGGAAATCACTTGCATGCATGAGGTCAGCAGAAAGATGTAGACATCATAGAGTCTAATTGCTCTTGTACAGACTGTGGGGCAATCCCTGATTTTCAGAGTCATGCCTTACCATAGCCTTCTGCCCCACCGCTCCACACACACTCACACCTCAGAGGCTCACACATCTCTAGTGCTTTTTCCAGGGTGAGTAAAAGGTGAGTCAGCATATTTCTCATCTTCCTTAACATTCACTCAGGCTACACTGCTCTTTTCTACAAAGTCAGCTATCACTTTAATCGTAACTCTGTAATTACAACATTTGAAAAAAGAAACCTAGAATACCCTAGAGGACATTTTAAGGACATGAAGTGAAGGCAGGGCTGACCTTCAGCCAGTGTGCATTGTTTTGGCTATCCAAGTGAAAGTATTAAAATGCTTTCATACAGATTGGTTATGAGCAGCTACCCCAAGCCTCCTGCTCCTTCTGTGAACCTTTGGGTGTCCCGTATGCTTTACAACTGATGAGGTCGTGCCTGGTATGGCAGCGGGGCTCCCATGATGCTGCTCTAGCGTTAACTTCTGTCTGCTCTGATTGGTTTCCAGGTGCCCTGATTGATCTGTAACTTTTCCCATTAGTCAACATCTGGTTCTGATGGCTCAGTGTCCATAATATACTATGTTAGATAATTGTAATATTACCACATAGCATCCATTCCCTACCGGAAACCCCCATCTCATCTACAATGGTGTGGTTAGGCTTTCCTGGTGCAGGAAAAACTCGTGATGTTGCCACTCTGTATCTCAAAGGTGGTAGTCTGAAGGAAGAAACTCTAACCCAAATTATCTGAGGAGAAGTTGAAAGAAATGAAGTAGTAGTTTGAAGCAATGCAGATTCAGGAAGAATATTTTAATTATTTTCAAATATAGTAAGGCTTATTGACTTGTTTGTGATAAACTATGGATTTAGATCTAAGACAGGTTTAATCTCAATATAAACATGAACCTTCTAAAAGTTAAGTCTTACCAAATTTCAAATGAGCTGTTTATTCCCTAACCTTAGCAACAATTTTATCTAAATTTCATATTTATATGTAATATGTTATATGTAACATAGACATGGGATTTTTAAATATAACATATCTGTTAGGATACCTATTAGAAAAAGATGAAAGGTAAGTGTTGGCTAGAATGTGGAGAAAAAGGACCCTATACACTGCTGGAGGGAATGTAAATTGGTACAGCCATTATGGAAAACAGTAGGGAGGTTCCTCAAAAAGTTAAAATTAGAACGACCATATCTCTCTTCCAGCAGTTTCTCTTCTGGGTATCTGCCCAAAGGAAGTAAAATCAGTATCTCAGAAAGTCCCTAAGGGCCTGTCCATGAAGGAATGGATAAAGAAATTGTGGTGTGTACATATACAATGAAATATTATTTAGCCTTTAAAAAGGGCATCCTGCCATTTGTGACTACATGAATGACCCTGAAGACATTATACTAAATGAAATAAGCTAGATGCAGAAAGAAAAATGCTGCATATTCTCACATATATGTGGAATCTAAAACTAATTACACAGAAGCAGAGAGTAGAATAGTGGAGACCAGGGGTGGGGAGATGGGGAAAATGGAAAGATGTTGGTCAGAGTACAAAATTGCAGTTATGAGGGGTAAATAAGTCTAGAGAGCTAATGCATACAGGATGGTGACTATTGTTAGTAATACTGTATTGTGTACTGGGCATTTGCTGAGAGTGTAGATTTCTGGTGCTATTATTACACATACAAAATGGTAATGATGTGGGGAGATGGTTAATTAGCTTGAATATAGTAATCACTTCACTATGTTAATGTATGTCAAAACATCATGTTGTATATCTAAAATACAGGGGGTGCTAAAAAATGTATACACATTTTAAGAAAGGAGAAAACTGTATTGAAATTGTAATACTCAATATATAACAAAAGTTGAGTCAAAAGTAAACTTTTGATTTCTGCAATTACGAGAGGTGCTCACAGTGGTTACCATCAGCGTCCAGACACTTGTGATGACCACCAACTACTGCTTGAGCAACACTGACCAAAGTGCCCACTTACATTGCTGTGCATGCAATTTCAATTTCTTCCTGAAGTACCGCCAGTGTAGCTGGTCTTCTATGGTACACCACACCCTTTAAGGTCCCCCAGAGGTAGAAGTCAAGGGGCATTAAGAGAACATGGGGGAAATTCAAACAATGTTCTTGAATTTCAAATACCACTTCAGTCTTGCGCTCCTCAACAACAACCATGCTTCCGCCATTTTCTTAACTGCCCTGCCTGTCATATGGTGACACTAGCATTCATTTGATTAACACCATCGTTTGAGTGAATGTCATATTATACATTGCTCCGTATTTCAACTTCAAGTAATACATAGATAACATCTCTTAAAATGTGTGTATGTTTTTTGGCAGCCTGTATATACAGTTAAAAATAAATAAATAAATATAGCATGTTTAACGACTATGAAAGCAATATATACTTTTATAAAAATTCATGCTGGAAACCTTGTCCTTTCTTTGACCTCTACATGGTTATGAGCATTGGATGCATTACTGCATCATACAGATGTATCTACCTGACTTACGTGTGTAAGGACATGTATTCATTGCCATTTTTACTTTTTTCCTAACTTAGTGCTTATGAGAACCTAAGTTTGTCAGTCATAATGTTCACACTTTTGGCTCTTTTTAGACACGTAATCTTAGTGTTGGAAGAAGTTTGTGGTAGAAGTCTGCCCAGAGGAAGGGAGAATTTATGTGGGCCTTCAAGGATGCGTTTGCTTTCCTAGCCTAAAAATCAAACAGGACGTGAAACAAACCAAAATTCCATTCTCAGATTTGGAATACAGCACTTCCGGGATTGTTTTTGGCAGCCTCTACATATAAATAAATACAGATTGCAGTACCATGTAGCAGGAGATACTAGAAATCGGTGGTCAGAAACTAGAAAGGGAGAGGAGGATCGGACGTAACTCATGACTGAGAAAGCATAGTCAGAGAACGGGCCTGAAAAGGCAAGTGTTTCCTCGTGGGAGGTAACTCAAGGGATGCTCTGATGTGTGCTCTCTGTGCTCCTTGACCAGAAAGCTTTGTGGGATTACCTTGGAAGCCCCAGAATGACAGCAAGCAGATGTGGGTGAACCGCCTTCTGGGGCTCTTGGAGCACATGCCTGTCGTGGGGGGTATGACTTTTCCTTAATGCATGCTTTGTCCGGCTGACATCACTTACATGAATTGTTTCCTCACTCAATGTATGCATTTATAAATTTCTACCAAAAAGATAGGGACCTATTTTCTTTAGAAGGTCACTGATTCACAGGGACCAAAACATCGTTAGCAGTGATTAAAAGAATCATGATAAAAAAGCCAACTATTGGTTGTTTCTTTCCTTAGCTAAACATAAAATGTTCACCTATCTTGATTTTTAAATTAATCCTAGAAGTAGATAGTACAGATCCTCAGCTCACAACTCACTGTCTGACCCCAAAATGAAAGGTGTTTAACAAAATGATCTATAAGATTCATTTTAGCTCTAAATGTTAATAATACACATTTAGCTCTAAATGTCTATGTGATTTCTTATCTAATCAAGCATTGAAATACCTGGTTAAAAATGTGTAACGGCTTTGAGTTGACTCAGATTTTGGCCTGACATTCAAATACCTTTGACTAATTTGTCCCCAGCCTGTTATCTGAAGCACGCCTCCTAGCATTCCTTAATACAAGTTCTCTGCTGACCCTGCTGGTCTCCTAATTATAGTACAAACATGACTTGCTGGTTTTCTTCTCTTCTTTTCTGTATTCTTTCTCCTTCCACCTGTAACATTTTTGTTTGTTTGAATCGTATCGAAATGCTACTCAGCATTCTCATTTCAAGGGCATTCAAACCTCTTCTCAGTCCTTTGGGAAAACTTGGGGCTTTGGAGTGAGAGGAATCCTGATGTTTACCTCCTTAGCAATCTTGGACAGGTTACATAATACTTCTCTGAGCCTTAGGCCTCATCTATAAAATGAGGTTGTAAGAGACCTGGCTCATTAAGATTTTATGAGGCTGTATGCAAAGCACTTAACCTATTAGTCCACAGTAGTTCAGAAGATGATGCTGATAGGTATTAATTATTATTGCATGTGGTCTTTGTCATGATGGGCCTAGCTTACATTTTTGTTTCACGTAGGTTGCAAAATAAAATTCTAGAACTTACTTTCCCTATATTAACCTGAATGTGGTTTTAACCCCAAATTTCCTCCATATCTGTGAGGAAAATAGGTGATCTTTATGAGAAAGCAAATGTTCCTATCATCTGAGGGACAGCAGACAGTTTCATAGTCTCAACAATCCGGGCCATTTGCCTTAGATGTGCTTATCTCTCGGAGAGATTTTAGCCCATTACACTTGCTCTGCACTCCTTGGCTAACAGTAGTAAGCTGGCGTGCACGGTACAGAAGTAGGTGGGAATAACTGTATCGTCCTTTGGATCTACGCACCCACGAGTTTGGAGGTTTGTCTTCAGAGTACATTCAATGGGCAGAAGATTGGCAGTCAGTCCACTCTGCCTTCTTAGATGGCATCGAAGTAATATCCCTCACATTCATGTAATGAGAAGAGAGTATTTCTAGTGAATTATTGGGTGTTTATATTATAATTTAATGTTACTAGTGAACACAAACAACATATTCGACTGGGACCAATTTCAATTGAATTCCAGGCTTGGGTTGTCTAGTGGCTTATTTTTAGAAATGCCTAGGACACTGAAATGGTTGATTCATAGACAGGCTATTTTTTGACTTGATAATTATGTCCACACAAATTATAGGTTTTGTTTTCTTTTCTGAAATTTGCCTGGACCACTAGGACATGTTCCTTGCAGATTGCTCAGTCCAGTGGGATGAGCATTTTGAGATGGAGGTTATAACAGGACCCTTAGGTGTTCATGTTTTAGGAATCACTTTAAGTTTCTCAGCGTTCAGGACCTGTGAGTGTCATTCCAGTGAGCTGAAAGCATCCATTCCCTGACAAAGAGTAGCCATGCCATCCCTCACCACGGAGCCCGACAGTCCCCCAGGCACTTGGCTGTTTCTCCAAGCACTCATCCACTAAGCATACATCAACCGTCTGGGTATCCAGCACTGCTCTATGCACCCACAGTGCAACTGTAAACAAAGCTTGTTCTCTTCACGTTAACTGGAGCAAAAATGTGACTCGTAAAAGCTAAAGATGACATTGAAAGCTTTCTAGCATCGAAACTGTGTGACCTTGGGCAAGTCCACACCTCTCTAATGTTAGTTTCTTTAACTATAAAATAGAGATAATAATACCTATCCTGATTAACTTGTCTTCAAATGATCAGACAGGGGAATACTTTATAATAGGTGGTAAAATGTAAGATATTTTTAAAAAATTAATACAGAAACCTGGTGATGTAAAATTTACAAGTGTTCCTCCTTAAGAATCCAACTTGATGGAAAACCTGGGTGACTTCAATTATTTCATAGGGTTGAATGTCTTGTGTCTTTTAAAGCTAGATTCCTCATAAGAACTGTTAAAAAAAAAGAAAATGGACAAAACAGAATTATAGAATTTAAGCCTGTGAGAAAAAAATGAATACAAATTAATACTTCCTTTTGAATCTGCAATACGATGGGGCGCTTTCATTTCATTTCCCACAAGTGTAAGGTGGTGTTGTGTCCTCAGAGCTGTGTAATGCCTACAGTCATCCAACGTGCTCCCGAATTTCACATGCTTGACATTTTCTAGCTACTCTATTTCTCCATTTATTGCAACCTCGAAATTCATGCACACGCAGCAATGCTTTCAGACATGCACCTGTTTCCCGAGGAAATTTTTCTTTCATTGGTAACACAGTGAACTAATGTGACTTACAAACACACCACTTGGGGGAGTTCCCTGGTGGTGCAGTGGCTAAGGCTTCGGTGCTGTCAACGCTGCGGCCTGGGTTTGATTCCCAGCCAGGGAGCTACCCACATTAAAAAACAAAACAAAAAACACACCACTTGGTACATTAGGAGGGCATGCATACATGAGACCCCAGGGCATGTTTTTGCAAATGTCCAGTGGAAGAGAAAACAAAAAATTGCTGAGAGGAAGGGATGCTACTATCATGTATTGGATTATAATTTCTTAAACCGTCTTGCCCAGATTAATTACTGAGTGAAGGAATTTTAAAATGTCACGTAAGTAATGTGTCAGAACGAACCCATGTAATTAAAATGTGGTTTACTAATTCCATTTCTCACATTATAAATTATTGACATAGTGATGGCATTAGTGCAGCTGTGTTCATTTCTCTCCTGTTTAAAGTCTGCCCACAGGGAAGATTGTACTTATAACATTAATGAACCAAGAGACTTCTCTGCCAGGGTTCACATGATTTGTAAAAAGCTAATGTGTTTATGTGAATTCAGTGTTAGGTTTACTTTTCTGTACAATAATGCAGTAGCTGAATGAATCTGAGCCCCTTTGGGGTTGAGAGCCATGCAGAACAGCAAAGTTGGAGACCAGGTTAAAGTTGGGCTGAGGTTAAATTGGAATGGGTGAAATTAAGTACACGGGAAAAAATTAGTGGGTGGGAATACGTAAATTGAAACAATCTGGAAGAGTTGAAACACTTAATCAGGTGCAACAAGTTTAGGGATAGGATTTCAGCAAGATGCAACATCTGCACAGGTGAGATCCTGACAGCTGCTAGAGTGAGTTGATCTCCTGGTTTTCCTATCCATGTTACAGCCATTGGGTAACACTGTATGCATGTATTTAATCCATAAGAATTCAAGTATTTATAATGACCAAAACAAATGAAACGACGGAGTTAAAGAAGGAAAAAATCATTCCCATTGTGCTGGCGACCACACACTGCAGTGTGTCCCTGCATGAGCAGGAATGGCCTTTCCTTCGTTGGGTCTCACGTCTCGTGCCTGTTGTAGTGTTAGCATCTTGCCAAGCAGAGTGGACCTTTAGTATTTAAACATGGTACTGTGTTAAGGGGACAATGTCTCTTCTTTATTGAAAGCCAAACACTTCAGGAGAGATTGGTTCAAATGCTGGAGTTAAAAACAGCAGTGATGCACCTATTGAAATATGTGTATATATTTTTGTGCTGTTTTATTTTTTATTTTCAGGGTAGTATTGGTGATACAGTTTTTGCCTGATGTTCAAACCTAACCTGGGAGTAAGCCGTGGCTCCTCTGTATTATAATTAAAGAGAAATAGAGTTGGCCAGGACAAGGTGTCTGATTAAGTCAAATAGTGGACACCACTGGACGGTTCAGGTCTAGGCAGGGGGCTTCAGCTCAGAGACTAGGTGATAGAAGGTGCAGTCTTGTAGGTTCAGGTGGTAAACAGGTTTCAGAAATAAATAGCAGCAGGTAAGAGATCATAGTTACTGGGATTTCAGGCTTGAAACAGATTTCAGAGATGCCAAGATGAGCAAAGACAGGGAGGAAGGTAAGAAAGAAGGGCTAGCGAATGGTCCTGCAATCTGACGTTGGTGTGAACGTCGCTGATTTCTTACGTGCTGGATGAATTCAGTTACGTGCTGTGCCAACTATGCAACAAGCACTTCAGCAATTTCTTTGCCACAAAAATCCAAACCTCCTATCCTGTAATTAGATTCTGTTGTCCTATTTGTCTGGGTTCTTTACCTACCTTAAATGTGTGACTCTCTTGGTAGCATCAAGAATTATTTAAAAAATAATCTGGTGTAGTGCAGCTCTTGTTAGGATATTTGAAGGAAAATCTTTGCTCTCTGAAAGACCTTAAGAGGAGAGAGAGAGAGAAAAACGCACAGGGATAAAGAAAAGGATATGGCCTAAGTAAAATAGATTAATTTTTTCTTTTCATCTGACAGGGCTCCATAAGCATGTCCTTGAAGGTTACTGTTACAGATTATTTAACCCAGGAGGCAGACTGTGAGGAGGGAATGGGCGTGCGGTGTGCGAGGGAGTCATGTCGGGATCTACACCAGAGGAAGGGGCCGGTAGAGGTGGAGCTTGAGCTGCGAGGCTGCCGCAACAAGGACTCAGCTCTGAAGCTGGGGTAACCCCTTTGGAGTTGCTCCTTTCCGGGAGAGGAGGTGGGCTTTCTGTCCCCATGTCAACCAGGCGTTGGGCCGGGGCCACCTGGGGGAGGGGCCTGTCCTGAGGGAGGTAGGGGAAGGACATCTGGGCCGTGAGCATCACGGCAGTCCATCTGTTGCCCTCAGATCCAGTGGTCTCACATGCGTTCTGGGGGCACCCCCTCAGGACTCTGGTGGGCCGCCTTTTGTGGGGTAGCTTGTTCCAGAAAAGTTAATGGCAGCAATGGTAACCTCTGTTTCTGTAGCTGGGCTCCAGGCTAAATTTCTTTATGATCCATTATTTTTGTTGAGTTCTCTGCTGGTTGCGGAGGCTTTCTTGTGACTGACCAGAGCGTCATGCCCGAGGGGACCCAGCCTGCCCCTGTTTACCATACCTCTCTCAGACTGATCGCGGCAGTTGCTATTTATCAAGAAATTTGGGTGAAGGAATCCGAAGATACGCCGGTCACCTGAGGGCCAAACAAGTTCCTCTCTACTGCAGTGCATAACGGTAGCTCTGCCCCCATTGGTGACTAAGTCAGTAATTGTCCTTGCCAGCCAGGGTGGTACCCCCCCCCCCCCTTTTTTTCCTGGCCCTGGATACAAGGTACGCAACGTACCCAAGTGACAGCCATATCTTATGTGCAATGGGACTTCTGCTATAGCTGCTGATAGTGGGGTTCTCTCTAAATCCACAGAACCTAGCATTTGGGGAATGGGGAGCCCTGGTGGTGCTGAGAGAGGGGGCCATTTATGGTGTCTGTGCCTTGATTTTGAAACATGTATGTTCTTTCTTCGGGGACTAATGCGTCAGAGATGGTCATTGCTTTGGCATACTGGAAGACGGTGTCCCATGCTAGCAGGACATCGTCTCTGATCTGGGGCCTCACCAGTGCCTTCCACAGGCTGTCCCAATACACTGTTGGCCAAGAGGAGCTGGGCAGGGAAGGCATTAAGAATCAGTTGATTTCCTGGTCATGTGCCCTCTGCCTTACATTCTTGAGGGTAAAGTGAGTTTCTGGGTCAGATGTGAGGATGTGTAGGGCCCTCTGCCGGGGGATCAAACACTCTGAGTGGCCGTGGGAGGTAGTGCTGCTTATTGAAGTCCTATCTCGAATGTGTGATGATTCCTGTCAAAATTACTCATTGTGCCTTCTGGGGTATATAGAGTCCTGTGTAGCCAGCTGACTACTAAGTGGCCAATTGATCTCCAAAATATAGTGTTGCATCAGAGCTCATTATTCATCTTTGCCACTTTTGACAGTGGCAGTAGCAGACAATCCTTGTTGAGTGGCTGGTGATCCTTCCCACAGAATACAGCCCCTGGTATAGAAGGGAGGGATGCCCTCAGGGTAATCTGTTTTCTGTACATCCTGGCCTCCTCCCCTCTCTGCCCCATTGGGTTCTAATGAATAATATCTGCATCAGATTGAATTTTTATTTGTTATAAAATGATTATTTTAAATTGCCTCCTCTACCCCCAGTCCTTGAAGAATAAATAACCCTTGATTCTACAGGTCTAACAATCTTAATTTAGTTTAGGTGCCTCATCCTATAGATAAAACTAAAGTGTAGAGAAAGGAAGTGATTTACCTAAAAATATTGAGCTATTTAGAAGCAGAGCTAAAGCCAGAGCCTTAGTTTTCAGCCTCTTAGGTTGGTACCCCTTTCTATTAATACGTGTGTCATTTTTTGCTCCATTTGACATTGGGGTGATTGTAATAATAAGGGATCACAGGATCTACACCTTGTATACTTGTCCACTAGCTAAAAACCTGAATATGTTTTTGCAATTTTTATCATGTAATCCTAGAAGATAATGTGATTTGCTATCATGTAAATTATGAAAAAATACCTCCTGTATCTTTTATTGATGTTTGACATTTTGTTACTCTTACAGTATAAAAAAATATTGCCATAATGTAATTGGGTATGAATTCCACCCATTTCTTTCTGTTCGTAGATGCTGACACAAAGCAATAATTGGTTTCATTGTATCAGGAGAAAAACAGTTTATAAGAGTGTCACTGCCAATAAGTTTAATAATGCTTTTCTTTTTTCTCTATTCAGTGGACCAAGTGGCTTTTATATCTAAATGGTTAGCTTGTCTTCTTTTTGCAGCTGGGTTTATTTTAGTAATAAGGCAATCAGGTGCTAGGAGAACATTAAATAACTGCAGAACATTTATAAAATTTATGAAGTGGCCCCCCAATTAGTCTAGTACCCACCTGGCACTAGTTACTATGATATCATTGACCACATTCCCTACGCTGTACTTTACATCCCCTTGACTACTTTGTAACTGCCAATTTGTACTTCTTAATCCTGTCACCTTTTTCACCCAGCTCCCCAAACCCCTCCTACCGGCAGTCATCAGTTTGTTCTCTGTATCTATGAATCTGTTACTGTTTTGTGTGTTCATTCATTTTGTTGTTTAGATGATATAAATGTCTAACCACTATGCTATAAATCTGAATTAATATAAAATAATATTGGCTGTCAACTGCAATTGAAAAAAAAATTGTAGGAAACCAAAATCTAGCAGATAAATTTGAAAACCATGTTCACCTTGAATAAACAAATGCCTTTTAAAATTTCCCAACTTTTAATAACACTTTGAATCCATGGATGAGTTGAAATAGTAATCCAATGAGGATACAATAAGGATACGTATACCCTTCACCTATGCTCACTAATCGCTAAGATTTTGTGGCGTTTGCTTTCTCTGTCTCTTCTCTCTCCCTCTCTTCCTCCCTCTCCTCCTTCCTCTCCCCACCCCACTCTACACACACACATGACACACACATGCAAATACACATTTTTTTTTCTTTTTTTTGCTGCACTACTTGAAAGTAAGTCGCAGATCAAGACATTTCATCCTACCACCTCACACCTGTTAGAATGGTTGTTATCAACAAGACAAGGAATAACAAGTGCTGGAGAGGGTGTGGAGAAAAAGGAACTCTGGTACACTGCTGGTGGGAATGCAAACTGGTACAACCACTGTGGAAGGCAGTGTGGAGGGTCCTCAGAAAATTGGGAATGGAGCTACCATTTGACCCAGCAATCCCCCTTCTGGGGATCTACCCAAAGAACTTGAAAACCTTTGTCCGCAAAGACTTATGTACCCCAATGTTCATTGCAGCACTGTTCACAGGGGCCAAAACATGGAAACAACCAAAGGTCCCTGTGACAGATGACTGGATAAAGAAGCTGTGGTACATACACACAATGGAATATTACTCAGCTGTAAGAAAAGATGAAATATTGCCATTTGCAACAAAATGGTTAGACCTTGAGATCATCATGCAAAGCAAGATAAGCCAGACAGAAAAAACCAAGAAACGTATGACTTCGCTCATATATGTTATGTAAAACTGAAAGCAACAAAGAAACAAAAACAATCAGTAGGTTAGTGGTTATCAGAGGGCATGGGAGGAGGGGATGGAGGAGAAGGGACAGGGTCTCAAATACACGGTGATGGAAAGAGGACTGACTCTGGGTCATGAACCCATAACACAACACATAGATGATATATTGTAGAATTGTACACCTGGGACCTATGTAATTTTTACTCACCAATGTCACCCCAATAAATTTATTAATAACAATAAAAAAGATATTTCATCCTAAAGTACTTAAGATACTCTTCCTAAGAACTGTGACATTCTCCTCTGTAACTACAAAATAATCACAGAAGAGATATTTGCTACTGACAATTAATATTATGTAATGTAGAGTTTAAATTTAAATGACTTCGTTTGTTCCTAAATACTTGTTTCTGTCAGTCAGGGATCAAACATTGAATTTTCTTACCATGTTTCTAATCCCTTTAATCCAAAACATAGCTCACTCCCTGCCTCTTTTTTGTTTTGGTCTTTCAAACCCATTGACACTTTTGAAGAGTTCAGACCAATTGTATCATGGAAGATCCCTAAAATTGGATACGTCTAATTACTTCCTCTGGGTTAGATTATGGTTAATATGTCTTAGCAAAATATTACATGTTTTCCATTACATCACATCAGGAAGTTCATAATTGTTAGTTTGTCCCAATATCGGTGAAGCTATGTGTGTTTTGTTTTAAATATGGCTTTGTTTTCGTAATTAATAAATAGTAGTAATTGGAGAGTCTATTAATTGGTTTCTTTGGGTTTTGAATTTTAATAATCTTTTAGCTTACAGTTTTAGGGTTAATTTCTTGCCTGCATCTTGCATTACATGGGGGGTTGCAAAATGGTGACTATTTAATACAGTTATCTTTCTAGATCAAAAATCCACAGATTTTTTTAGTGAAGAGCCCGATAATGTGTCTTAGGCTTTGTGGATCATGTATGTTCTAGGTTGCATATTACTTTTTTCTTGTTTTCTTTAAAAATGTAAAAAATATTCTTAGCTCATGGACTGCACAAAAACAGGCTGCAGCAGGATTTAGGCCGTAGGCAGTAATTTGCAGACATCTCTTCTAGATTATAAAGAGGAGCTTGTCTTTCCCTTGTATCACATGCATGTGCATGCGTGTGAGTGTATGTATCATTGTAGACTCATGGATTCTTTTTTATTTAATGTAAGATAATCCATTATGATCACTATTCCTCCTGATACTCACAGTGTCCCAATTTGTCCAGTAGGAGCAACAGTTCCTATGATTTTTGACAGGTCTCCTATTTAGTCTTTGGCCACCTCCTTCCTTTTTAAGGTAATGCTTATTTTTCCCTATCAGACTTGGAAAAAAGAACACATTTTTTTAGGGAATGCATTTTCATTTTAGTGATGGATGATATTTAGAAAACCAGCTGTGGGAGGTACATATGTTCATTTCTATTGACGTGGCATTGCTTCTGTGTGGTTTCAGTAAATAGAGCTAGGAAGTGTGTGTCTGTACCAAACTTTTTATTATTCCTCATTTTATATTTTTTCTTCTTCCATATTGAAATTTTTGGCTCTCAACACTATTAACGTATTTGCTGATTCAAAAGTACATGAAATAGTTTCAGAATTACTACCTCCAGCAATAACAAAACTACTAAATGAATGTCAAGATTTCTTTATATCTCTTTTTATTAAATACCTTACTTAAGCTGCACAATCAGAATACTCTGTTATTTGAACAGTTTTTTTCCTGTGGATGCCAAATTAATGTACAAGGGGGGACCCAAAAAACTCCAGTTTATTCATGAAAAATTGTGTACTTATTCTTACTTGTTCAAACTTCAGTCACCTTCCAAGTGCTCTCCATTTGATACAATGCACCTATCGAGATGCTTTTTCCACTGTTCAAAACAGGTTTTGAACCTGATTTTGATGCCTTTTAGCTCTTCTCTTATTTTTTTGTTTCACCTCTTCCACATTGGTTAAACGTTTCCCTTTGAGGACTTTTTTTAAAATCTGGGGAGACAAAAAAAAGTCACTCTGAGTGAAGGGGAAGGGTAGGGCACAAGGATCATGCTGTTTTTGGTAAAAAACTGCTAATCACTCACTCAGCACTGTGTGGACAGAATTATCATGGTGGAAGAACCAGCCATCGGTTTGCCACAACTCTGGACGTTTCTTTCCCATGCAGCCTCTCACACCACCACCAGCTGGCACACTGATGCAGATGGGTTTCTAGAACACTCATCTAGCAGGGGAAGCCTGTACTATGAGGAGCCCGTCCTCCAGAAGGTAATTCTGGGTTTTTTGGGGTCGCCTCTCATATATCTTGGTTAAGGTTATTTCTATTTTTTTTTTAATTTTAATGTCTGTTTTATTTCATTATTATTTATTATACTTCATTTCATTTTGGATCTGGAATCTATTTATATAACTGAAGATCAAAACAGTAAACATACTATACTCAGAGAAGTCTTACTATTACCACTATTCCTTTTATTTATTTCTCCTCTGCTCTAAAGGTAACCATTTTGATTGTTTTATAATTTTTGTTTCTTTTTTGAAAAATAACTAAAATTCATGTATATGTGTAGAAATGTATGCATACATACACATATATTTATTTTTATTTCCATTTTCCATGCATAATAGCCTTACATATGTATCGATATGTGCCGTGTGTTCTTTTATACCTTTTCCATTTAACACCTGAAAATGACTCCTATCAGTTTTCAAAGATCTTCCTCCTCTTTGATGGACTGTAATTCTCCTTTGTGTTAATACAGCTTAGAACATTCACCCAGTCTTCTGTGGATGGGCATTTGGAATTTTCAGTGTTTTGCTGTTACAGGTGATAACATGATGAGTAACTATATGCAAATATTTCATAATTGTGGAGCTATATTTTCAGGGTAAACTTTTTAGAAATGGAATCATAGGGCAAGGGTAAGAATATCGATTTGTTGAGTTTGCCAAACCTCCTCTCTAGTGGGTGCCCCATTTTGAATGCCCACTATGAATGTATCAAATGGTCTGTTTTCCATAGCCCCTCAATAGAAAGTTTCTGCAAATTTATTGTTGTCTTTTGCCAATCAAGTAAAAATTTTATTTTGGTGGCATTTTAATCTGTGTTTCTCTTGTTATGAGGAGAGTTGAACATTGTAACAGGCATTAATACTTTTTTTGTGTGTGAATTTGTTGGTAGTTTTTGTCCATTTTCTTTTTTTTTTTTGGCTCAATTTTTTAACAGATCTTTATAAAAGAGATTAGCCTTTTCTCTCTGTTGCATTTGCAAATACTTTCTCATAGGTTTTTAAATTTTTTCTCGTCATGAGAAAGATAGTCATATTTAAAAAATTGAGGTATAATTGACATATAACATTAAATTGGTTTCATGTGTACAATGTCATAATTCTATAATGTACATATTGTGAAGTGATCACCACCACAAGAAGTCTAGTTAACATACGTGGTTACCATAAATGTTTTTCTGTGATGAGGACTTTGAGGATCTACTCTCTTAACAACTTTCAAATACATAATACAGTGTTATTAACTAAGGTCACCATGCTGTACATTACATCCCCATGACTTACTTATTTTATAACTAAAAGTTTCTATCTTTTGACCCCCTCTATACTCCTTTCACCCAATCGCAGACCCTAACTCTGGCAGCCACTAACCAATCTGTCCTCTCTCTCTATGAGCTTGTCTTGGTGAGATCGTATGGTATTTGCGCTTTTTAATTGGATTATTCTTTTTTTCCCCTTTATTTATTTATTTGCTATTGAGTTGTATGAGTTCTTTGTAGATTTTGCACATTAACCCCTTATTGGTGCATGATTTGCAAATATTTTTTCCAATTTGGTAAGTTGGTTATCAGTATTAATTAGTATTTATTTCTCTTACTGCACCTATTTATAACTCAGAATATAAAGAAACAATTCACATTTTATTCTAGTTATTGTATGATTTTCAAGTTTTCACATTTAGATTTCTGATCAGTTTGAAGTTTATTCTATTTTATGTAATGAATTTGATTTTACCTTTTTGTAAATGGCTATTCAGTTATCCCAATACCATTTTGTAAAAAGTCTATCTTTTCATCCAGGATTTGAGAAGGCATTCATATAATCTACTAAGTTTTCATTTGTACTAATGCTGTGTACATAGGTCTATTTTTCTCTTCCTCTATTGCTTCTTTTATTAATTTATAATATTTTGATAATTTAGTTTCATTCTTTTCTCTCTCTCTCTTTTTTTCTGTACCTATTAGAAGTTTTTTCCTTCATGGTTAGCTTGAGGTTTGCATAAAATGTCATATGTAACTGTCTATTTTAAGTTGCTATTCACTTCAATTACATACAAAATCTCTACACATTTACTTGTTCTCTGCTTACCCATACTTTGTGTTCTTATGGTCACTGTTTGCTTCTTTTTTGTATTGGATATGCATTAACAAATTTTTATCTTTTAACTTTTATACTAGGGTTAAAAGTAATTTTTTTGTCCTCTTCTTGACATTTTTTTCCTTTGGCTTCCAGGAAACTGCACATTACTGATTGTTCTCTTCTCTCTCAGACTACTTTTTAGCTTCTCTTACTGGATCATCACTGTACCTCATTGATAGGCTCTCTTTTTCTTTTCTCCAAACTTTCTGCCTATGACTTCATCTATGTAAGTGGCTCTTAGTGCCATTTATATGCTGTTCTGATCACATCTTACATATGCCACTGGTGAAGGAGGGGTGCCAGGCCCTGAGTATGAGACAGCTGAATATATGACACCCAGTTTCAGAGAGGTAATGATCAGTACAACAGGATTCTCATCCAAGTTTTAAACCCAGCATGTAGCATTACCCATGCCTTATTTGATAAGCTTCTATAGGACCGACTTTCTTCCTCCGTGTGATGAAGGTACATATAATATGACAGATGTGAAGGCCGGAAGGAATGTTGGCAGAGGCAGACAATGCAGGTTGCTTGTTTTTCACCACCACGCCCTTTCACTAGCCCTGCCTCACCAAATGAGTACTGAATGCAGGATGTTCTCTTCATGTCACTTCTTTCCTTCTACATTTAGTTTTGAATTATACCCTCAGGGTTAGAGGAAAGTTATTGGGCTGAAAACTGATTTGTAATGACCTCTGTTTATATTGGAAAGGGTGGAACTAGCTGAGAGAAATCTGCTATGATTTTTGGAAAATCCATTTTCCATGAAATTTAATTATTTATGTAATGCAAAACAACAATGACAAAAAAAACAAAAACAAAAGAAACAACAACAAAAAAACCAAAAAGTCAGTTGCACTCTAATGATTGTCTAGTCACTGAAAAATAACAGATTAGGTGGTGGTTTCAGCAATTTAGTGGCACCTACCAACAGCTCTGTGACATCGACTGTCTTTTCTAACAAGATAATACTTATACAGAATGAGAGACTAATGTCATGATAGTTTTCTTGTTTTACAACCACACAGTATTGCTGTCTGGTTTTGCACAGTCTTGCTTCTGATAAAATTTAGAGGCTTAGAATATGCAACACACCTCTATAAAAGTCACCAGACTTTGTAGTGCAAATGAGAACTTCAATGTTTCAAAGGGTGTCATTGTTTCTTTATGTATTTAGTAGACTAAAAAATAAAAACAATAGTTGTGCTAATGACCAAATTCTCACAATGGCCTGGTTGGACTCACAGCAGTCATCAATGAATTGGGAACTTGACAATAATCCTGAAGGTATTTATAATGAGTAAGGGAGATGAGCTGATGCTACTCGTACACCCCAACACCCACTTACTCATACCCACCGAGCTGCACACACCCCTACAGTCACATGACCATATGAGAGAGAATGTAGAGAAGGTAGAATGATAGGGAGTTACCTTGCCCTTTATCATGTGCTCCATACTCTGATACTTGGCCTCTTTACTTTAAAGTGGAGGGGTCTCAAACTTGAGTGTACCTCTCTCCTCTAGTCTTCACACTGTCTACTGGAGGAGTGAAGAGGGAATCCCAAAGGCTTTTAATATTCTTGCTCAGAACGTTTCCTCTCTCCTTCCTAGCAGGCACTGCCTTCCCATTGCCTCCTGCTTAAGGATTCAGTTCTAAGCAGATTGTGCCCTTCATTTTTGTTTCTGTCTATACTCTGTTGGAACCCCAGCATCTCCAAGTCACCCCCTCGTCATCCATATTCATCCCTCATCCCACTAAGTCGCTTTACTGTCTGTTCGGTCTACTTCTTCCTTCTTAACTCCCCAAACTTTCCAATGAGTTCTCTGAGACTCTCTCTCTTACCTGCAAACCCCTCTAAATTCGCAACCTATTTGCCAAACATTGTCCACCTCCTTGCTCTCTGGGACTTGACTCTCTCTAAAGATGCCTCTGAACGAGGGGATGTTTTGCCCTTCTGCCATCTCTGCCACTGGGCCTGGAGATGAGTAGATAGCCCCTTGGTGCCTTTTGAACCATTCTCCTTATTCTCCTGAAAGATACCTGGAGTTGAAGTTTAGGCTATTAGATTATGCCATTCAGGACTCCACCTTGTGCCAAGCACCTGAAGGCCCCTGCCTCTCTGTCCCCACTACGTTCCTTTAAACTCTAGTATCTGGCAAATGCATGTTTGTTTTCTCTCTCTCTCTCTCTCTCTCTCTCTCTCTCTCTAGTAAACTGAGGGGTGTGTGTGTGTGTGTGTGTGTGTGTGTGTGTGTGTGTGTGTAGAGAGAAAGAATGAAGTTGCTAGGTATATATAATATATAATATATATATAACTTGTATATGGAGAGAGAATGAATTATGTACATAGTATATAATTCAAGCAATGGCATTCTCAAGCAACCAGCAAAACACACACACACACACATTTTTTGCCGGTTCCTTGAGATGCTGCCAGTAGCTTGAGAGTGCTGGTTGCTTGAGAGCAAGTTAGCAGAGACTCTACTTGTACTTATCTGGCGTCTACCAGTCCGCACAGGTGCTGGCTGACTGAGAATCTCTGCGTGCGTGCGCGCGCGATACCTGGGCTGTCCGGAAAGTACCCAGCCATGTAGTGAGAAAAATAGCGGCATTTATGGCTGGATTGTTTCCGGAAAGTTCTCTCTCTCTCTCTCTCTCTCTCTCTCTCTCTCTCTCTCGTTCTCTTTCTCTGAGTTCTTTCAGCAAAACTAAAGAAGTTGCCTCAATATGGCCATCTTTTTTCGATTCTTGCTAGAACCCACTTTAATGAGGCATCATCCCCACAACCCTATAGAAGCCGGAGGCTACTACCTATGTTGTTAAAGACCAGTGGTCAATTTCTAGTCTTTATCTTACCTAATTTACCTGCACTTAATTTATCACTTCATTTTTTAAAAAAACATTTTATTAATTTGGTTTTTTGGGGACCACCCTCTGGTTTTTCTACTGGATAGGCAGTTAATTTTCAGCTTGAATTTTTCTTTTCATTTCCTAGACCTCTGAATATTGGAATATTCCAAGGTACAGTCATCAGATCTCCACTATTGTGTTTCCATACTTGCTAACTAGGTGATCTTATCTAGTGAAAAGACTTTATATACTATCAAAAAGCTGATGACTTCCAAATTTTTATCTCTACCTATTTGCAGAACACAGATTCACACATTTTATGAAGTGTTCAACATCTTCTTACAGATGTTTAAAGGCTATTACAATTTTATCATGTTTAAAAATAAGCCCAGCCACATTGTACCTAGTTTTAGTCTCCCTCGTCTTTCATGTCTCAGTTGGTGACATTTTCATCCTTCTACTCTATGCCAAAAACTATGAACTCGTCCACCATTCCTACGTTCCGTTTGTCAGCAAAAGTGGTCAGCTCTGTCTTCAAAGAACATTCAGAATCTGACCACCTCTCACCCTCATATGCCAAGACCCCAGTTCAAGTGCCTCATCTCTGAGCTGGTCTATGGCAATAGGCTCCTATCTGGCCACCTGGCTTCTTCCAGCCCCACGCTGTGCTATTTACGAGTATTTCCAGTATGTAAATGGGAGTGGTTCTTTTTAATAGCATGTCAGATCATGTCGCTTCTCTGCTTAAAATTTCTCAGTGGCTTCCTCTACTGCGGGGTAAAAGTCCAAGCTTTTGTAATATTATCACAGGCCCTAAATGCTACAGCTGCATTCTTGTCCCTCTAACTTCATTTAGAGCACACGTGTTCGGGCTGCCATGTCGTTCCCTGCACATACCAGGCGTGATCTTACCTCAGGACCTTTGCACTTGCCTTTTCTCTGCCTTGAATGCGCTTTGCCCAGGTACCGCATAATTTCCTTTTTCAAACTGACAATAAAATAATATTCCTCCTTGTCTACTCCTTTGAATCCCCTTTATTTTTCTCCACAGCCTTTGTCGCACTATGTGGTAAAATGTGTTTGGCATTTAACTGTGTGTGTATTCATTGCCTGCCTCTCTTAACGAGAGTGTAAATCCCCTGAGGGTTGGTACTTGGCGTTCACCTCTGTGTCCTCAGTTCATGGAGCTGCCCTTGGCGCATAGTAGGTGCCTAATCCCTAACGAATTGAGTGAACTGAGCAAAAGACATAAATAGACAATTCAGGAAAAGGAAAAACTGGCCCCCAAGCATATAAAAAGATGGTCAATTTTACTCTTATGAAGAGAAATGCTAATTCTAGAGAGAACTTTTGATGAGAAGCAGCTTGCTTGCTGACTCTGTAAGGGAGAAGGAAGCCAGATAAATCACTGGGAGTATAGGCCGATCTTTTGTGTCCCCACCTCCCACCGCGCCAACTCCTGTCCCCGACCCTGCAGTTCTGTTCTTTCTTCATCCTTCTCTGCCTGCTCTGTGCCCACGGGGCTGGCCTGTATGGACTGTACTGCTGGGTTTCCCTTGTCCTCTGGCTTCCAGGTGCCTGTGGAGCATGGAAAACAGAGGTCGGGCTATTTCATCCCTTGCTGTTTCATCCTCCTCAGTGTGGTCCTCACAGTGTTGTGCCTTTCTTTAACTGTAGCTTCGTTGGGAAATCCCACCCCACAGTGCATTGTCTCCTTGGGCCTTCTGAGGGCCAGCTGTACTCCTACACTTGTGTCCAATGAGGCACACCAGTACCATTGTCATAAGTTATCCCCTTTATTTCCTTAGAATAGCCCAAACCAATTGTATTTTCAGTGCTATGATTTTTATTTTTTGTGCTTGAATTTTTGCTTTCTCTTCAAAGCTTGTCAAAACTTCTAGTACGTTGCTATGGCTCACAACATTCTATTGATGGCTTCATTTAGAATAAAAAAGTTAAATCATTTAAAGTAACTTAAGAAATTCTGGGAGGATACAAAACTTTTAACAGTAGTTTATCTGTTTATAACAGATTTTTTTCTCTGCATGTCTTAATTTATTGATGAAGATGCATACTATAAGAAAATTAATATATTTTTATTTTAAAATTTATTCAGATAAGTTTATAACTATTTATAAACATAGTTTCAAATTTTTATAGATAATTACTGTAAAAAGTGATATTACACAAACATTTGATCCATTCAATTTATAGATGAGAAAAAAATGAGCAGATATGAACAAAATAATGAATATATTTTACATTTCAAAAATGAATAAAACATACATTAATCCATGAAGTTATGTTACAATATGGTGTATAAAATACATATATTCTTCAATTACTTAAAATTTTCCCATGACTCAGTATTGATGGGAATTTCTTATTGCTAATGGTGTGTTTTAAAGCATTTTCTACCTTAATGGTCAGCTCACAACAAGCCTCATGGATCATAACTTAAATGAGCCAGAGAAGAAGTTTCCTCTATTGTAATTATGGAAAGAGAATTAAGCAAATGCATTTCCACAATTATGCACACTTATAGATGGTCTTAATGGGTTGTTCTAACTCTGCAGGTAACTGTAAAATACTGTGGAAGGTAGTATGCTGGTGGGAGACACTGTACTAGGGACAGAAAACTGGCTTCTCTCTGCACATCTGCCCTCAGCATTTGGCTTCCGTTTCTCCATCGGTGCACTTGGGAACAATGATGCCCTTACCTGTTTCACTAACTTTGAGACAGTAGTAAGTAAATGAACATGTACAAAGTTGATTGTAGCCAAGTTGTAATTGTTCCAATTAGATTACAGTGTAAAAACAATCAACCAGGGCTGCTGAGTTTCATGCAGTCTATTAATATCTCATGTTCATATGAGCTTTACCTTGTTCAAGGTGCTTTCATATGCACAATTTTATTTGATTCCTGCAAACGTTCTGAGAAGTGGATACAGCAGAAATCATTGCCTCCTTTTTTTCAATATGATGAAACTCAGGTTCGGCAGTTGTTATTACTATGGCAATAATAATAGGGAGTATTATTTTGAGTCCTTACCAAGTGCTGGGTATTGTAGTACGGTGAGATAATTGGCCCACAGTCATGTAGTCATCCAGTGGTGAGGCCTAGGTGAGTATCAGGGTCTTACGGTAAGTCTCGTGTGTTTTCCACTAAGCCACTGTAGATTGGTGATTATACTCTTTATATTTGATTATTTGTTAGATCTACTAGATTTATTCAAGTACATTCAGATTCATATTTTAGGGCAAAAAGGATTTTCTTCTTAAATCCTATCGGAGAAGCAACAACTTGTGTTACACTGGTGAAGGGTATGAAGGAAGAGCTAGAAAAATTGATATCGGACAGCAAACGTACAGTGGGGAGGATGCTACTCCCTTCCTGTGCTTAGTCAGGCTGTGAGTAATATGGGATACCCCGCTGTCTGAGCACCTCTAAACTTCCACCATCCTTACCTACTTTCTGGGCTAACTTCCCTGATCAAGAAAAAAAAAAGGACAGCCTCATTCCTCGGAATAAATATTTGTTTTCCAACCTTTCAGGATAGAAGGAGTAGAAATGAAATCTCAGGGTGCCTCTGGTATTGGGAGACACAGTAAATCAAGATAAATGGACATGAATAATCTATTAATATCTTATATTTGTATCAGATTTTGCCATACACAATCATTTCATAATAC
The DNA here is from genome assembly GCA_004026885.1 of Lyroderma lyra. Taxonomy (NCBI): domain Eukaryota; kingdom Metazoa; phylum Chordata; class Mammalia; order Chiroptera; family Megadermatidae; genus Lyroderma; species Lyroderma lyra. The sequence continues at coordinate 250,356 of PVJL010000418.1, forward strand.
TATTTGATTCTCATAAGACTTCTGAGATGTAAGTGTGATGGCAATCATTTTCTTTTTCCTATGGTGAAAATGTGGGACAGATGTTATTATAACTATCAGTAGTAATACTAATAGCTAATAAAATACTGATAACATTTAATGAAATAGAAGGACACAGCAGGAAAACAATGCTGTGACTGCTGGTCATTTGTGAAGAAGGGAGATAATTCCTCATTTGTTCCTGTAGGTCAGCAATCAAAGTCTCTCTGTACACTTAGGAAGGCGTTTCAACCATGGACCTCCATATTTCAATTTCAAGTGCCAATTATACAATTTTTTCAATTTACATAGAAAGTTTCCATCTTCTCATGTGTCAGTTAGTTACCTGTTCTCACAAAGTAACCAGAAGTGCTGCCTTTTTTACATTATTTTTTAACAAGTGAGCCTAGACTACATGGAAGCTTTTCAAAAGATGTTGAAATCAGACTGTTCTGTTTCCAAATTTTTAAAGTGAGTAGATGTGACATTTTAAAATACTTAACACACTTAGATTATGCTAGGCATCAAAATGACATGGTTCTAGAAAAATTTTCAAATATAAGTTCCCAAAATACTCTTGCTGAAGTAATGACTTAAAAAAAACTCATCTATTTTTTTCATTCATTGTTAAAGTATTATTTTTATCTTGAAAGGATAAATTGTGTATATATTTTTAAAAAATCTACTTGGGAGCACTGATCAGAGACAAGATTAAGGACTCTTCTCTCTGTGATAGATGAAAAGTATAACTTATCTCTCAGTTTTGCTGCTTCTTGATGTGCTTCGCTATGAGCAAAATTCTGTGTGTACAAAACTTTAATGCTTTATCTCCATCACATTATCAGGTATTTTAAATATTTTAGTATGTTTTGAAATTCTAATTTTTACACAATTAGCCATAACATGACATCCTTTAGTACTTTGTGTACTTTTTGGCTGTAATATTTTTCCTGCAATTGCTTTTCCATTCAGTAAAATACTACACTATTATGTAGTATATGTGGAATAAATGAACAACTGAATGAATCTTAATTATATCTATCATCTATCAATTAAATATTCAAGCTAAAGTACAAGTCTATCAGTGTATCTACTTGTGTATTTAATCTCTTAAAGCCTTGTATCTTTTTAAATTAATGTTTGCAGTTGAGTGAGTGTGTTTGTGTGTGTGTGTGTGTGTGTGTGTGTGTGTGTACTCTTAAATTTGATGTTTCCCACACAAAAAAAGTTCTTGATGTATTTTTGAAATAGAACATAGAAAATATCACACGCTAAGAAGTTTGAAACATCTGTTCTTTCATCCAACTGTATAACAAACTTCCCATGTTTACATGATTTACTCTAACGCATGTATCCTCAGAATCTCAGCAATGTATCTGTGCATTCTCGGAAGCTTTATCTGGTAGAAATTCATGTTAGTCATTGTATTGTCTTCAGTGTATTATTTCAGCCATTTTTACTGCTGTAGGAAGATCAAGTGCTGCTCGCCAAGCTATGCCCCTTTTCTGGCTTGCACTGTGAAATGAGAAATCTCGAAAGAGGCTTTATCTTTTCTATTATATTTCATGAAATATTGTCATATATTGGATTAAGAGTCTTGTGTGTTGTAACCTTGCAAAGGTTTGTCTCAAGATTCTGGATAATTAATTTTCAGTGTGGTGAAGGCATTGTGCATCATTAACTACTATCTCAAGGCACAATGTATACTTAGGACAAGGCTTGCTTGTAGCAATAATGGATGTACATATAGATCTGTATTTTAAGTAATCTTGATAAATCCAAGGTTTTGGAGCCTACTTTTTGTCATATATGGTTAGAATTGTCTTTTTTTTTTTTTTTTTTTTAACCTCCAGGCTAACAAAGAGCTTATATGTAGAGGAGGAAAAATGTAGATTCTGCTTTTGTTTGTGCTTCCAGTTTTAAATCCAAACTGGGTGCATTTTGTTTTGTTTTGTTTTGTTTTTGGCAGGAATTTTTAAAAGTTGTTATTCTCTTGGTAAAGATTAGTTTGGTCAAATCTACACAACAATACTAAAAATTCATTTAAGCAGCTTTACATAAAATGAAATATATTGCAACATAGTGGAAGCAAGCCCATGAGCGAGGGTGCCACCCTCACCTATGCTATGTGGGGGGACTGCCGTCCTACCTTAGGGAGGACAGGGATGCAAAGATGGGGTCTTGATTCATATATTAAATGGAATTTTGTTCTGCATTCATTTTTATACAAGTGTATCTATAACTGTATATATAGATAAAAACTGTGATATTTTAATCATGCTTCGATGGATCAGCTTGTCCATTCCCTAGGGTATGAGATGACCCAATTTTGGTCATGCCCAGTCTAGACAATTTTGCATGGGAAAGACCAGCAGCAAATGTGCTCCACTCCAGTAAGTCTCGTTCTGAGCCTTGAGCTTCCTGAGACCATTTTGTTTGGCCTGTCTTTCCTTTCCCACCCTCCTTACCTTTCTCCCTCCCTCCCTTGTGATAATAAACTTTTGTATTTTCCACCTTTATTGAGATGTAGTTGACATACAACAGCATACAAGCTTAAGGTATGCAGCATAATAATTTGATATGTATAGATTGTGACATGATTACCACAATAATTTTAGTTAACACCTCTCACCTCACACAGTTGCAATTGTTTTTTCTTTTAAGTTCTACTTGCTTATCAAACTTCAAATGTACAATACAGTATTGTTAACTATAGTCATCACCATGCTGTATACATGAGATCCCAAGGGGTTCCCTGGTGGTATAATGGCGACATGCCACAGCCTGGGTTTGATTCCCAGCCAGGGAACCACCAAAAAAACCCCAACCAACACACTAACAAAAAAACCCCATTAGATCCCAAGAACTTATTTCTCTTACAACTAGAAGTTTGTACCTTTTGATGACCTTTACCCTCTTGCCCACCCTTCACTCCCTGCCCTAAGCAACTGTCAATGTAGTTAGTCTCTGTTTCTGTGTGTTTGGTGTTTTCTAGATTCCATATGTAAATGAGATCAGACAGTCTTTTAATGCACTTTTGTATTCCTTAAGGCAAAAAGTCCTCAGAAGACAAATAAGTACATACTTGTTACCAGTTATGAGTATTCTCTTAAAGAGGGATGTGTGATTGTGATTTTTAGAAAATTTCTAACCCCTAAATCTGTCATTTTGGCTTCATTTCATAGTAGATTTCTTCCACTTGGGTTCACCTACTCAAGCATGTGTCCCTCAGTGCATACAAATTACCCTCCACACAAAACCAAACTTACTTTACTGACTTTGTTATCGCTATTCATACATGGATAATTCTTGTATTTTTTATTGCCTATGTCAGACCAGTTAGGATATATAAATGAAGCCACCTCTAAGTAATATAAAACCATGTATTTTCTGTTTGGGTCCACCTCCTCAGCATGAGATTGTCTTCTCTCAAAACTTTGTAGTAGCCTCTGGGAAGTAAAGCATCACGGCTACGACTTACCCATAGCTATTTTCATTACTTCCTGGTTTGTTAGTTTTAATGATAACTACTCCTCCGTTGTCACTGATGTCCTTGAAAGGTACTGCCATCAAAGCCTGAAATGGTTGCTTCTGTTCTCTGCTAGCCAAGGTTGTTGGTGCCCAGTGTCCCAAGAGCTGATTCCAGAAATGAGGGCACCGAGCCTGCATGTTCTCACTGCAAAGGGCACTGCTACTGTTTGCACCTACTGGCATCATCACTGAGGCTGAGAAGATTGGTGAGGGGAGGGTGGTGTCCTATCCATGTCAAGAAGCTTTGTATTTCACTTTACTTGAGGACTATAGCAGCACAATATCTAAACCCAAGTAGATGAACTCAAAATATTTATTGAGGCAATAAATGAATCTTATGGCAAATAATTACATTATAGGTATTAAGGAGCCCATGCTTTTATTTATAAAATTTATCAAAGTAATTGGATTTGTATGTAAATGTTTGCCCCTAGTTCTAAAACTTCTCCCCTCCCAAATAAACTTCCTGAGTTTGGAGACTAAAACCTGTGGCACCAGTACTGTCTTATTTCCTTTTGCACAGGCATTTTCGCGAATACAGCCCTTATATGTTGGATCCATTGTTGTATTGGTTTTTTTTCTTGGAAGATGATGATTTAAAAATTAGGGTCATTAGAATTGCACTTGTTCAAATGTGTGTGCCACAGATTTTGTTTCTTAGGAGGGATTTTTTTTCCCCATGAGGCTTCCTGGTCCTTATATAGATAAACCCCGGAAATGCTTGCCTTCACGTTCCTTCAGACTTGCCTAGACACCCTACATTCATGGTCTGGATATGCACTAGGACTATAAATGTGAAAGTAACAACTTCTGTGATTACTAATGAGATAGTGAAAGATGACAGGTGACAACTTACCTTGTACCACTGTAAGTATAGGGGAGTGAGATATGCAAGGCCTTGTGCAAAGTGCTAGATGAAGTTAGATTGGAAGGTTTGAGCAATCGTGGATTTCAGTTTTTTCATAAATTATGACTAGGAGAGATGATGTCCTTTTTGTAATCTTTTGTGTTTTCACATTTATGGCTTTATATAGACATAGGAAGTTTTGTAAGGCAAAAAGGGCAAGACAAATGTGCTTTGTGTGCAACAAAGTGACAAAAAAACATTAGCGGCCAAAATAAAATATACGGGAGAGGCAAGGGCAAAGTTAATATGATGGAAAAATACCGATTACTCAGGGTTTGTGCTGATAATTTTATTTTCTTAAATTAGCACTGTGTGAGATAGCTTTCTAATTTATATTGATTACTGGCTTGTATGGGCCTATTAGAAGTATCTGCTGATGTCACATAAATTGAATTTTACCAATGGGAAAATTAAACTTATTTTAAAATAAAACTGCACTGTAATAAATTTCAGGTGTATTAGGTGAGTGAGGAACTTAATCAAGGATCAGAACAGAAAAACACAATCAATAGAAACGGGGAATTTAGAAAAGGGAAACCACTAACTTTCAAAAAATGTCTGAAAACTAAGGAAGCCTGACTTAATGAGACAGAATGATCCAAGGTACATAGCATTTCCAAAATTCCTCAGAATTGCCCAAAATTGGACCAGTGGCTTTCAATGCATATAGTTTTGTGTTTGCAGGTGGAGTCAATAGATAGTGAAAACCTTTGGGCTTTTTAGGAGGTATAGTCAATCTCATAGTAAAGACATTGGGAGGAAATCCTCGATAGGCCCAATGAGTAAAGGACTGAGCTATTAATATGTTCTGAGCAGGATTACATCTATTTCAGAGTGATCTGAAGGAATTGAACTATGTACTCTCATTGCAAGAGCTGTGTGTTGACACCATATCACTAATCACTTCCCAGATATAGAAGGGAGCTCCTTTAGCGGTAGATAGTCTGTAGTTTCTTTGGGAAACCATAGCATCATGCCACTAGTGAAGTGAAATGTGGGTACGTGATAGGACATGCGGTGATACCAGGACCTGAACTCAAAGAATCATGGACAGGACGAGAAGCTAAGAACTGTGAGTCCTAAAAGGATATAATAATTGAAGAGCACTGACTGCTTTTTTTGTTTCCTATTAGCCTATTGGATTAGTAATTTCCTCTTAGGTAAATCTAACGTACATTCTTGCAAAGTCTGAGGGAATCATTTTTACTCAAGCTACCAGGCTGTCTAGAAAATGGATCAAGTGAAGAGATATATGACCTTTTTGAAAGACCTTACTTGTTTATTAAGACCATAAACTCTCTAACAAAAGGATTAACTTGCAAGTGAAAGAATCATGTTGTTGTTGTTGTATTTTGTATGTATCACTCTGTGCAACAGGAAACACAGCAATTGAATATAGGTTGTGGTACTTAGAGATTCAAGAGGACAATTTTCATTCAAGGTATGCCAATGGAGGGTTGATTTTTTTTTTTAATTTTTTGCTAGTGGAAGTGAGAGATATAAAAAGAGGAAAGAAGGAAGGAAGAAAAGAAAAGGGAAAGTAGAGAACACAGAAAAAATGAAAATTAAAAGGAAAGGGAGTGGGGAAGGGAAAAAATTGTCTTCCCTTTAACCCTCATTTCCCTGCCCAGATATTTAACATATATCTCAAAAAATTTAATTTGGTTTTTACTATCAAAGACAATTTTTAGTCTTTCTCCTAATAGAGATCTCTGCTAAGAAGGTTTGTGTCTATTCAGTATGCACTATTTCTATGAGGCCTTTTGGAATATTGAATATTCTCAGAAACTCTGGATTCTAACTTCTGTGGTAATTAGGAAACAGGCCCTGCTAACTCTAGAACTGCAGTGTCGGATATAGCATTGCTAAAGAGTTCTCTGGACCTGACAGCAGGTCGTTGGCCATTGGGCACAGCCTCACCCAACTGCTCATGTGACTTTGCTGATGTATCTTGTGCCACGACCCTTCCAGTCCTGTGCAAGGAGCTCTGAGGCAGCAATTTTTCCCTTCACCCTTTGATTCCCTGAGAGCCTGATTGTACTCTCTCTAGCTCTTAGATGTGCTCTTCTTAGCTTCTTAGCATTCAGCATTGTGAATGTGGGAATCAAACTATTTAAAAGTAGATAGCTATTGTATTATATTTTAAGTAATTAATTTTGGAAAGCCATGAAAGGAAAATGGGTATTTGACTCCTAAAACCACCTTCTAAAATTCTGTAGTGTCTGAGAAACAGGACCTCTTCTAATGTACATAGTCTAACATTGTGTCTGTGAAATTATTCAGCATATTGATCTTAAGGTTCTGTGTGAGGTGTAAATTGAATGCTGCTGCATTGTATTGTAGGTCCCCTAAACTAAGAGGAAAATGGCTTGAAATAATTTCCTTCTGAAAAATCATGAACCCTCTTCTCACTTTGAATGTTCTTGATTTTTAAAGAAATATTCCTGGGCCCTCTTTTCCACAGTACAACATAATGTGTATTTAAAAATCATTAGTTCCGACCATTTTCTTTGAGTAAGGGGCTGTTTTATTACCTTATTTTACTATCAAATTGTTTTTCTTGGTGAAATTGAACTTACATGACATTTGAATAAAATATAAAGAATTTTGGTGAAAATCCACATTTCTGAATGCTTTGACCTTTGTCATTTAAAACAAGTCTATGTGATAAAAAGAATTTTAACATTTTTTATGTTACTTTTCCTATAATTACCTTGAAATTAAGAGGGATGCTCTAATGATGAAGCTGCCAAAAGAATTAAATGTTCTGACACCGACCCTCTTCGGAATGTTTGCTCAGCAAACCTTGATGGCAGCACCAAATGTTTCATGTTAATCCAACCTGTGATGAATTGCAGTTTCAATAATGTTGCCACACGCAGTTCAAGAATAGAGCCAGATACTACAAAAACATTGTTTCAAGTACAACATAAAAACTTTTACAGGTGAAAAATTTCAGTGGAGATTCTGGGGTACATTAGGTGGTGACAGGTTCATGACCATAGTTCTTTATGCAATTTTATGACAAACAAAATGGTAATTCTCAGCATGAAAATAACACAAACAGAAATAGAACTTTGAGTAGGAAAGATAAAAGAAAATGTAGTGCCTGCTGTTAGACAGAAAGAGTGTACCTGAATTCCAGATGCTTGCATATATGTATCATTCCTTCCTTCCTTCCTTCCTTCCACAGGTAGATGTCAGATTTTAGCCTATTTCCTGATCACACTGTATATTAACTCATGAAGTAACAAAAACATTTTATTGCATTTACAAAGAAAAATAAGCCTCCTAACCCTACCAAAGTCACAACTTAAGGACATTTATAGGCTAGGAATTATAGAATTGTAGGATTTCAACAGGTCTCAGCAATGATCTGGCTTGGCTATTTTACATTTGCGGAAACCAGGGGCTAGAAGCCTGATGTGACTCTTCTGATTATGTTGACATGGATACAATTCCTTGTTTCACGGCTCTTTAGATACCAGATCAATTTCCCTTCCTCTTCAGGTGTGAAAACTAGTATGAACACAGCAATAAATTATAGTACTCACAGCCACCATTTATACGGTGTCTTCTGTATACTACCCACTCAGCAATATTACTTAACAATGCTAACTACTCGTGAGCTGGTAATTATTATGTTTCTCATTTTATTATGAGGAAATTTAAGTTCAGAAAGGCAAATGACGTTGTTCAAATTTACATACAAAGTAAGTATTAATAGTTAAACCAAGGCCTGTTCCGACCAGCTCTAATAGTCTCAGGAGGAGTTTGGAGGAAGAGGAGGTACGAGTCTTGTAAGAAATATATAAAATATTTCCAGGGTGAGAATTGACCTAGTGGAAGACTTGGTGTGACTGAGGTGAACACCAATATCAGACATAATATATTGGTTTTTAAAAGTTGGTTAAGCCTAAATTTAGGACATCACACTTTTTCTGTATAATTAAAGATATGTAAAAACCCACATACACATATGTAGCATTAGGATTTTTTATTTGTCAAAGGAAATTTAAAACTGATATGTACTACAGATAAAGACTCTCTTCACATCTCCAGCATTTCATTTTAATCTTTATTTTATCTCTTTAATGCTTTTCCCATCTGTTCATGCATGCTGCATACTCTTTCTGTTAGATCATTTAACATATGAATCATTGATAGTTCTAAGTCCTTGTCTGAAAGTTCCAACATCTGGGTCATCTCTGAGTTTAGCTCAATGGCTGCTTTTTCACATGACAGTGGTGGCTTTTAGTTTAGCCTCATGGTATGTCTCATACTTTTCAGTTAGTGACAAACCTTGTGTACAAGAATGGTAGAGACTGAGGTAAATATTAATATTTATGCCAGGAATGGGCCCACCTCTTCTTCTGTCAGATCATTAGTGTAGACAGTTGAGCAAATACAATCAGTAGCTGGGTGGGGTTTGAGTTTTGCTGTTACAGTTAACTTCAAATACTTCCAGCAGTAGGCTGCTGCTACTTTGGGCTTGGACGTGGGGTGCCAACAATTTTCTCAGGGTTCATTTTCCACTTTCATGATTCACTTTCGTGTCTGGGCCACCGTGGGGGTCTCTCTCCACACTCTTACCCCTCCCCCAGGAGCAGACAACCTCTGCTACTATCGTTCTCCCAGGCTGCTAGAGACAGTGTGCTTCCCTAGCCTTCTCCATGGCTTAAGGCTTTTGCTTCATGGAATGAATGGTTCAGAAAATGGGCGTGCTCTGTGCCTGTGTACCTCCAGGGGGCCTCATCTGTACCTCCTGCTCTAATCCCAGTCTTTTTTGTGAGTGCCTGGTGGAGGCTAATGGAAAAGAGTTTATGAGTGAATGCAGCCCCCCCACCCTTGTGTCTCTGCTGCCGGGGATTACAACCATCACACTGATCCACAGCCAGCCTTTATTTCACTGATTTTTTTCTTATTCTCTTTCATGGTAGTTGCCTCTTTCTTCTATGTTTCATCAAAGGTGGAACAGTTGTGGTGTCCCATCTTTCTTGTGGATCTCAGTTCACCTAATTGTTCTGAAACCTCGGCTCTCTGATATGCTCAAGAAAATACATGACTTTTTAGATTTTCTAGCTTTTTCTTGTGAGAATGAGTTATGTCTCTTGTAGCTTTTTATTAGTGGCAGTAGAAACCCTTGGCCCATTCATATTAAAAAGAAGTAAGTATAGCTATCCAGCTTCTCCTATTCTTGGTTCTAGATGTTTCTGCAATAATAGCTGAATGGACAGTCTCAGTTGAGGTACTTTTTAGCTCTTAAGTGCATTCCTGTGTCATTTAAAAAATGTAAGTCAGGGGTTGCTCTGAGGCTGGGCACTATGTTGAACCTAGAAGCTTGTATTTGTAGCTAGCCAGTACTAGGTAGAAATCATGGTGTTGCCACCAATTATCGTGGGCCATTGACAAACTGACTTAACCACTTTGAGCAATAGTTTATTACTTTGTAACGTAATTTATAAAATAGCATCATTTTTATATTACTGTTATGAAGGTTAGAATACATTAATACTTGTTCATTCACGCTCGAGCATCTACTGTGTACCAGATAGCACTGAAGGTGCTAGGGACACAGCGATTACAAAGAGAAGCAATCCCTTGTCCTTACGAAGCTTGCGTTCTGTTGGAAGAGACAGACCCTAACTTCAATACAGTAAGTTCAGGCAGTAATTAGTGACTTGAAGAAAAATAAAGCGGGCTTCAGGTGGGAACTGTTCGATGTTAGGTGGTCAGTATATCTGAGTAGGGGACTTTTGACTAGAAACTGAATGACACACACACACCTTGTGAAGGTCACTGAGAATTGGAACATACCATTCTGGAAACAGGAAGCAGCAAGTGTAAAGCCCTGAAGCGGATAAGCTTCCGTATTCCAGCAGCAGGAGAGCCAGTCTGGCTGCCGCAGAGTAGGAGAGAGGGGTGAGTGCCATGGGGTCCTTCGGAAGGAGAAGCAGGACTCAGATCACACGGGGCTTGTCAGGCCAGGTTAAAAAGTATGTATGTATGCATGACTCCATCCCCAAGACTGACAAATACTGGTATTTAAGAGATGTTAGTTCATTTATTATGACCAGTTACTTATCTCTGTGGATAAGTCTGTTTGTTCTACCCCAAATAAATGATGGGCAAAAAAGGGATAGTAATAAACTGCTTCTGGAATTATGAATTTGGATGGATAAGGCGAAATGGAGAAGACTGTGTAGAATTTAGGAATCTAAGAATGTTGACCTCAAAAGTGGTCCTAATATCGATACTCATCTATGTGCTGGCTGCAACTAGGATTGCAGGCAAGATTTCAGAGTGGTCAGAGTTTGAGTCTTGATGTCCTCATTTCATTAATTACTACTTTCCTTCAAATGGTCTTCTGCTCTACCTGATAGGTAGCAAATGCAGTTCGTACTTGTATCACTCCATGAAAGCTCTTATTACTATAGCCAATATGTTCATGAGGAATTGAAATAAAAGTAAGAGGTGAAAAACTAATACACTTTTAAACTGCTAAGCTGTAGTCCATGCAAACATGTTCCTACAGGGACATCTGTATTTCAGACAACAGTTGCAAAACAAGTTATGGTTATAACTGATAAATGTGAGAAAAGATACATACATTTTAAAATTTACTTTTTATTATAGTTGATGTATAATGTATTAGCTTCAGGTGTTCAACATGGTGATTAGGTATTTATATACCTTACGAACTGGTCACCCAGGTAACTCTAGTGAGAAAAGATATTTTTTCAGCAAAGGTATCTTGCCTATTCAGACTTAACAATCCCTAATCTGTATTGTGACTGGAAAGACAATACTGCTTATTAACATGAAATCACCCTATCACTGTTCCTTTATTCTCTTTAAAATGTCTTTGCACTAAAACAAGCTAACAATTTCTTTTTATTCCAAATAGAAATTGGCGTCTCACCCCCCCCCCCCCACCCCGACCCCCAGCACCACTTTATAATTCTCTTATCCAAGAGTATGCATGGACATGGCAGGTTGCATTCGGATTAAGTCACCATTCTCAAAATACTAATGTTTTTCCTTTGATTATTTTACCTTCGTCTTTTGGGTAATCTCTCTTACCTTCATGATTTCTTCTCTGTAACTTTGACGTATTTGTATTCGTCTGCATTTCTATTGCTAACTTGTCAACATTGTCATTTTTGTAAGAGAGCATAACATTTTAAAATTATTACTAGTACTGCCATCAGAAAAGATAAATTCATTCATTCTGTCCTTAAAAAAATGAATACTTCTTCAGAGTGAGGCATGGATCTAGGTCCTGAAGGTACAATAGTGAACAAAAAGAAATTCTGTAAGCTAGATGTTCCCATACCTGCCCCCATGTGTTCGCCTGTTCCCTTTGTTTTATGCCCCAAACTTGACGCGGGCCTCCGCACACATCCACCTCATACACAGGTGCAATTCCCTCCTTAGACGTTAAGAGTGAGAAATTCTGGAAATTGTCTAAATTTATGCATTTTAATCATTGTTTTATCATAAATATCAGTGAGACTAAGATCCTGTTCATACATTTTTATTACTGCAGAAATGGGGCACTTTTTCCCCTCCTGTAGTCACAGTGGATTGATTTTCATTCTCGTGTCCTCGCTGTCTTAGTGCCTCGACCCTCCAGCTCCTCAGCGCGCTCTGCTGAAGGTGCTCACTCTTCTGTCTCAGAAACGCAGACCTTTGTTTGGGTTTGAAGTCGAAATTTCCAAGCCATGTACTCCAGATAATACTCCTGCTCTGAACTGCCTCTTCAATTGTATTTATTTATTTATTTTTTAGTTTCTAAGAACTATAATCAATACCTATTTCATGAATGTTGGAAACCTCCTTTGAGATTTCTTTGTATAATTCTTTGCGGTCTCTTCCTGAATCCTCAGGCTGAGTCGCAACCAACTCGTCTTTTTCACTTTTATGTGTTACCTGGTTTTTATGTGAAAAATACTTTCCCCTTAGTAAAACATCTTCCTAAGTAGTCTTTTGAAACTGACAAGCAGAATGTTCTACAATTGTTAGCTTTCTCGGCTTCTTAATGCAGAAACTTTGAACTCCTCTGCCCTGAATTTGTTCAGCCTGCCTTTCTCTAGTTACAAATACACGACGCACCTTTTGGTCAAGTGGACCTTGTTTTTCCGTAGGACTGTAAGGGACCCTGTTGGTAGAAGCTGTCCATGACTAGTGCACTAGAATAAAAGGGGCACCAGGATCATATTGTCGTTTTCTGTCAGCTAGTAATTCCTATAAATACGTATACTTCCTTTTCTACTTATTTCCATTTCTTCTTCACTATAAAGGACAGCAAAATAATTTCTTTGGCCTTTCTATCCCTTGTCCCATCTCTCTGCTGGACTCTACGTCTTTTGGTTATTTCTAGAGATACATTCACTGCACGAGTCATGACTGCACTGGCTGGGCCTAGACGCCTCCATTTATTATGCATATTTATACTCTCTTCAATTTTTCTGTAATATTTTCTATGAAATGATCTTGGAGTTTCATGAATTTCCATGGAGTTTAATGGAGCAATCTATTTACTCTCTTTTTCATTGATTTTCCATTTCCAACCACAGGACAGGTGGGGATGCCATCATATTAACATGTCAACAGTGTTTTAGGGGAAGGTTATTTTGCAAGGTCTTTAAGAAACCATCTAATAGAGAGCTTTTAGACTTTTTTTTTCCACATTCGCTTCCTTTGTCCTGTATCTGATTTTTTTTCTAAAGTTCAAACAATCTGCTATTTTCATCCCTGTCATGAAAACTATCACTCTCTTCTTTGTCTTCATAAAGTTTGGGTAAGTAAAGCATTCATTTTGTCCAGTTACTTTCTTTTTTAATGACTGTAACTCTTATTATTAAGAATGATCTAACCTATCTTCTTTGATTTTCCACTCTTGTTTGTTCTGTATGTGTAAGTGCTTAAGTGGTAGAGACTTGTAATACTAATTTTGTTCCATAAAGGCTTTGTGTTTTCTCCTTTAATTTAGTTTTCCTTAGATTTTTATTCTTCATGTTTAAATTTTCCTCAAGTCATAAAAGTTTATTCACTCTGTAAACTCTCTCTTTGTAAAATTTCTCATCTTTTTGAGTGAAAGAACTTATTGCTATTGCATGATCAGCAACAGAGTATTTTTCTCACCACCTATTATTTTTCCTACTCATGCTTATTCTTGCTTATTCCTGGGTCACTTTGCTTTTGAGTCAATATGTTCCATTTCTTGGAACCAATATAAATATTTATATTATATGGCTACATACATGGTTGCTTCTGTTCTTCCTCCCCACTCCCCCTTTAACTCTCCCCACACCCACTATAATACTGTTCCTACTAGGTAGGAATGTTGTACGCTTATATCATATTTGAGGGGGGAGGAATTAGATAATAACCTTCTAACCTAGGTATCCTTTATTTGTTGTTTATTGTTGAAAATCCACACTGTATGAAAAATAAGATGTACTTCTGCAGCCTGATATTCTGTGGGCAGCAGTGTCCAGTGCCCCGAACAGCCTGGTGTGTTTGCCAGGTGATGGGCAGCACTGCCTATGTATTATGATAAAATGACATTTTTGGTAGAAATGAGAAAAATCTCTCGGCCTGTTCATTTTCCCCCTTTATGATGGTTTTAGTCCTTCAAGGGTTCCTACAAATCCTCTCGTCTTTCCACTTGTGCTACCTCATCTTCTGTTTCTTGATGTTTGCCTGTCTTCCAAGAAGTCATCCTTCCTGTGAATTTTGTGATGCAGCCATCATGGCCTGTTGTCCTCATGCTTTTAGAATTTTTCTGTCTCTGAATACTCTCTGCCAGCTTTCTTTAGTTTCTAATTACTTTTGAAGTCAGCTTTCTAGAGGTATAATTTACATATGTTAAAATTTTCTGATTTTGAGTGGACAATTTGATGAGTTTGACAAGTATATACAGTTATTTAGGTAACCACCACAATAACCACGGTAAAAAGAAAACATTTTTCATCACTCACAGAAAGTTCTTTCCTATTGCCAATTTTTGATTGACCAAGTTTTTTCTAAAGGAACTATTGGTTCCTCTTTTTCTTTGAAATTCATCTCTCTTTCTTTACTTAACAGTCTTCATCTTTCTAGTGAAATTGTCTTCCTTCTCCCAGTCCCAATCCCAAAGACTCTTTTCTCCGTTTCTTCCCGAATTCTCCTCTGGAGACGTTCCCATTGCGTAGGAGACTGTACTGCGTTTACTGGGGCAGATTTTGCCAGCTCTGTTGGTTTTTCCTTCTCCTGAATTCCGCGCCCCAAGTCCCAAGCAAATGGGACTTCTTGCCTGTCTTTATCATTTCATGGTCTTAACAACATGAACAGGTTAGTACATTTCTAAAACACAAATTACACAATATTTTGCCCCATTTCCCCCCAATAAGAACAGTGATGAGCTTGTTTTAAAGAGAGCTGTGATGTTTTTATTTACTACATATTATATTCAGTTTATTTCTAGATTCGCAAAACATGATTTTTCTAATTCTTACCCAAACCTAAGTGAAAAGATGGTGGCATTGGTTAACCCCTCCTTCCTTTGCCACAGTTTTACTCCATTGTTGTATTAAAAACCTGACAATTTTTGCTGAGATTTTCTTTTTCTTACATAATAATGTTCTTATTGCTCTTACAACAAGCTTTTTATTCCAAAGAGAATGAAAAAAAAAATCTTCATGGTCTTTTTCTTCCTAGGAACAGTTCCCAAAATTATACGTGTTTACTATTGACCCAATGCTGTATCAAATACTTGAATTCCTAAGCATTGTTTAGGTGCTGTGGTAAGGCATCAGATATCACAGGCAAACCGAATGCAATTCAAGAACCTTCTGGATTCTGATTTGTGAGGCCTTGATGTCTAGCTTCTGCAAGCTTCAATTTCTTCTTTTGTAAAATGAAAAACAAACAAACAAAACCTTTCAGGAGACTGAAACAATAAAAATGAGAGAAAGTATATATAAAAATGATTATAAACACATATACAAAATAGAGATAATGCATGTCACACATCTAACGGACCCTCCGGCCTGTGGAAAGTATGCATTACATGCTCAGTATTTATTATTTCAGCGAGTGAGTGCTTTAGATGTGTTCCAATTAAAAAATTAACAATGATTGCCTCATCTCTTACAACTACTATTTCTGCCAATTTTCCCCCTCTTCCAGAAGTTTTATTGATTTTTTAAAAAATCTTTGTTACTTGTGTTACCCATTTTTACTGTGACTTCTCGGATTCTGAAAACCCAAACAGGCAAACCAGGTCTTTGCTTTACGTTTTCTCTTCCTTTTCCTCCCTTGATTTCTATTTTTTCTCTTTCCTTTTTTGGTGTCTAGCATTGTACTGTCTTTTCTCTTAGTTTCCATTCTTAAGTGACCCTGATCCCTTGCCTTTTATTAACGGAAGTCTGAGAGGATGGGAAGAAAGGAACAGATCACCACCAGTCCTCAGCATTTAGCGTGTTTTCTTATTGTACTGTTTTTCTGCCTCCTTAAGAAAGAAAGGCCACAAGGCTCCTCACACCTCCAAATCTTCCATCATTGATCACTCTAGCTTTTTCCCAGGTACAACTCCTTGATTTAGAAAACTTACAATAACAAGTATCACTGTTACTGTCTTAAAAATAAGAAAATTAGGACCCACACAGATATTTGCAACTGGCAAATAAAATTGGCAACACAGCTGAGTCTCAATTGATTCCTATGACAGGGTATTTTCTACCTGGCCAGTAGATCTAATTCAAGGTGTCTGAAACCTGGCCTAATGTGAGAATCACCTGGAGAGGTTTTAAACAATATCAAATGCCCAGGACTTCCCATGATTGATTCAGAATTACTGAGGATAGGGCCCAGGCCTCTGTATGTTTTAAAACCTTCCCACTTGATTCTAATATACAAACAGATTGAGAAACATTGCTATAATGCATTATTTAGTCTCCAAGCTCACTTTTATTTTTGAATGCAATTTCAATGGTGCTTGAACCAAAGAAGTAATTTTCCAAAATGCAGTGGTGTGTTTTTTTTGTTTTGTTTTGGTTTTTTTTTTTTTTTGGTAGTGGAATTTTTTCTTTAACAAAGCAGGAAAAAGTGGAATTGCTCTGGGGTGTGTGGAAGTCTATCTAATTAGCATCCCTGGTCTGACTATCACAGACTGTGAAAACCCTTAGCTCAGGACCCAGGATTAGTGTGTAGCAACCAACACAAGGTTTATAGTGAATGCATTACAGGGGCAGATGAACATTTATCTCTGCAATCTTGGGTCAACTGGGCCAGACCTAGACAATAGCACTTCTTGACTGAGAGCTCCCAGTAGTCTAGTGCTATACAGCCACTCTTATTTTCTATGTATATTATCATGTGAAAAATATTCATTAGCACTGGTCTAAGAAATTGTCTTTAAGTCAGCTTTGTCACCATAGACATGACAGATTTCACTGCACAAGCCCTAGAACAATTAATAGTCCAGTGAATGATATTTAGTATATTTAAAAAATTTTTTGTAAGGTTATGCAGTTATATGGTTGCTGCTATTGCGTTCTTTTGTTTTGATTTCTTTCCAGTGTTTATCAGCAATGCTTTAAGAAAAAGTGTGTACTGTAATAAAAAATTAGTTTACAGCTGGCCATAACAGGTGACACCAAACCAAGGAATCATTTTCTATCACTGTTTCTCAGGGTTTGTCAGTGGGTACTAGTCCTATTCGTATGTGTGGTGGTGGTGGTGGTGGTGTTGATTTTCTTTTCTTTTTTTACAATAGAATCTTTCTACCTAGAGTGAAATAGATTTTTGCTTTTCGCCGGTTGCCGGCTTGCTGGAGATTCCCCGCAGGCATGCATACTCTGGGTCATTGATTCTCATCTCATTTCATGCATATAATAAATTGCTATGGGGTGTTGTCTGGGGGTATGAGTGAATTTCAGCTGTCATCTCTAGGGCAGCTTACCCTCGAATTAGATCCTGCCATTTCAAATGCTATTTGTCTTCATCAATTTTTACTCTTGCCCCATTTGTCCTACGCAGGTAATGTGACCTGAATAGCTTAATAGTGTCTGTGTGCTGGCAGGTCAGCGAGAACTGAAATACAGACATCCCCTCCAGACACTGTTATGTGCAAATCTAAGTAAAATGAAATCTATTCTGTTTGTGGACTTGTTCATTTAGCTTTTCTTTTATTATTACTTTTTTTGATAATTTGGTACCAAGATTGCTGCTGTCCTCCTAGTTTATTTTTATAGCACAAAAACCATGACAGGCTCTTGAACTCTGAACCAGTCTAAACATTTCTGTTTAATTCAAGTATTTAATGAGACCCCACTATATCCTGGGGAGTTGTTTTACTAGATCAAAAATGCTTTGAGGTCAGGGAGCATGTCTTAATCTCCATAGTTCAACTTTAACATCGTGGGTGACACATAGTAGGCCTTGAGTGAAATTTAATGTCAGGCACTGAGACCACCATATATCCTGTTACTGGAGCTGGCAATTGAGAATTAATCTTGCTCTCCCCCATTTCCATTACTGCATCCAACCCATCAGCTAGATGTATTGATTTATATCCAGGTATATTGCAAATCTAATTCTCTGCATCACTCTAGAGAAAAACCACCATATTTTTTTCCATAGATATTTTAATAGCCACCTGACTCGTCTTTCCTAGAGCCCCTCTAGACTATCTATCCTACACACACAGTACACAAAGAGATATTTAAAGAAAATAAATTTGATGATGTAACTCCTCTTCCATGATTTGCCATCATACCCAAAATAAAATCCAATTTCTATCATTTCCACCATAGTCCTATGTTATCAGGCTCCTGTATTTTCCTACAAATGAGACTCTTCATCCTACAAGCTCCAGTAAACCAGACTTTTCCCCAGCTGTCTTAAGTGCTGTACTCCTAGCAATTCTCATTAGAGAAAAATACTTCAAACAGCTATGCTAAGAAGGCTAAAAATGATTTGCATCTCAGCTTATACGTCTTATCTGTAGAGCATGCTTCTCTGTCTATCTTACCTAAATTATATCTAGGTCTATCCATCAGGCCTTGCTAGTAACTCTTTTTCATCAAATCCTGTTTGTTTTCCTTGGAGCACTTACATTTTGAAGCTGTATATTGTTTGGGGAGTTAGTTTTTCAATTAAAAAATTTTTTTATATTGTCTTACTCTTCATTAGAGTGCTGAAACCATGAGGTCAGGAATTAGTATGTTTTGTTCACTCTGTATTCCTAGTATTTAGGATTGTGCCTCACACATAGTAGATGCTCAATAAATATTTCTTAAATAAATTATTGTGGCTACAGATTTCTCTAAATATTAGTAGAGCTTTTTATTTTTTTAAGGAAGATGCAACTTGTGAATTTGATTGAGAATTCAAAGTTATGAACTTGAATCCTGTTTCTATCACTAGCAGTATCAAATTCCCAATTTTATCTGCAAATAACAGGCTTGGGTTCTCCACGTATGAGGATCATTCTCTCCTTAACCAACTGCCCTTAAGATTTTTGAGGTGCCATATGGGAGGGAGAAAAGTTGAAGAATCTTTTTTTTTTTTTTTCTACATGACCTCTGCCTCGCAGTGGGAATCAGACTATGACTTGATTGATCTAAGCCTGCCTTAGAAATGAAAAGTTCCATTTCTATTTTATAAGTTCTATAATATAACATTTCTTGTCTCTCAGGTTCCTTTTACATTTTCATTTAAACTGATATAACAAAGGGTTAGAGAAGATCCTGAAGTCTATTTTATCCCTAGAACCTTAACTTCTTTGGTATTCTATAACTTAAGACAACTAAATAGGTCTTGAAGAGATGCCTGTGCATTTATGCCAGGCATCATAAATGGCAATTTGCTTGTAATTTACATGTCATACAGGACATTGTTCTATCCATACCATTGTTCACAGAATGCTGTAAATGGCTCTAGGAAAGGTTGGTCATCACCATGGTTTTCTGTAGCAATTAACAGGCACTACTGAAAAGATTTCAGCAAATACATGCTCTTTCAACTCCATAATGCTTTGATGATATAAAATTAAATACCAAGTAGAGAATAGGCCAAGGGTCAGTTGAAAAGTTTTTATTTTTGTTTGAGTGCACTCCAATTTTATTTTAATGTTATACTTGAATTCATAATTAATATTGGACTTTGCAGTAAGAGGCTTTTTTAAATTTTAAATTGCTGATACATCTATAACTTCTAGAGATGTGACTACTAAACCTAATATTCTTTTATTCTGTGAAATATGCATATCAATTTTTGATAAAATTGATTTTTAATGACTCTTTATAATATAAGCTAGGTAATAAATAGTTTTTGTTTATACGCTGCCATGTCAGTTATACTTTTTAGAAACAAGTCAAAATAATGACTAATTAAGAATTACAGAACAATGTAGGGAACTCTGTTCTAGATTATAGTGTAGCAATATATTTATATTACATTGTGAAAAAAGAACATACTTGAAATAGGAAGAATCTTCATTTGAATTCCATTTATAATATTTAATAGTTAAGTGATCTGGAGATCCCTAGGTGATACATTGTCCTTTTTACTATATTCCTAGAGACTTTCCTATTTTATTTTGTACTTAAAATGATAAACAGTACTTTTGTCCAGAATCAACCACTGTTACAATCATATGCTTAGGGGTTAATGAACAGGTTTCTATCATTCCTTCTGTTGTTTAAATGACTGTAAATACTTCTCCTAATTTGGAGAAATAGTTCCCAGATGTACTGAATCTATTAGATTTCCATTCATATCCACAAATTGACTTTTTTGGGGGGCATGATGAATGGGAACAGTGGTACAAAACTCAAATGTATACCAAACACAGGCATTTTAAATAAAATCAACAATGCTTTGTTTTTACTTTGTGGAAGCAGCAGAGCATGACACTTGATAGCTCAGACTTTGGAGTCAGACTATATGGTGTGAATTCCAGCTCTGCCATTTGTTGGTTTGTTTACTTGTTTAGGGTGAGTGACTCGACCCAGTGTGTGGGAAATGCACTGAGAGTGGATGAGTTCTTGTCTGAAATAACAAAATTGCTACTGGAAATGGAAGAGAGGATCTAAGCATTCAGCCCTACCCAACTCCATACTTTAGAAAAGGTCACATATTTATCTTCATGTGACCTCAAATGTTAATCACAGCATCTCACTGAAGGCATTTCAGACATTTTAATAGCCCAATCCTGGTGAACTGGCACTGTTGCTGTGAGTCCTCATCCTGGGCCCCTTTTGACTATTACTGGCACTTCTAATGTCTGAGGGCTGGCCATAGAACATCCTTTTTGGGGATTCTAACCTATGCAAGAAATTTGTCAGTGGCAGGGAAACTATGTATGATGTGAAGGACATTTTCCTAATAGAGTTTCTGAAGCAATGAAAATCAGTCTGCCTTTTGGAGTGTACTTTTATACATTTCAACTGAAATGTATTTGCCATTCTCTCCCTGCTGTCCCTTGATCTAGTAAGCACCGGATCTGACTTGACCTCTAGAGCTTTCTAATGCTTAGTGATTTCTGGAAAGCTACTGGCCTCTACAGTATTTCTTTAACATTCAAATGTCACATGGGGTACAATATAATTTCTAATTATTTGTAAGATACTCAGAAATGTAGCAATAGAGTTTGTTATTATCATTGTCTATATCCCTGCTCTTAAATCATTTCAATTTAACTCCCAGCTGAACGCCATGCTTGTTCTGCAAAGAGTTGGTCAGGTACCCAGAAGTAATTCCATATTTCTTACTACAAGTAAATGTGTTGAGAAAAACATGTTTTGGTGATCATCTCTCCACACATTAACATCCCCTTGCTGTCCCTTGTAGCTAAGTGGCTGTCAACTGTTTGAGAGGAAGCATTATTCCCAAATTGGCCAAAGGAAATGCAAGAAATCCCTCAAAGGGACTTAAAAAATTCACTTCTTACTTGTGAGCTCATGACTTATGGAGTTCAGGAGTCATGAAAAGTTTATTAAGGCTTTGTTATAGAGAATAACAGTATCTAATGTCTGGCTGGTGTGCTACCACCACCTGTGTACACGATGATATTTTCTGCACTTGGCTTATCCAGACCTGTGAGGCTAAGAGACTGGTGCTCTGTCCAATGCTTTGTTTGGTGGACAAACAGCAAGGTCCGTAGAAATATAGGTGTCAGAATCAGACTAACCTGCATTCTAATGCCATAGGACTTTACCACAGACTGAATGCTAAATTTCAGAATCTCAGCTGAAGAAGGATTGTAATGCTATTTATTTTATGCATCTGTCATGAGAATTAATAATATGAAGTACCTAAAAGCTTAGTACAATTTCTGGCATGTAGTAGGTGCTCCTTAAATAGGAGCATTTATTATTAAGGAAAGAAAATAGCTCAGTCTTCTGAGATTTCCCAGACTCTGTATTCATTGTAGCTTGCAAAGTAATCAGAGACAATTTTCCATCCCAACAAATGGTCAGAGGAACTGAACAAGGGTTTGGAGGCTTTGCTAGAAATAAATGGTAGAGATTCATTCAAGGGTCTTAGAGTTTGCAATCAGGAAGTATAGCTAGGTAAAACCCAGAAGTGTTTCAAAAAAGAGAGAAAAGTTAAGAGTTCTTACAGTACAAAGTACATTTTTATGAGTAATCAGTCCTTCATTCTTAGCCCTAGGATTGATCTAGCATGGTTATCAGTCTGACATCAGGCAGTCAGAATGATGGGTGTCAGGTGGTACAGAAGATGACCTCCAGGAGGTCTGGTCATGTCTGATAGTCTGGATAATGGATGTTAGGTGGACATACACATGAGCCCTTGAGGTAGTAATCAGTTGGCCTGGATATTTGATTCCTTTAGAGGGTAATTAGAGGGTTGCCTGGAGGTCCAGATGTATATCTAGGCGTTGACACAGAACCAGAAAGTTGATACATACACAGACATTAATGAAGGACTGGAAAGTTAAAAAAAATTAGGTTTCCAGGCTAGTCAGAACAAGAATGGAGTCTTCCCTAATGTTTCAACCTTCATAATGTTAATTTTAGCAGCTTGGTTAAAGTGCCATTTTATACATTTCCTGTCTCAACTCTCTCCTCAAAATGATGGTCACAGCTGTGAAGAAACCTAAATATTTTTTCAAATTGCCAAAGCCAATGGGAATAGTAAAATATTTTTAAAAGGGATGACCCCAAGATGTAGCTGGAGTTAACCCCTGGTGGTCAACTAATAGCCTTCAATATTAAAGAAAAGCTAGGGTTGGTTAATATCCATCACTGGAAAAACTTAATTTATAGCAACTACAAATAGGCCATTTCTACTTGCATGATTGCCCAGTGGTTCCCAGATAGGAATGTTCTTATCAGCAGTCAGAATAGATTAGACCAGTCACTGGTTGGATGATCCTAAAGGAAGTGCTGGGACAGACCACAGACCCTTTGTGCTGAGTGTGCGCTTGCAGAAGTGCCTGAAAATTCTTCTCCATTTGGAACACTCATGGTTTCCCAATGTCCTGAAAAACATCTGGACATAGTTATCCAACTGTTGTGAGGAGTGTGGATGACATTTTCTGGCACTTTTTTCTGTAGTGAGACCAGAGTGGACTAATAGGCCCACAGACTGGAGCTAAGCAGCTTTCCAAGGAAGAGTTAATGTCCTTTAGCATTACATTTCAGATCCCTGTGTCAATCAGCCTGCCTTACGAGGACCCCAGGAATGAAGTCAGGTAGAAAAAATAGATGTCATTAGTGCCAGTGGAAACAGTATCTTATGTCTGTGACTTGCATTTTAGTGAAAAGGATGTATCTGTGGATGTGATTTCATTCTGTTCTTTCAAAGCTTGCAATTTTAGTAATAAGGTTTGGAAATGGATGCAAAGACATTGATGGCATTCTGTCTTTGCTGAATAATTCTCAGTCTCCTTCTTCATCTTCACTCTCTAGCTTTATTTGACTTTGTGTTTCAGGTGGTTGACCTCCATGAATTGTGTATACCAGGCTCCATTGCCTTTCAGCTTTTGGTTGGAATGGCCAGTGGGAGGAGCAAAAAGGAGATTGGGAAGATAAAGAAGTTGGAGTGTTTATTTCTTTGGTCCCCTTTGTGTGTGACTCTGAGGCCACAGCTTTTTTTTTTTTTTTTTTTTTTTTTTAAATTTCAGTGGTGTCCATACCCATTCTTTCCACTTGCTTCCTGTCATTGCCTACCTCAGGATGCCTCGCCATCCTTTGTGATTTCCCTTAACTCTTCTACCTTTCACGTGAACAGTCCCTTTATTCAACAGTCTTCAATCATCCCTTTTGGGTGGGCTGTTTCCTGCTGTGCCATTGTTTCTAAAGGAGCTAAAGATGGACGAAAGGGTGGCTCCGTGTAGTCAAGATTGCTAGCAGCTTTCATTCAATATGTGTTAGAAATCAGATGATTCAGTAACCCAAGCCTCTACATATTCCTGGCTGTTGGCTCACAGCCTGAGAGGAATCGAGCCCTAGAGTACTTGGCAGTGTGTTGCTGTGAACAAAATGCAGACCCGAGGAAAACAACACATGTTTGGAAATTAATACATTTCTAATTAAACCATGGGGCAAAAAGGAAATCATAAGGGAAATAAAAAATATTTGGAACTGAATTAAAAAGAAAGCAAAACAAAATTAATAGTGCTAATATTTGTGCAAGATGCAGGTTTAATATACAAAAGATCAATTACACAGTCTAGCAAAGAACAAATAGAAACTAAATGCATGCGTGTGTGTGTGTGTGTGTGTGTGTGTGTGTGTGCATATTCTAAATTTATCTTTAAGAAAGTATTTCAACCCTAATACTACATGCAAAAATTAATTTAAAATGTAGCAAAGACTTAAGCATGAAAGTTAATACTATAAAAGTTCTCAACAAATGCATAGGCTAATAAGAATAAAATCTTCATGATATGAAGATCTGTTAGTTAGAAAACAAAAAGCATGAACCACAAAATAAAAAGTTCATAATTGGACTAGATGGAAATTAAAAACTTCCGTTCATCAAAAAATACTCCTGAGAAAATAAATAGGTATGATACAGAAAACAAGGATAAAATTGTATGCATGTGTCTGTTCCTGTCTGTGTCTGTGCATGAGTTTACTCATATATATAACTATATTTAGATTTTTTCCAACCCATTTACAAGATAAATATCCCAATTAAAAATGTGCAAAGATTTAAATAGATCTTTCCCATATGGGAATATACAAATAGCTAATACACCCATATAAATATGCTTATTATCACTGACCATTAGGGAAATGCAAATTAAATCGTAAATAAAATATAACTATTCACCCATCAGGATGAATGAATTTTAAAAAATTGATGATAATGAATGTTGAGAAGGATATGAAGCATTTGGAACTCTCATACATTGTTTTTAAAATGTCAAAAGATACAACAATTTTGGAAAGCATTCTGGAAATTTTCTACACAATTAAATAAATGTAATTGTATCATAAACTCCAGTAATTCCACTTTTAGGGATATATGAAAGAGAAAGGAAAACATGTAACTACACGAAATTGGACCCCAGTAAGCATAGCACCATGATGTATAGCAGCCAAATGCTGGAAACAATTTAAGTGTGTATCAGCAAGGGCAGGAGTAAGTTAAGTTCCATTTAATTGAATACTACTCAATAATATAAATG
The DNA here is from genome assembly GCA_004026885.1 of Lyroderma lyra. Classification (NCBI taxonomy): domain Eukaryota; kingdom Metazoa; phylum Chordata; class Mammalia; order Chiroptera; family Megadermatidae; genus Lyroderma; species Lyroderma lyra. Next base: position 275,465 of record PVJL010000418.1, read on the forward strand.
AGCGTAACACTGATAGATACAATATTAATCAACAATATAAATTTAAAAAATATTTAGTTGAATAAAAGAAGTCAATACAAAAGGTACATACAGTATATTCCACTTAACATAAAATTTAGAAAAGTCAAATGTAATTTTAGTTACAAAGAGTATATATATGGACTTGAGTCAAGGGACAGGAATGGCAGCATGACTATGGAGGGGTACAAGGGAACTTTGTGGGGTGACGGAAATGTTTGACATCTTTATTGTGGTATTGGTTACGTGAGTATCTACCTTTGTCCAAACTCATCAACTATACTCTTGAAATGGTGCATTTCATTGAAAGTAAGCTATACCTTTATAAAGTTGTTTAAAATAAATTAAGAATATATATAAGTGTTTCTGCTGTTTATGTTACATTACCAATAAATAACAAATGAAACACCAAAATGAATTTATCGTGTCTAGAAAACAAGCCACACTGTGGTTGAAAGCACACATTTTTCTTTTAAACTGAGAAATAACTTACTGTTCCAAGAAAAACTTCTTCCAGAACTGATGATGAATTTTGTCGATTAATTGTATCTTAAAATTTAGTTTTAGTATACTGTTTGTTTTGTTATGTTTTCTGGGGGAGGGTGGTGGGACGGAGTAGTAAAAACCAAGGGCATATTTTTATGATGTAAAGAGATACCGATAACTTTAAGTCCTAGGTGGAGTTCCTGCGTAGGATTTCTGTGGGCATTACAAACCAGTTATTTAGCCTTCTTGTCTCGTATCTTGTTGGTGACTGAAAAATTTATTTACCATTTGTGCCTTTTACCTGTGACCCCAGACTTCCTCTGTATTTAATTACCTGTGTCACTCAAAAGTTGCCTTCCTACAAAAGCATCTTTTTTCCCATGAATTGTTTTTGCATCTCTTTTAAATGCTTTTCTTTGTAAAACCATTCTTTATCAGTTTTATTATAAAAATGTGGTGACTGATTATTACAATTAAAAAAATGGGGAAGTATAAGTGAAAAAAGTGATAGTTGCCCCCTCCCTCCTTTCCCTGAGGAAGTGAGCACCATCAGCAGTTGGCTGCTGTGCTTACGGAAACACACACACAGGTGAGTTGTGCATAGAGGTGGTTAATCGGAAGTCACACTTTATATAGTAGTCTGCAACTTCTTCATTTAACAGTATGAAGTGGACATCTTTCTGAAGACTGTGTGTGTGTGTGTGTGTGTGTGTGTGTGTAAGAGATTGTTTCCACTGGCTAGTGCCTTTGTTTCTTAGAGATAGAAATCTAGACAGATCTGAGCATAAATCAAAAGACCTTCAGCTGTTTGCACATGGCTTTCAAAAATCTCTGTGCATAAAGAAATAGAGGTTCTTTTTAAAAATGCGAATTCCTGGGACTTACCCACCTCCCATGACTTGAGTTCCACTCCCATGGAACTCTGTACTTTCTACCTTTAAATATGCATCCTTAGTGACTTTAAAACAGGTCACTAAGTTTCTGAAACTACACCTTAGGAAACATGGTTCTTAGTTATTCTGGGCAAGTTGCACAGTGATTTTGAGTTTCAGTTCCCTCATTTTCTCACACTTAGTATGTAAAATCCACCAGGGTTCATATCTGTTCAGTTCACTTAATGTGGAGTCTACAACCATGCCTGACACGAGCACACAAGTATTTAGCAAGTTAAAAAATGAGTAAATGAGTGTGTATGTGAACTGGAACTAGTACTTACCGCACAGGATCGCTTTTAGGTTTATACAATAAAGCATCTAACATTACTGTGTGCTGTAGGCTCTTAATAAATATAAGCTGTCTTTTTTCCCTTGAATTTTCAGTTGTACACAAAATGCCAGCTACAGTTCAGTGGCTGGTGTTATTTACAACAACAATAATTACAATAAAACAAGAAGAAAATAAGTTTCCCAGTCCAGTGGCACAAACACGATATGCTTTATTTTTTAATGGAAGGGTTATTTCAATCAATCCATACTGTGCCCTTTCTTTACCAAAGAATCTATCAAGACGGAAACATTAACATTTCACAGCTGTAAGAAAGTGTGAAAAAGGAGTCATAGAGCACTATAGTAATTTAGTTGCTAGCTATTATACATCAAACTCGGAATGTGTGTTTATAGAGTGCAGAGGGATATTTCTGGGGATAATGGAAGGTTTATTTAGTTTTTAAAATGATCTTAACTAGTCCAAATTTAAGGATAAAACAGATTCGTCCAGATAAACCAATATAAATTATTTATCCAGATCTTAATGACATGTTTTTGTCCATCCTGTCAAGATGACCCTTACTATTGTTTACCTTGGAAATGAATTGGCTTAAGAAGTAACAAAGCTTTGTAAAATTTTAGGTTTGCAAGGTTATGATCCAGAATTTCCATTTTTCATTAATATTAACTTACTGTTTAATTGGGCATTTAACTTTATGCTTGGGGAGTTTCTATGAAAAAGTTTAGTCATTTACAAAGTTGTGAATATAATTAAATTGCTGGAAAAAAATACTGGAATGCTAAGTACCCAAAATGGAAAGTTAATAGGTAGCTTTAAGAGTTTTAGAGGTGAGATAAACAGAATTTCAATGCATCAAATAGGTGGTATTTTATTGAAATAGTAAAAGAAAATCAAAAGGCTGTTTTTTGCGGGAGAGGTGGGGCTGGGGGTAGGTCAAGATAGTGTGAACTTTATCATGAAAAGTATTTACAAAATGTCAGCTATTTCTCCTTAAAAATTAGACAAAGGTGACCTATTTTACACATGAACATAATGTTAAGATCATATTTTCACAGCGAGATAAAGAGAAACATCAGGAAACACTTTGAAGAGGTGGATTAGTTAATTTAGTACAAGTCACTGAGGGAGTCTTTGGGAAAGATGACATGTAGGGAGCTTTCATCACGACCCGGGGAGGATGAGATTTCATAGAGTTGACGCTGGTCAATGTAACAACCTAAGAAAAGAGGTAAGGAGTAGCATTTTTGCTCCTTAGTGGATTATACCCCATTACCATATATTTCATCTTGAAGGTGAAAGTGAAATTGAAGCAGAGAAAAGGTAAAAATTTGGCCAAAATACATAGCTCTTAAGAATCACAGCTAGCACAAGAAAAAGTCACTGACACAATAAAGAAATAAAATCCTTGAAATTTATGACTCCTTTTGGATTTATAAATGAAAAGTGGTTGCTAAATAATCTTCTATCATTTCTTGGGTGGAGAAGATTACTTTAGTCAACTGGATGTGGTTTCCTAGACACCTTTCCATGGGGAAGGTGAACTCATCTAGACTTGACCTGACTCCATAATTGGTGATTGCCAGTTCACACAAGTAGGGTTTTCTGGTACGTTTGTGGTACCCAGCTGCCATAGCCACATTGTCTCTTCTGCAACTCAGTTTATCAGGCCAACTATTAATATCTAGATTTGTAACCTCTCTTTTGCATATGTTTTAGATACTGAGTGTTTTGCTCTCTGACAGGAATTGTGACGGTTTGATGAGAATTCAATGTATAGTTGATAAGTATATGAGAAAGTAAGCTTGATTTCTTCCTTGGGATACTGAAATGAATTTTGACACTCGTGACAGGCAACCACGCTAGTGCTCTTTGTGCAGACAACTTTGGGCTTTGATGCAGTTTCCTAGAATGTTCTAACTCTACCCTAGTCACCACCATTATAAAATCTCTACACTGAGTTTGAACATGGTTGGGACAGGGTAAGTCAATAGATGGGAACTTGATCCAGATAAATAGACAGTAATGGACAATGTTACCAGCTGAGATAGCACTTTGAACAAAGGCTCAGAGAAGGGACTAAGTGTCATATGAGTTACAGATGGTGAGGAGGACAAGGAGATCAGCCTGGTTACAGCAAACAATAATTGTATGTAAAGTGGACTTACAAACAGGGTGGTGGCAAATTTCTGCCAGTATTAGAGGACTGCCAGTACTAGGCAAGGACTTTCAATATGGAGTTGTAGGTAGTCTTTCAGAATAGATTAGAAATAAAATAATATATGGAGACCAATGTAGTATTGTTATCATATTCTAGGTTAGAAGCAATGAGAATGTGGCTTGAGAAAGCCAGTTCCAAAGCCATTATTATTATGATAAAAATAACAAGAATTGGTAGTTCATATATCACCAAACTCATAATCAATGTGCACCACGTACCACATTACATTCATTGGGCCAGATTTGCTCGTCAGTATGATAGTTATTGTTGTTACTTGGCAATTAAAAACCAACATGATAAATCAGCTGTTACTGGGAAAGTGGCCAAAGTATGGAGGATGTATAATTACACCTTGTACAGACCACACACGGGACAGGCAGCCTACATGGAACTTGAAAAAAGAAGGCAGGCAAGCAAGTGTTTCTTCATCTTCGACCTCAGTCTTTGGCTCCAGCTGGACTTCAGACAGCAGAGATCTCCTTAATCATCAGACTTCTCATTGTGGTAGAAGAATCATCCTGGAGGTCACACACTTGGAGTCAAAGTGTTACTACATTGGCAGCCAAATGAACTAGACTTGGCTAAAGAACTGAAAATAATGAGATAAAACTCTTGAAACATGACTCTTATTAGAGTTTTATATAACTGGCTGCCAAATAGTCTTAGGATGTTTTTCAGAGAAAAGACATTTGTCAGGTCACCTCTGGATACAGTACTTTGACAAAGAAAATGCAAATAGGCTATTTTACTTAGTCCTGTCCTCTGTGCAGCTGTGTCTAAAGTGGGGACTGCTGGTTTGTTCATTTGATATTTATTTGCTCTTACATTCCAGAAGCTTTGAGAGCTATGCCAAGCCTTCAAGGTGCAGAAATGAAGCTTTAATGATAGAAATAGATGAGTAAACATGTACATAGGATAGGAAAGAGGTGTCTGTCTGTGTGTGTAGGGGCGAGGACACCAGGGTTTCTAACAAAAAATGTGGTTTCTGGACAAGTTAAAGGGGGGCCCGTAGAAGTTGGCCAGGTGAGACAGGATGAAGGCCAGGACATCCTAGGCTAAGGACAGTCCTTGAATCAATCCCTACTTGGACATTTTGTTCTATCACTTCAGAGAAATGTTTACAATATCATCGGTACATTTGAAAGACATTTTGTTGCCTGAAAGCTTTCTTTTTCTCTCATTCAAAAATGAGTTGTGTCTCCATAGGAAGGTTGACAGTGCCAGAAACTGTCTGAAGGAAAGAACTCTTTGAAACACATAGTGTGACAGGTCATAGGGCTACACCCTTTAGGAAATTGGAGGAATTGATGAATCTGAAATGTCAATGGGTTTACTAATAATTAGAAAGACTTTCTTGAAGGTCAAGGAAGGGCATACCAAGTGCCTTGTGTAGATTTCCTAAATCAGCCTGATCGTGTCTATTTCAAAGGAGACAGTGCTTATTTGGTGAGGATATGTGGGGTTCCTTACCCAGTGGGGAGGCAGAGAGCCTGATAGGAGTTGGCTGTCCAGTGGGAAATACACATGAATCTACCTTCTAAACAAAGTGTCTTCAGCAAGTCGTCATAAAGTCCAGGAAAAAAAATCTTTCATAAAAAAGACATTTATCTCAGCACTTTGGATTCTCTTAATGCATAGTGCCAGATTTCAGTGCAACTTCTCCTCTAAGTAATAATTATATGTGCAAGGTTTTTCAGAGCCACACACTGACTGGCACTATTATTAAAAAATAATCATCAAAAACCCACAGTATTTCCAATATGAAGAAATAGGTATGTTTGTAGTTCTTCAACAAATAATTAACTGATGAGCTAATTAATTAGCTATTAATTAACTTGTTAGAATTCATCCATGTTTGTTCAAAAGTAAAAGACACAATAAAACTTTTGACAGCAACTGTCTACATGATATTAAATGAAAGGCCATCTTCGAAGTGTTACATATTTTTTTCTAAGATGACCTTTAGCAAGTGTTATGCTCTCTTCTCTAGAAGTTGTAGCTCTCATTACATACTTCACACTCAGCATCAAACTTTCTACTTTTTGACATGTCTCCAATCACAGAATGTTCTTTAAATGGTGCTCCTATTCTAACATTTCTATTGATATCTCTTTCCTGTTAGAGTTTAACTGAAACAAATACTTTTTTTGTAAAAATAGAACTTATTTAAATCTATAAAATCCTTCATTTAAATGCTATTTGTAATTTAATATAGTTTTCTGAAAATCGGGAGAAGGAAGCTAATAGTTATTGAGTGCCTACTTTATGCCAGGAGCATTACTTGTATTTTCCTAAACAATTCTCAAGTCAAACTCCTAAGGTGGGTATTATTATACTCTATTTACAAAAGTAAAATGTGAAACAGAAATAATAGAGTTGTTCAAGGTCACACAGTTAGTTAATGCTGAGCAAAGATCTGAGCTGAGTCTTTACGATGCCAAAGTTCATCCTCGTTCGCTGATACTCTATTTGTCAATATGAGGGAACCCCAAACCTTTAGGGTGCCATGGACTCTCCAACTATAAAGAAACTACTTTGTACCTAGCATCTCAAAAATCACTAAAACAACACAACAAAAAAATTTCCTGCCTAACGTAAATCCTCATTCCTTCTGACAAACTATGAAATTTGAGGTGTTTTGTGTAGACAAAACTTTTGATTGGTTTTAAATTACCAACCCTAAGTGATATAACATTCATTTATCTAATTTCAGAAGCTGTGTGTGTGTGTGTGTATATAAATAAAATAAAAAATAAAATTATTAGAACAAACACATAATATTCCCACAGAATGCCCAAAGACAGGAGATATTTGTTTGAATCAATTAGTTTTCTCCACCAGAATTCATATAATCATTTGGCATTTTCATACCATTTTAGTAACTCATATCATATTTAAGAATCACAAATGCTTAAAATTCTCTAGGTATGCATATTTATGGGCACACAAGAAACCTAGGCATTCTTTTGGGATGCTTTTTTTCCCCATAAATAATAATTAAATACTGTTAAGCACTTAAAAATATTTATTATATAAGATAGATGCTTTTTTATGGCATGACCACATAAAGTTAGAGGGAGAAGGGTCAGAACAGAAAAGCAAAGGTCAAAATCAGCAACAAAATCTTTTGTACATGACCCCCATATATAGAAAACGAACAAACAAGCAAGCTATTCAGTTTTAAATGTAAGTTCCCTGGGAAAGCATTAAGTAAGGGGACATTTAAACTGTATGTTTGGACAGGATCTTGAAATCTCATAAGCACTATGTTGAAGCTTTAGAAGATTCTGTTATTCCTGAAGAAATCCTTCTTTCTTTCTTTTTTTATAATGATGTTGGATTAAGATGCCCTTAGGGCATTTGTCTAGATACTGAAGGTGTGCTTGAGAATAATTGGAGTTCTCTTATGTCCAGTTTAGGACTAAGCTAACGAATGTTTAGTATCTCGGGAAAATAAGTTTTTGTGAACTTTTCTGGTCATTGAAGTTTGTTTGTTTGTTTTGTGAATGCCTTAACTTTTGCAAAGGCCACTGCTATCAAGGAATAAGAGATAGTGTCATTGCTTCAATTAAGACTCCTTACACATCTGATGTCTGTGTTTTTCAAGATTAAAAGTATCTTTAAAAATTACTATTAGTACTAGTAATAGGAAATACAAAACACAAAAGAGTAAAATAAAATATCCATAATCCTATCACTCATTAATATTTTAGAATATTCATTTGTTATATCTATTCAATAAATCGGTCTATATATACACGTATATATGTGTGTGTATATATATGTGTATATAGATATATATAAGTGCCTACTTTGTGTAAGGTACTGCATAGGAATGCAATAATAGGTGAAACAGACATAATCCATGCTCTCAGAGCATCTAGTGTGTGGTTTGGGAGAGGGCACAGAAAAATATCAACGAGATAATTACACAAGTTTATAATTACCACTGTGATTTAGTGCTATGGAGAAAAAAATACATAACACAATGAAATGTCATAAGATATTATTTCATCAGATATGTTGCTTGATAAAGAAGCTTTGAGACAAGATCTTAAGGCTGAGTAGAAAATCAGAAATAGAGAGGAAGTGTGGAATGAAGAGAGATGAAAAAAGAAATTTCAGGTTGTGTTACTCATTTTGATCTTTATTGTAAAGACAATGGGAAACCATTACACTGTTTTAAGCAAAGGACATGCATGATGAGATTGGCTTTTTAAAAAGTCATGCTGGTTGCAAAGCTGCAGAGGAGACTGGAGGAGAGGCCAAAATGGATCCAGGCAGAAAAGTTTGGAGGTTTGGGTAGCAAGTACCTAAGAGCAATGACAGTCACGTAGACCTGGGCCGTAGTTGAGAGATAAACAGGTGGGCAGATTTGAGAGCTACCGAGAAGTTTAAACAGATAGTACTTGGTCATGGATTGGATGTGGGAGGTTAGGGAGGTCACCTTAAGTTGACCCCTACATTGTTGGCTGGCCTAACTCAACAAAAGGTAATGACTGTGATAGGAAAAAGTTAACATAGTCAGATTGGAAGGGCAGTTTCTGAATCCAGCTTGGGGCAGGCTGAGTTTAGTGCTTCGGACTTTTATGTTGAAGTATCAGTAAGCAGTTGGGTATGGATCTTTAGGGTCCACAGAAGTGGTCTATGATGGTGAAATGTATTTGGGGGTTCTGAGGCCAGATGGTAATTGAAGCTATAGGCATGGCTGAATGTGCACTGATGGATTATTCTTTCTTCCCTTCCCAAGGGGAAGCAATTGCATTTGTTGTAAATATTTTTGTCCTATGCTCACTCTAAAATTTGATTACTTCACCTATGGTATAGAGGAAATAGCACATATGAGGGCTGTCCAGAAAGTATCCAGCCATTGAGTATGAAAAATAGAGGCATTTATGGCTGGGTTTTTTCTGGACAGCTCTCATATCAGTTAGGATTAGGTTCTATTCTATGTAACAGTGACTTTAACACACAAGGGATTATTTTTTTCATGTGAATGGAGTCTAGAGATTGAGGTCTGGGGCTAGGACATTGACTCCACATTCATCAGGGTTCTAGGCTTAGAAAATGACTTAGGACCTTAAGATTGCCTCATGATATAAGATGATTTCTATACCTCCAGCCAGTACACCCACATTCCTGGAAGCAAATACAAAGCAGACGAGAAGGGCACTCTCCACCCACAGCTACAAGGGAAGCTCAGAAATCATCTTTGAACAGGGCACTCTGCCACCTGACGTATCTATTCTCCTCTTAGTGAGAAGGAAGGGGGTAAGGAATATGGGTAGGGAACTAGACCATTAGATCTCTCAGTCATAGAACATGTAGAGATTGGGTTTAATTCCAGGACCAGCTGTTAATGGGGTTTATTACCTGTAAAAACCCTGTGAAGAATATATAGTATACAATATGTAAAAATGGCATTTTGTAAATTTTACACAATGTTTGCTATGGCTATTTGTTATTATTTCCAAAGTGATGAGCTCTATGGGTACTTGAAAAGTAGCTCAGTTTTTGTTATAAATATTGAAAGACTACTTGGATTTCAAAGTTATTGCTCTAGAAATGTAAGTTATTCTTTTAAATGTATGAGTATTACTTTTCCACAGTTATACTGAAATGTAATTTTATCTTGCTTTCCTATTTTAATATTACATTTTAGGTATGGTACCATTTTTTTTCACATAATACAGCCATCAATTTTAGTGGCTATATAAAGCAACAAAAATCATTATTTTGTACATCTTCTATTTTAGTAGATTTTATGAGTGAAGTAGAGAGCCCACTTTCTATTTTTCTTTTGGTTTGTGCATCATTGCATTCTTTTAAAATGCCAGAAAAGCATTAAATATGAGGTTGGACAATAAATTTTGTGAAAGTATCCTAGAAAACGTGCTACATACCTCATTGCTATCACTACGGTCACCTTTGAAGTACTCCCCTTGGGACACTATGCACTGACACCAGTGCCTAGTCCACCCTTCAGAGCAGTTCTGGAACTGTTTCTGGAATGGCCATCGGAGCTGTTGTCATTCCCAAAACCTGACAATTAGGTTAATGAATTTGCCACCATGTGCTTATGTCGGCAGCACCATACAAACATGATGACACCTTATCGAGTAGTTCGTACAGTGCTACCAACGTAAGGGCACTGTCGGCAACCTTATCAGTTAGATGGTGAGCGTTATTAAGATGAATGCATGGTGATGCTACTAGCATTCATTTGATTAATGCTCTTTTAAGTGAATGTCGTACTACACATTGCTACCATAATTCAATTTAACTTTGAAAAATAATATGTAGATAACATCTCTTAAAATGTGTATATATTATGTGTCACATTGTGTTCATCTAAGCATTTATGTAATGCATTTAATCCCCCCAATAACTCCAACACTGAGATATTGCTATCTCCACTTTGCAGATGAGATCGTTGAGACACTCTTTAAATCACAGTAGAAATCTCTTCAATTAGCTTCATAAATTAAATTGAGTTATCTTTTTTAATACTCTGTAACATTTCAGAAGGAATGGATATGGACTGCTTTCTGAATATTTGCACGAACTAATAAAACCAATGCCTCCAGAACTTTTAAGAGACAAAATTCTTTTATAATAATTTTAATGTCAATCCTCTGAGACCAGGGTCTCTAAGTTTAGTACCTATGTTTTTTCTTCTATGTTTTGTTGTTTCAAGTCTTATCTTGAAGTCTTTGATGCATTTTGAGTCAATTTGTGTGTGTGTATCACTAGATAGCAGTCTAGTTTCATTCTTCTGCATGTGGCTTTCCAGTTTTCCCAGCACTATTTATCAAAGAGGACTTTCTTTCTCCATTGTGTAATAGTTATAGCTCAACCATTCTTACCTCTTTATCATGAGTCAGTGTTCATATGGCAGAAATTGGCTACATGCTCAGTCGTGTTTCCTTTTGGGGAATGCAGGATGCCTGCTTTGGTCAGCCCCCCTTGTAGTTATGCCAGTGGAATATGAATGGATAATGATATAGCAGTATGCTACTCCTAGGATGACCTTAAAATGGTCCATATGACTTCCATGGCTATTCTTTTTCTTGTCTAGATAGCTGCAAGTGGAGTAAGGACGATAAAGTCACTGCTTAAAGAAAAGCTGCCCAGGAACCAGCCAACCCATGTTGGATTTGCTGTGAGTAGGAAACAGATCGTTATTTCTTTGAACCATAGAGAATTTGCATTGCTTGCTACAGAAAGGTAATATTATTTACTCTAATATATTTAGTACATAAAAGTTTTGCCAGAAAAGTGGATGTTTTATCCATACTTTCAGAATCATTGATATGAAGTTATAAATTTAAACAAAATTAAGTCTGTGTGATTGTTTTTCTTTTTTTAAAAAATCATACCTTTCTCATTTCCAATTTTGCTCATTATTTTGCCTATGTTTTCATCTTTTCACTTTGCTAAAGGTGAGTTAATATTATTTATTTTATTACCTTTTAGAGTGGGTCTCCTATGGCTTGTATGCTTTCTCCTATCCCCTACTTACTGATATTTACTTAGTGACAAAATACTTGATTAATATTGCAACTGTTCTATATGGCCTGAGAAAATATATGCACTATGCACTATTTATAATATTTGCAAATTTTAAGAGTGACTTACTAATTCTTTCTGGTTAAGTGTATTATTCAAATGTCATGTATTTTCTTTTTTATTTTGGTATGCCAATATCTTTGTAAATTACAACCATTGTTTGCTTTAGCCCTTATTCCTATAGCCTAGATTTACTCAATTCTTTTTTTAAATTGCCATATATTTGACTTATTATGTAATTTTAAAGTATACAAATGTTGATTTGATACATTTATATATTGTATGATTCTCATTGTAGCATTAGCTAGCACCTTTATCACATAACTGTCATTTCTGTTTTGTGGTGGGCATAATTAAGATCTAGTCTTTTAACAGGTTTGATGTTTTTAATACAGTATTGTAATCTAGCATCCCTATATTGTGCATTAGATCTCCAGGACTTATTTACTTACTATATTTACTCACTAGTTGTTAAGTTTTTATCCTTAAACAACATCTCTCCTATTTCCCTACCACCATCTTCGGTAATCACCATTTTACTGTTTTTATGAGTTCAACTTTTTTTTTTACATTGAATAGGTAAGTGATATTAGTATTTGTCTTTCTCTGTCTGACTCATCTCATTTATCATAATGTGAAGGCCAATCCGTGTTTTCACAAATGGCAGGATTTCCTTTTTTCTTGTAGCTAAATAAACTCACAGTTGCATGTGTGTGAGTGCATCTTAGGGATTCTTCTTTAACATTAAATTCATTGATGAACACTTAGGTTTTTTTCTACCTTTTGGATATTGTGAATAATACTATAAAAAAAGTGGAAGTGTATATCTCTCTTCAATATTTCATTTCCTTTGTATATATACCCAGAAGAGGAATTGCAGGATTATAGGTAATTTTATTTTAAAGTTTTTGAGTAACCTCCATGCTGCTTTTCATAGTGGTTGCGCAATATACATTCCCACCCGCAGTTTATGAGGGTTCCTTTTTTCCCACATTTTCTCCAACACTTTTTATATCATATTGATAGTAGCTATTTTAACTGGTGTGGGATGGTATCTCATTTTGGTTTTGATTTGTATTTCTCTTATAGCTAGTGAAATTGAGCATCTTACTATGTTTTTGTAGGCTATTTCTGTGTCATCTTGGGGAAAGTGTTCAGGTCCTCTGCCCATTTTTTAATTGGAATGTTTGTTTGTTGTTGAATTGTACAAGTTCTTTATTTTGGATATCAGCCCCTTGTCATTGGTGGTACTGGTGAATATTTTCTACCATTCAGTTGGTTGCCTCTTTGTTTTGTTGACAGTTTCTTTGGCTGTGTAGGAGCTTTTTTTGATGTAGTCATCTTCATTTATTTTTGCTTTTACTTCTCTTGTCTTTGGGGTTAAGATCACAAAAAATCGTCTGAGACCAAGGTCTGTAAGTTTAGTACCCATGGTTTCTTCTATGAATTTTGTTGTTTTAGGTCTTATATTCAAGTCCAATTCATTTTGAGTCAATTTTTGTGTATGGCGTTAGAAAGCAGTCTAGTTTCATTCTTTTGCATGCAGTTTTCCTGACACCATTTATCAAAGATTTTCTTTCTCCATTGTATATTATGTTTTTGAGTCCTTGATTAAAAATGAATTGCCTATATACATGTGAGTTTATTTCTAATCTCTCAGTTACATTTACTGGTCTTTTTGTCTACTTTTCTACTAGTATCATTACTATTTTGATTATTTGACGTTTGTAGTATTAATATAATTTGAAGTCAGGGAGTGTGTTATCTTTGGCTTTGTTCTTTTCTTTCAGAATTGCTTTGGCTATTCAGGATCTTCTGTGTTTACAAATTTGATGATTTTTTCTATTTCTTTGAAAAATGACATTGGGATTTTCTTGGGGATTGCATTAAATCTTTATATTATTTTAGGTAATATGGATATTTTAACTATGATGATTCTTCCAATCCATGAGCATGGAATACCTTTCTATTTCCTTGTGTTTACTTCAACTTCTTTCAACAATATCTTACAGTTTTCAACATATAGGTCCTTCAAATCCTGTGTTTAGAGTATTCTTGGTATTTTGTCCTTTCTTTTACAATTGCAAATGGAATTGTTTTCTTCATTTTTTCCTGATATTTCATGGTTAGTGAATAGAAAAGGAACAAATTTTTGTACATTGATTTTGTATCCTGCAACTTTCTTGTATTTGTTTATTGTTCCTAATAGTCTTTTGGTGGAGTCTTTAGGGTTTTCTATATATAGAATCATGCTATCTGCAAAAAGTGACTATTTTAGTCATTTCCAGTTTGGATGACTTTTATTTCTTTCTCTTTCCTGATTGCTGTGGCTGGGACTTTCAGTAATATGTTAAATAATGGTGGTGAAATCCTTGTCATGTTCCTGAACTTAAGAGGAAAAGCTTTCAGTTTTTCACCACGGAGTATGACATTAGTTGAGAGTTTGTCATATATGGCCTTAATCGTGTTGAGGTACTTTTCTTTTATTCCCATTTTGTTAGGTTTTCTAATCATAAATTGATGTTGCATCTTGTCAAATGCTTTTTCTGTAACTATTGATACCATATGATTTTTATCCTTTATTTTGTTAATGCGGTGTTTCACATTGATTGATTGGCATATGTTGAACCAGACTTGGGCCTCTGAAATGAACCCTACTTGATCGTGATACATTATCTTTTAATGTATTATTGTATTTGATTTGCTGGTGTTTTGTTTAGGATTTTAGCATCTATGTTTATCAGAGATATTGGCCTGCAGCTTCCTTTTTTGTGTGTTGTCCTTGCTAGTTTTTAGTACTGCCTCTTCAATTTTTTTGGAAGAGTTTGGATGTTTGGTATAATTCACTAGTGAAGCCAGTTGGTCCTGGTTTTTGGGGAGGTTTTTGATGACTTTCAATTTCCTTAATGTTGATTACTCCACTTAGGTTTTCCAATTATTCATGGCAAAGCCTACTGAATGACATGAGAAATTGTTCAAAACATTATTCTTGAATCGACCTTTTGCCAATTCGATGACTGACAGGTATTTTGTTTGCATTTGTGTTATTTCCATTGAAGGTATCTCTAGATATATTTGTCATTGGTTTTTCTCTTCTCTGTGTTTCAAGAATTCTGCCAAGTGGTAATGGGGGGATCATATATCTACTCAAGGATATTTCCTGAGTCCTGTATAAATATGATTACTTTTAAATATTGGAGTGTAAAGATTAAAGTTACTATATTAGTCTATATGAGTCCATCAAAGGGCTAATATAGTTATATTTTTATATAATTTAGAGAAACTAAAAGGGGAAAATAAACCTTGCTTCAAAAAATTTTTTAAAAGACCAAGAGAAAATCATTAAGCTAGAACTGTCATTTATAAATGTGCCTCATTTAAAGGAAATTCAATATATAAATTATCCTAGAAATAGATTCATTAGAACAGGTTGTGATGGGAACATCTGGTTACTTATCTTAAATAATCATTTATTAGGTTTCCTTTAAATATTAATAGTAAATGCTCCAGTGTGGCTTTCAAATACTTCATTTTGGCCAAATTTGATTTTCAATCTATTGGAGGTTCATCTGTAAATGAATAACAGAGCTTTGTATATTTTATCTGGAATGAGATAAATTGCCATACACTTTAATGGAATGCGTAATTGACAAAGATTGGTATGAACCTCAGTGATTACTAATTTGGGTACATAAATACAACAGGTTTTGTTTGGGAAAAACAACAAAGACTGCAGAATTTGTTACTATTTTGAAATCAGTATTTGTATTTTATAGTTTACACAAAAAAGAGAATGAAGATCTAATTGAACAAATACTGTAAAAAATATTTCTTAAATTTTTTTAAGCGATCAATGCAAACCCAAATGCCATTTATTCAAGTGTATCTCAATTTATGAAATTAATGTGCTTCTACAGAGCTCTAGTCAATGGTCTATAAAATCATTATAAGATAAATCTAGTAAATCCATCACTAAAATAATGAGAGCTTTTGTTAGTGTAAGTTATTTAATAACATTGCGTGCTTATGTGCTGTATTTTCGTATGAGCCTTAGAGACAGTGTCATTGTTTCCGTGAATATAATTCCTGGAAATTTTTTTTTCAAATTCTAATGAGCTATTAGAACCAAACAATGAAAAATTGTTCTAACATCCTGGAGCATTTATTCTTAAAATAAGGTTGCATAAATTAAATAAGAAGAAGGAATATCCAATAAAATGCTGCTTGTGCTCAATATACATCTGTTTATTAATGCATATGCCAGAGGATCACATTGTATTATGCATTTGGAGAAGTCATTAACAAAGCAATTGCCAAACAACTGAACATGAATTAATGGAACTCACTGGTCCTTGTTTTCACAACCAGTAACAGAATGGTTCTGAAAGTCATGATGATATTAATTTTTGTTCTTGACACAGACCAGCTTGTTTGTAAAACACAATCACTGTAACTGGTTCTTGTTTCTGCATGTGGATATTGTCCACTAACAGTTATGACCATAAATTACAAAGTACTGTTCTACAGCCAAGTATTTAGATGCCGACTCTAAAAACTCAAACCATAAAAATACCAAAAATGCAAATTATTCATGAACTATTTCATATTCAAAATCCAGCCTAGTAATATTCTTATGTACCTTGTTGTACTAAGTTGTTTTTCTATTTTATCTGACGCATCTTGATCTTACAAATAACAAATTACAAAATTGTAAGCAATTTCTTCAGACTTTATTTTTATATTATTCACTATTTAGATGAAGACTTTTTGCTATAGTGCAATATACAGTGATGCTGCATTCAGTATAAACTGTTGAATATTTTTAAAAGAAAAAGCATTTAACTGATTATATAGTGCCAACTAAATAAGGGTATAGTCATAACTGTCAGAGGGAAAACATTAATAGTATAGTTACTTATCATATGTAATTTTAAGGAAAAAAACACCTTCCATTGTATTTCTAAACCATTAATCCCATGACTTTCTTAAAAAAGGAAATTTGGTAAAGCCAAGACATAATACTACATGGTAAATGCATCAGCTTACCTTTTTTTTTTTTTTTTTTTAACAAATGCGATGTGACCTTGGCAGTTTTAAAGAACAAAATTTTGTCAATATATCAAACATTGTTAACAAACTATTTAGCATTGCTTTGTATAAGTTTGCTTTAATAGCATTTCTTCACAGTGATATTTCAGAAAGGTTGGAAACTTGTCAGCATAAAATATTTCCCACCTCTAATTTGTATGCAAAAATCATCACAATATATCTGCAACTATAAAATTACAAATGCTTTCTAGAAGTGACTGTTTCTAGTTATGATAGAAAAGGGTATTTGTAAGACATCTACAATGAGGTAAGTCTAAATAAAACAATTTGAGTAACAAATCCTTTCTGATCCATGGGCAATATAAACTAATTTAACAAAGACAACTAATAGAAAAACTCAAAAGACTAATTGTTTTATTGATGAGAAAGGTAATGAAATAAAACATTTTCTGGATATTTCACGTTGTATCATAATTTTGGCACTTCATGGAATGTTTATTACCCAAAGACCAGAAATGGTAAAAAAGTTCAGCAGGTTTTCTACATACCTTGTAGACATTGTACGTAAGTACTGGCCAACACTTAAATGTAGCGAAATAAACATTGCCATGTATTTGCACATGCATGCAGTAGTCAAACACTTATAGTTTATGAATTCTCAAAGATATTATCAGTATTTTTTTTCAAGCACTCTCTTCGGTAGATCTTGTTTCAGATTTAAGTCTTACAAATTCTTTAGCTACATCATCGCTGGTCCTCTGAGAGAGTATTCTAAGGATCGTCAAACCAGTTTCATCCATAGAGACATTTTTCAAAAGAGGATACCATGCCCCATAGCTTCCCTTTTCTGCTATGTTCTGTAGCTGAATTACTGTCATTCCAATAATTCGATCTTCTCGGGCAAAGCAGTAATCCTTAACTGAGAGATGAAGTTCATAGGCCCCTGGGCGGTTTTCGTTACCCAGAATGCTGTGTGGATTAAAAATATGAATTGTGAGCAAAAGATGTTACTTAACCTAGGACACCTAGGAATCAATATGGTTCAGAAAATACTGTTAAAATATTACACCTTGCTCACACTATTAGGTTGGTGGATAGGCAGGGTCTCCCCACTGATAGGTGAGTAAGCTGGAGTTGCTATAGACCACAGGGCAAGGGTGAGGAGCACTTTATGTGCCATTTCAGCACCAGTGAGTGTGTATGGAGCCCTTTCTTTGCCTCAGACTCCCGGTATGCTGTTTTATCTATGAGCCTTTTCTCAGGGGAATACACTGCACAGATTATCAAGCACTATTTACAAGATGCTAAATTGGATACAAATCTTCAGAGTAAATTAGTTCCAGCAGAGCCCAATGCCAGTTCTTTTTGTATGGCAAGTTAGGCTTGTCAAGTGTGGGGCTGAGGATGGTCTCTACTAATAATAATAACCCAAGACAACTTTTCAGTGCATGACTAAGCATAATGAAGAAGGCTGAGCAGTGGTATTCTGATGAGAACAGTCATCCACTGCCCTTTAATTCATTTTCGGACATTCTAATATTGAGTGCAGATCTAGTCCTCAGCAGTAAACTTCCACATTCCCTCCTTTTCCCTGGGATGCTTTCTGATTAAACATTTTGCAGACTCAAACTTAATTTAGGAAGCCTGGTGGGTAAGAATAGAAAAACAAAATATAATAGGAGCCAGACCTTGTGAATCAAAATGCTACCTTTCCCCAGAACTCTGGGTCTTGTTAGTTCAAGTTTTTAGAAGATACTTTAATAGTTTGATAATAAACCAGGGTCCCCACCCCCAAAAAATAAGTCAATTAATCTATTTGAATGCTTACCACGTGTTAAAAGGATTCTGAGTGCTGAAAGGTCTTCGGGAAAGCAAGAGTGCAAATCTACAAACCATGGTATGTGTGTAAGTCCCTAAAGCTTGGTCTTGTGTTCCCTTCTTTCTCTATACTTAGAGTTAAAAGAAAATCCTTGATCTTTTCTTTTCTTCTGTCCCTATTCTCCCATCTTAATAAACTACACAACTGCTACTGCCAAAAACGTAGGGGTCATCCCCAACTGGATCTACTCTCCACCCTTCTCCTGCCATGTCTCAGAATGCTGGCCTGTAAGGGCTTCATCAGGTGAGTTCCTCTGGCTTACAGTTGGTCCAAAGGAAGCCCCATCAGGAGTAATGATGCGAGTAAGGTTGGAGCCTTAAGGCGGCTGACTACACATTAAGTTTTCACTGCCCCAATTTTAATAACGGCTCTCCTTCAGGTGCAGTAGTGGGCAACCACCCTGGTAGTCCCTGTACTCTCACATTTTTTATAAATAAGTCCTCCTTTAGTATCCTAAATTGAATGCCCTTGGGAATCTAACGTACACTTTTTCTTCTGTGTTCTACCTCCAGTCCACTCTAAGTTCTGTAGAATCTTCCACGTCTTTCTAGCTGCCTACTACCATCTGGTCAGTCATCATTATCGTCTTGCTTCCCTATAATTATTTCTCTATAAACAGAATAAAGGTGTACATCAGATTATCCAAGAGGCTGAGGCTGCCCTGAATTAATATATGATGAATGTTTGTTTATCATACATTCCTCGTGCCTGTAATATTGCCCGATACATGGTAGGCATTAAACAGATACCGAGCAAATGGAAAACAAACACAGCTTTCCTTAGCAAAGCCCTGTGCCATTCCCACCTCCAGTCCCTTAATGTGTTTAGCTATTCCCTGGTTGAATAAATGGGTTGGGTCATGACTTACAATTGAAATGTTTCATTGTACTTGGGTGACCATGTGTTGCTTTTTGTCTTCGTGCCTTGTTTTCTCTTCTTGTCGCCAAGGTTGGGTCCCAGCATGCAAACTTCCACAAAGGGCCGGAACATCGCCGTGGTCTGCCAGTTTAGGTTATTGATGGCAATCACTAAAAAGGGAAAGGAATGCGAAGTGTTAGCAAATGAATGTGTGAAATTGTAGTTTCTTCCCTTGATCTTTAGAAAGAATTTTTTAAAATGATGTATGAAACCATGATTTGTATTCGTATTTGATAGCACCCTAACCCCACTGACAAGAAAATAATCTTGAAGAAAAACAATGTGCCTTTTTTTTTTTTGGTTCCCTGAGCAGTGACTGAACCCAGGCCGCAGTGGCATGCCCAAGCCTAGCCACTACACCACCGGGGAACCCCAACAATTTGCAAGGCACATTTGATGGGGCTGTCAGCTCTAAGACATTGGTTACTAATAAAAAGTTATGTTTTTACCTAAATGAGAAAAATGATGATGTTTTTGTTATGTTCATCGATATACAGAAAACTGTTTTGGTTTGTGTATTTTAAAAATGTAGCTATTTGTGAAATATTATATCTTTATATATATTTTCCAATTGCAAATGTTTCACTATATGGATATTATATTTAACTCATCAGTACTAATTCTTATAGTACACCTTTGCAAATTCTTTGATGATGATATCCTTAAGGAAGGTTCTAATAACTAAAATTGCAAATACATAAAGGTTCATTAAATTTTGCTCATTTACTATACAGTGCTAAAATATGTTTCAAAAATATTTCAGTACACTGGCAGGCTCATTCACCCATTTGCATCTAGGGTAGACTATGGCAAATTACTTTTATAATACATTAGGAAATTCAATATTAAAATATTTTAAATGAGTGAATCTATAATAATCACTAAATTTCATCTTTGAAGTGGCCTCTGCATTCAGATTGTGCTTTTACAATGCCAAGAGATTGAACCAGTTATTGAAAATCACATAGAAAAAGTAGGTAGGAAGAACATACTGATTTATCTTAAATTTGACTGACAAGTTATGGAGCTTTCATGGCTCTAATTTTTAATGTACAATGAGTCTCCATTAATTGGAACTCAAGCAACCAGCAAAATTTTGTGCTGGTTGCTTCAGTTCTGATTGACAAAGAGTCTCTTACATTTATTCAGCATCTACCAGTTCCCCATGGCTGAGAGTCTACTGTATGTTCAAAATACTCATATATAGTTATCTAAATGATTTAAATAAATGCACATTGATTACATTTTTCAAATAATCTAAGCTAAACAAAACTTCTGGTTTCATAAATACTAGTAAACTAAGTATGCCCTAAAATCCTTTAATATGTGTTTGTAAAAACAGAGATCCAAGAAGAAATTACATTTTAATATTATTACAAAGGTTAAAGTCTAGTGGGCTTCTTGAGCTACTGGGACCTGAAATGTACCTTTTACAGTGATTTTATGCTCTCCAGTTCCTGGGTTGGTGCTGATGTCCACATGAACAGATATCTGACCCACAGCATCTTTGGAGGAGCGACCTGAAAATAAACAGAAGTTTATGCCCTGAGCTTTCAGACTACTTAATAGACATGTACATTCTCTGCAGTAAGGGACTTCAACTTTGTCTCTTCCAGGAAATGAAAGGTTCTCTTCATTAACAGCATGTGACAGGTATTGCTAAATGCTTACCAATTCAATTTGCTACATAGGTTTGAGACTTGGGTATAATCATATTCTGCCCATTGAGCTGTGAATAAAAGATGTAAGGCACTTAATAAAGTTCTATTTATTGCTTATGTACAAAGATGTGTGATTGCCTGTCTTTCCTTTAAGAGGTTAGCTTTATTGTCCCATACCAGAGCACTGGGGACACAAAGATGGTTCTATAAAGCACCTACCTGCTCTCATGAAACCCAAAGGAGACTAATATATTGCTGCAAAACAGTGTGACAATTTTGTAAGGGCCACTGATGACATAGTCAGTTTTACCCTGGTAAATGTTAGTCACATGTTAAGCATGGAAAGTGCCTGTAATTTGGGGTCAGATAACCTTGAATTCAAATTAGTTATGCAACCACTGCTTCTGCGGTCAGAGTTTGCTGTTTTCTCATTTGTAAATTAGGGATAATAACACTGACTTCTTACATACATCTAAGAACATTTCTCACAATTAATTTAGAAGCATATGCTCTAACTATCCTTTATCTGGTCACCTAAAATATGTTATTATGAAGCTCATTCTATTTTAGTATATAGAAAGCTATCCTTCTTTAATATATCCTGGAATATCACAGATAAACTACAAAGAATGTTCAATTACTATTTGATTGGAAAGAAATCACTGAGCTGTTTACAAATGACTAAAACATTAAAATATCTTTTATATTATTATTCCATATATAGATATATATAACTTAACCATATTTCAATTGTTTCTAATCCCTTGCTATTATAAACAAATAAATAGTTTTTATATTTACACATTTATCTATAGTATAATTTCTAGAAGTAAAATTTGTCAATTTGGGATTTTAATTTTGCCCCAAAGTGATTTTAACAATTTACACTCACATATATATGCAATATGTGAGATTAACAAGAATCTTATTTTTCTAAAATAAATGACTAATTACAACATCTGAAAATAGAAGGTTTTGATTTTTAACCTCAGAAAGTCAATGGATTCAACAGGACCTGCTGAGGACCTGCCCATTCTCCACAAGGACCCCTCTCCCCCAGTCATTTGATAATAAAAGGATTGAAAGAAAGTCATCACTTTGGGCATTAGCAAAGGGGCTATTCTTTGGTCGAGGGGAAATGTTTTCTTTTCCTGAGCTGAAGGGAAGAAAACTCCAGGAGAAATACTTCTAAACCCTGGAAGTGTCAGCAAGATGGGCATTTCATTTTTTAACTGGTCATCTAGTTAGCAGATAACATAACCTGAGCATGGACCAGTGGGGGACAGCTAGCCACAGGGTGCACTAGGACACAATCTCCTTAAATTTGTGATCGCTAAGAAGTATGGAGGATGTTTCCAGCATGGGCTGAAAGTGCCAGAGTTGGGACACAAGAGAGGGAAAATTGATCACGGGCCATGGTCTCGTCAGGGTTGGCACAGAGACAGGCACCTGGGAAGCATGTGGCATGCCAGTGCCAAGTGAGGTGCAGCAGGAATAAGTGGCCAAATCTTGAGCCCTGGAAGAGTCTATCAATGCCCTGAGGACTAGTGGGAAATGAGTCCCCCACCAGCCAGCTCAATCTAGCTTCTACTTCCCCAAAGACTATAAAGTTGACAGCCCCAATACTACTCAAATAGACAGTGACACCTACATAAATGATGACTACCAATGGTCACCACTGCCATTTAAATAAAGAGTCAGCTATCTCTTTCCCTCCTTCATTCTCAACACCAGGGTAACTATCACCAGGAGAAAGAGGAAAGGTACACATGAGAGAAGCCCACGCCTTTCTCCTCCTGCTCCTACAGTCACCGTTTTGCCTGCTTGTACAGAGAGAAGGGAACTGTGAATCCATGAAGTCAGCAGTTCTCAACCTGTGGGTCGCGACCCCTTTGGGGGTCGAACGACCCTTTCACAGGGGTCGCCTAAGACCATTGGAAAACACATATCAGATACTTACATGACGATTCATAACAGTAGCAACATTACAGTTATGAAGTAGCAACGAAAATAGTGCTATTGGGGTCACCACAACATGAGGAGCTGTATTACAGGGCCGCGGTGTCAGGAAGGCTGAGAACCACTGCAATAAGTGATTAAAGCTTCAACGTGAACAGGACAAGGTCTTAAAACCTGAAAAACTTTCTAACAGTGTAAGTCACTACTGTGGTAGGGGCATGGACTATGACACAGTAAGGAAGGCACTGACACAGTAGAAAGTGGGTGACGGTGTCTTCGCTGGTTCCAGTAGCTTCTTCCTCCCTTGTTACTATCGTGTAAGGGAGAAGTGTTTCAAGTTTTTGACCATGAGTGGCATAGAATAATTCTATTTTTTTAGAAAACAATCATCTCATTTGTGTAAAAGATGACTCACTCTCATCATCCCACTCTCTTCGGGAAAGCTTCATACTTACATCTATTTATACTATGAATCGAGTCCAAAACTCTAGCCCTTCACTAGGGTGCTTCTGGTTACCTTTTACTTTGTATGTGCTGCTGACATATGCTGCTGTCTTTAGCCTGATTCTTCGAAACCTGTTTCATGTTTTCATCAAGACAATCAATGTATTTAAAATATCCTTCATCCATTATCCTATGAGGCCCTGTTCAAATAACTCTACTATAAAATACTTTCATTTTAAAAACCCCTATAAATAATCTACAAATCAATTCTTGATTTCCTCAATACAACACACTTGTAGTACAAAAACCCTGGGTAAAGGAATCAGACTATTATGAGTATGATCTCAGTCACTCATTAACAGATAATTAAAACTCCATGAACTTTCATTTCCTCTTTTTAATAGCCCCTATGGGGCAGCATTGTGATGGGACTAAAAAGAGATATTTTTTTAAAATGTAGACTATTTTGTACCTTGCTATAAACAGCTGTTACATACCATATATAACAGCAATCTAGTAAATGGCTCCAAGTTTATTATGATAATAATTCAATTTTTAATAAGAGAATGTTTCGAAGTTATTAAGTCCCTTGAACACTCATGTATAAGGCCCATATATAAAAACTATGAAAAAACTCCACAGATACTATGGTTATTCCGATCAAAGACTGCAAGAACAACTCTAGAGTGACTGGAGTTCTTCCCAACAATTTTGGAATTCCCCTTCTTCACCAAGGCTTTCTGGGTCCAGTAGAATTCTGATGGCAGATTTTTAGAACCCTCACGTGTTTAATAGGGAAAACTCCTCCCCTCTACTAAGTAAAACTTGTCATTAAGCATGAATCTGCTGAGATGAGTTTCCTTCATTAATACAGGTGTTTTGTTTGTTTCACTGTTATTGAAATCTCAGTTAATGAGAAAGGCCTCTCAGTATCCATAAAAGATGCATCCAGGTTGCCTACGTGTCTGTGTTGTTTTACTAAGGATCAGAGCCTGCTCACTGACTGGGTTTGTGGTTAAAACTTTTATGGGTGTTCTTATATGTATTACTGCATGTATTATTGTAGTAATGGCTGGTTTCTGCCAGAATAAATATCAAGAAATGATGGTCAGGCCAGTTATTGATAGAACATTTGTAAATGAGAAAAGCCTTTCATCAAAAGGACTCACCAGGAGGTTAATTTTTTCGTCTGAAGTTCTAATCACCAAAGTAATTTAAAGGCTTTAATTGTGTTGTTACAGAATTTGAGAGAGTTCTATGGTAGAAAATGTAAAATTGTAACTAGGAAAATAATGTGAGTTTCCGTTTGGTGCCCTTAATTACGGAACGAAAATCTTACGCTGTTTTAAAACAAACAACAGATAAAGTAATGTGCCCAAAAACTTTTAAAAGGTGCTCTTTAAATGCATAGATGTAAGTTTTCCTCTTTCACAAGTTGCTTTTCTGTACTATTTCACTTACATATCTTCTGTGTTTGTGTTTCTTAAAGAGATATGGAGAAAAACATTAAAATTGTATTTAAGTACTTAGTAATGCTTGAACACTTTTGTGAAACCTCCTGGTGGAAACATTTACTGGACTCTCAAAACGCACATTTCTTTTTCTAACACAAAATGTAAAATTTACTGCTTAATCAAGTCAATCATGGTCTTGGGAACTGACTGCAAAACCCTAAAAGAGTGAAATTAGCAACATAATAGAGTAGAATTAACTGGTTTAAAAGGGTTTATCATTATTGCTTAATAGTCATGCTATTCGTAATTGTTGCTTTAGAAATCCAGGTTGTGCTTTCATGGCTGGCATTTAACATAACATACATATGTTATACCTTGTTTTGCAGTAAATTACTCAGAATTCTTCTTCCTAGTTACATTCCATCATGGCAGGAAATCTCTATTAATATTAATAACCCATACTAATTCATTTAATAAATTTGAAATAGTCTTTTGATATATACTAAAAGACCAATCTGTATTTATTCATTGTTTAAATATGCAAACAGCCCTCCGTTTGCACAGTGTTGATGTGCCTGACTCCAGTTCCCACAGTTTAGTTCAATAGCACCTGTCACCCAACAACACATTCGAATTTCAGTTATCATGGTACATTAAATACGCATCCCCGCAAAAAGAAAAACTTAGCTGATACTTCTTTAGTCCACAGATCACACAGTAAATAATCAGATGTATCATTGGTGACCAGTCATATCACTTCTTTCAAAGTCTGTTGGTGACTGGTCACTGCGTACCCGTTCACTTCACATACAATAAAGGATAATCCAAAAACATACAAATAACTGAGCTGCTTCCTGCTCCCTATCAGTCACCCCAACCCTTGGGACCTGCACTGGAGAGACACTAGTCCCCAAAATGTCTGACTCTAAAAACCAACAGGGCTTCCATCCAGGAGAGCCACAGGGCTGCAGGAAACAGTGATTCTGCTTTTAAAGGGCTTACAGATACTCAACCCATAAACCAGCACAAAAGCAAGTTTGAAAAGAGCCTAGGTCATCTGTCAAAAAGGTTCACGTGCTGACATTAAAGCTTCTGCCAGAGAGGCAAAGGCAGCAGGAGTGTCTGTTGAGATTCCAGGAATGCAGTTCCTGGCTGGAGCCGTTTCTATGTTCTCTGTCTGCATCACTAGCACCAGCACTGACAGGTACCATTTTTGCACTCTTAGGGTCAAGCTGCTAGTGGAGGCCGGCGAGTACCCCCATTCCCACGCATTGCTCCCACAAGCAGCCCCTCCTGAGGCAGCAGGTGAACAGCCCCACCCAGTCTGCCTGCTCCTGCAGCCCCACCAAAGCCCACATGAGGCGTGCCCCTTGAATTCCAGGCTCTGGGGCCAGGGTGAATTACACGTCTAGGCCCCACAACTCTGAAACAGACTCTTGGAGAAACAATCAAGAATTAGGGCAAGGCTGAACAGTAAGTTCTATCCCTACACATAGACACAATTACAGAAAGTCAAGCAAAATGAGGGGGAAAAGGCATGTTTCTTCTCCCACCAAACAAATGTTAACCCCTAGAACAAACACTTGTGAAACAGAGGTAAGGAATTTATCCAATAAAGAGTAAAGTAATGGTCATAAAGATGCTCATAAACTCAGGAGAATGGATGAACACAGAACTTCAACAAAGATATTGTAGAAGAGGGGGTCCGAGATGGAAGTGACACAGGAGGACGCTGAACTCTGTCCCTCCCATGAGCAAAATCACACATACATGCATATAGGTAGGAATTATTCCTATGAGACACCTGAGCAGTGAATGAACAGCTTCTGACAACCAAGAGAAAAAGACCAAACTGAGAAAGCTTGGAAGCTGAGGGAGCCCGCGAGGAGCTGCGGGACCCCTCCGGGGCCAGAGGAGCCAGTAGGCGCCATTGTTTATGTCCCCGTCTACTTTGAAAGGGCAGGTAGGAAGGAGTTCTCTTTGGGGGCTCTGGCCTACCTCCTAGATCACTGCACACTGCCTGGAGACTTTTGCTTCTGAACAAAGGGAGCCAGCAGAACAACTGGGCATCACCGCCACTTGGCCTCACAGCTGAGAGCTGCTCTGAGTTAGTAGCTAGTGTGCCAGAGGCGATAGTGCCTGCCTAGGTCTAAGTGGTTTCCCTAGAAGTACCTGGCACATAAAGCCTACACAGAGGTCTCTTCTACACAGTACCACATTTGGTACAACAAATAAGAGAGAGAATGCACAGAGAAGACAGGCAAGCTGTGGGAATGCTCTGGAGTCTACAGGAATTCATTGGGGTCAGAGGCATAGGTGATCACCATTTTACATAGCCCTCTATGCCACTGGGTAGGCAAGGACTCTGTCCAGGTCCTCTGGTCTACCTCCAAGGTGACTGCAGCCCATTCCCCCACACAACGCCCAAGCCCATATTGGCCTGAACAAAGGAAGCAGGCAGGATCAACAGGGCATTTCTATATACACCTGGCCTCCATACTGGGCTGCCCAAACCACCCTGCACACACAGTCTACACTGAGCCCAATTCCACTTTTCCAAGAATGGAGGAGACAGCTATTTTGTCTAACTCATATAAACAAACATAGAAAATCAAACAAAATTAAAATATATAAGAATATCTTTCAAATGAAGGAAAAATAAAAATCTCAAAAAAAAAACCAAAAAACAAAAAACAAAAAAAAACAAAAAAACCTAAGAAAATGGAAATAAGTAATTTGCCAGGTAAAGTATACAAAGAAATGGTCCTGAGAATAGTCACCAAACTTAAGAGTGGAATGGAGGAATTTAGAACTTCAACACAGAGATAAAAAATATAAGAAAGAAGCAAGGGGACTTGAAAGATATAATAACTGAAATGAAAACTACATTAGAAGAAATCAACAGTATACTAGCTAACATGGAAGAATGGATCAGTGATTTAGAAGGCAGACTAGAGGAAATGAACCAGTCAGAACAGCAGAAAAAAAAAACAACACATAAAAAACCAAGAATGATGTAAAGGACTGCAATCATTTACATTATAGTGATACCAAAAGGAGACAGAAGAGACACAGGAACAGAAACTTTAAAGAAATAATGGGTGATGGAAAGAGAAGTCACATTAGGTGGTGAACTTATTATACATCAAGTTGACAATGCACTGTAGAATTGTATGCCTGAAACCTATGTAATCCTTGCTAACAGATGTCACCCCAATAAGTCTAACAATAAAAATGAATTTAAAAAAAAAAAAGAAATAATGGCTGAAAACATTTCTAACCTGGGAAAGGAAACAGACATCAGGTCTAGAAAGCACAGAATTCCATAGAAGATCAACCCAAAGAGATCCACCCAAAGACATTGTATTTAAAATGGCAATAGTTAAAGAAACAATCTTGAAGGAAGCAAGACAAAACTAAATTACATACAAAGGAAACCCTATAATGCTATCAGCTGATATCATCAACTTTACAGGCTAGAAGGGAGTGACAAGACATGTTTACAGAGAAAGGAATCTACAACCTAGAAAAACCTAGCTGGCAAGGTTATCATTCAGAATTGAAAAAGAGATACAGAGTTTCCTGGACAAGCAAAAACTAAAGGACTTCATCAATACTAAACCAGCTTTATAAGAATTGTTAAAGGGTCTTGAAGTAGAAAACAAAAGTCCATAACCGCAAATAAGAAAATATAAGAAAGGAAAAAAAGCTCATAGGTAAAGCCAAATATTCAGTAAATACAGGAAATCAGATATTTAATAAGCTACTATGAAGGTAAAAAAAGTATCAAACTCAACTCAAACTACAGTAAGTAGTTAGAAAGTATACAATGCAAAAAGATCTAAAATAGACATCAATAACAGCATGGAGGGAGAGGTAAGAATGTAGTCCTTAGAGAATATATTTGAACTGAAATGACTATCAGCTTAAAATAGACTGCTATAAAGAATGATAGCCATAAACCTCCTAGTAACTGCAGAACAAAAACCTAAAAAGAAAAGAAAAAATACACACACACACACACACACACACACACACAGATCGAGAGAGAGAGAGAGAGAGAGAGAGAGAGAGAGAGAGAGAGAGAGAGAGAGAGGAGAGAGGAGAGAGAGAGAACAAAGAGAAAGAAACAAACAAAACACTAAAGATACACATCAAACCACAAGGGAAAAGTTCAAGACAATGAAGAGAGAAAGAGGACTTCTATAAAAACGATGTAAAAACAATTAAGAAAATGGGAGTCAGTATGTACTTATCAATCATTACTTTAAATGTAAATGGATTAAACGCTCCAATAAATAGACACAAGGTGGCTGAATGGATTAGAGAACAAGACCCATTTATATGCTCCCTACAAGAAACTCCCTTCAAATCAAAAGGCACATACAGACTGGCAAGGAAAGGATGGAAAAGGATATTCCAGGCAAATAGAAATGAAAAGAGTATCGATACTTTTATCAGACAAAATAGACTTTAAAACAAAAATAAATAAATAAATAAATAAAGACAAAGAACTGTGGGCAGCGTTTGAGCCAGAGGCCAGGTCTAGTGAGAGAAATGGGTTTAGCAAGGCTGCCTCTGGACTTGGAATCCGAGGTTCGGGGGTCTTGCAGGGCTGCCTGAAACTTGGTGAACAAGGACACTGCTCAGCATGTGCTTTCTGGCTGGCTAAGGGGAAGGAGGAAAGCAGCATGGCCTGGGGAGGCAGAGGAATCCTAAACAGGAGGAAAGGATGGGGCTCGGCAACATTGTTTTGCAATTAAGTTACACCCCCTGTTGTTTTTGGGATATAAACTAAACCTGCTGCAGATCAGAAGGGTCTCTGTGTCTCCAACAGAGCCCAGGGAACCTCCCGGTCCCAGCTTTGCTATCTGTTATGTCTGTGTGTGTGTCTGTGCATTTTTCTTAATTCCCCATCGCCTCCCCTCCGGTTCCATTCTCCGTGCACTGGTCGTGGGGCAAAGAAGAACATTACATAATTATAAAGGAGTCAATCCAAGAAGATAACATAACAATAATAAATATCTATGTTTCCAACAAAGAAGCAACTAAATATATAAAGCAATTATTAATGGACATAAAGGGAGAGCTCTACATAACACAATAGTAAGGGATTTTAATACCCCACTCACATTGAT
The DNA here is from genome assembly GCA_004026885.1 of Lyroderma lyra. NCBI lineage: Eukaryota > Metazoa > Chordata > Mammalia > Chiroptera > Megadermatidae > Lyroderma > Lyroderma lyra. Next base: position 305,485 of record PVJL010000418.1, read on the forward strand.
AGATCAACCAGACAGAGAATTAAAAAGGAAACTGGTCCTACATGTCACATTAGACAAGATCAACTTTACAGAAATTAATAGGACTCTTCATCCGAAAACTGCAGAATACATATGTTCAAATGCACATGGACCATTCTCCAGGATACGGCACTTATTAGGCTGCAAAACAAGTCTCAGTAAATTCATAAAGATTGAAATTATATCGAGCATCTTTTCCTAACACAATGATATGGAACTAGATACTTATTAAAGCAGGAAAACTGGAAAACTGTATGCCAACAAGATTGTCAATCTAGAAGAAATGAATAAATTCCTAGAAACAGACAATCTTCCAAGACTGAGTCATGGATAAAAGCAAAATATGAATAAACTGATTACTAGTAAGGAGACTGAATCACTACTCAAAAATCCCCCAAAAAACAGAAGTCCAGAATCAGACCACTTCACTGGTAAATTCTGCCAGACACTTAAAAAAAGACTTAATATCTATCCTGCACAAACTCTTCCAAAACACTGAGGAGGAGGGAATCCTCCCAAACTCTTAATGAGGCGCACGTTACCCTAATACCAAACCACACACCAACGACGATGACAACAACAACAACAAAAATAAAAATACAGGCCAACATCCATGTTTGACATAAATATAAAAATTGTCAACAATATATTAACAATTCATCAATACATTAAGAGGTTAATACACATGATCGAGTGGCATTTATTTCAGGGATGCAAAAATGGTTCAACATCTGCAAATCAATGAGATACAACACAGTAACAAAATAAGGATAAAAATTATATGAATATGTCAATAGAAAAAGCATTTGATAAAATTAAACATCCATTTATAATAAAAACTCTCCACAAAGTCATAGACAGAATATACCTGAATGTAAGAAAGGCCACATCTAACAAGCCCACAACTACCGTCATACTCAGTGACAAGACAAGGATGCCCACTGTCATCACTTTAACATAATATTGGAAGTTCTAGGCATAGCAACTAAGCAGGAAAAAGAAATAAAAGGCACATGAATTAGAAAGGAAGAAGTAAAACTGTCACTATTTACCGATGACACTGTTTTACACAAAGAAGGCCCCAAAAGCCCTGGAATTGTCTCCTGGAAGGCAGGCCCCTTGTCGTACAGGCTATCCCCACTAGGAGTGTTCCAGAAACACATCTGCACCAGTGTACCAGCTGGCACTGTTGTGAGAGGCGGCATTTGCCTTTACTGAATCTTTTTGGAGGCTCTTTCAATGTGTGTGTCCATTTAGTCATGGGGGATGCACATGATCACATGTGCAGCATGACAACGCACCTGCCCACACGGCGCTGAGTGTTTAGCAGTTTTGGACCACAAATGGCATGACTCGTGTATCCCACCCTTCCTATTCACCCTATCAGGCCCCGAGCAACTCCCCCACCCCCATAGAAAAGGTCCTCAAAGGGAAATATTTTCCCACATGGAAGAGGTGAAACAAAAAATGGCAGAAGCACTAAAAGGCATCAAAATAGATGAATTTAAAACCTGTTTGGAGCAGTGGAGAAAGCGTCTCGATAGGTGTATTGCATCAAACAAAAAGTTCTTTGAAGGTGACTGAAGTTTAAACAAGTAAGAATACACACACAATTTTTATAAGTATATTCTGGGTGTTTGTCCATCTCCCCTGTTGAGCATGACATTACAAAGAGTTGGTATCATGTAAAGTACTTGCGTTGAAATGCTATGTGAAAGGAATTTATAACTGTGTATAAAGCTTGTGAAATATTTAAAACAAATATAACATGAATAGTCAAAGTTTATAAATCTCTGAGTAATCTTTTCATTTTTTAAACTGTTCTGTATTTCTACTGTCTTCCAATATGTATATGTTACATTTATAATAAAAATAAACTTAGTTAAAACAATGTTTTAAAACTCGTATCAAGGGAGTTGAATTTAATATTTGATAAACACACAGGTTTTCAAAAAAAATAGGAATTTTTAAGTTCTGATTATAGAAGTTTGAAGCAATACGTCCACATATTTTTGCAGAAGATTTTGATAAAAGAGATTATAGGTACAGAATCTTTCAGGATTCCTACAAGTTCCTCCAGAGATTAATTCAGAAATATTTTTAAAAACTCCACCGGCCTTTGCATTGACCTTCTGACTTCTTTAGATGTTATCTTATTTCTCATATTTAATCATCAAATTTCTTGAATTTACTGTCCATGTTTGCTCACTTACGTCTCATTCAGTTTTCTGTCATCTCATCTTGCAGCTGAACAGTTTTAGTGTCTCCAGTGATCTCTTTTTTAAGCAAATATTTATTCTTCACAGTTCCTTGCTGTTTGCTAAGTCTTTGGCCTTCACACGGTTGGCTACCTCCTTGCAGTCCTGTCCCCCTTGGCTTTTTGCACTGTTTGCTTTCTTGGTTCACTGTTTACTTCTCTGGCTCCGTCCTTCTCTGTAGCCTCCTCTATCTTCTTTCAGCTTTCGTTACGTGACACTCGCCAATACCAGTCCCTGGGTCTCTCCTCTCCTGTCTCAGCACTCCTTTCCTTGGTTTTATAGTTTCAATGCTCATCTCAATGTTACTATAACTTTTAAATCTGCATTTCTAGTCCTTATCCTGATCTTTCAACTAAATTTCATTTCTAATTGTGTAGTGGATATTCTTGGTTGATACTTTCCTCTTAGCTTACCCTCATCAGGCCCAAAACATAACTTAGGCTGCTCCTAAATCTCCTCTGGTTTTCAGCTTGCCCATCTCCAACCCTGGTAACACTATTCTTCCTGCTACCCAAGCTCAGAATCAAGGAAAACCCAGGGAACTTTTCCTCTGCTTTGTTGATGATAACCAGTAACTAAATCTTGTCCATTATTCTATACGTAGTTTATTTGATTCAATCTCTACTTCAATATTCTACTCTTTTAGTTCAGGGCCTTATCATATCTAGATATCTATGTTGCATTCCAAGAGGTCATTTTGCTTTCATATCCTTCTATTGTATGTTAGATAATGTAGCAGGACTAAGTTCATCATGATACAAATTCCACCTTGTTACTCTCCTCTTGCTAAAATCAAGGGCTCCTGTTGCTTTGAGGAAAAAACCCAAATTCCCTGAGTAACTCTTGGCTTTAGAAATTTTGTCTCCATTAGTTATAATCAAATTTATTTCAACAATATTCCTTTTCACAAGCCTTCCTTTCATACATTCAAATACTACCCTCTCCTCTAAACTCTACTATCTCTTCATGGCTTTCCCAGTCACCTTAGTCCCTGTTGTCCACTGTCACTTGAAGCCATTTCTGTGTTCTTATTCATACTACCCATTTGGGCACTTAATAATACTTCACTTCATCATGTATCCTGGAGTTTTTTCCTACCAATCAAACTTTATTGCATCTTGAAGTTATACCAAGATTAAAATAATTTCAATATTAAATTAAAATAGTTTCAATATTAAATTAAAAATATCCATGACTGGCAAAGCTGGTGGGGTAACTGATGTAAAATAATGTTAATGGGAAAGCAAGTTTTGGAGCCATAACATAATCATGAGGCAGTTGCACAGAAGGTAAGATCTCAGGCTTTAAATCATATTCCCTGGATTTGACTTGGGGAATATTAGGCTGTGTGTGCTTCAATTATGTCATATGTAAAAATGCAATTGAATAATAATAGTACCTATCTCATTTAAATGTTGTAAAGACTAAATGAATTAGCACCTCTAAGGGACTTATTAAAATAAGCACCTGGCATATAGAAAGTCTTTCATATTATTGTAGTGGTTGTTTATTAAATACTAAACTATCCACTTCCTTTGACCTAGAAATTTCTTTATAGGAGTCTGTCATATAAAAATACTTTCATAAAAAAAGAAAAAAAATACTTACATAAATACAGAAAGACATATATGACTCTAGATATTAATGGTAACATTTTTATAATGGGTAAACATTAAATATAACCTATATATTTTTAAGTAGTAAAATAGTGAGTACATCATCATGTATCTCACGAACTACTATGAATCCACACTAAGAATAAAGGAAATATGTATATAAGATAAGAAGAGATCAAACAGCCCAATAATATCCATATTATCCAATTTTGGTAGGGGGAGAAAAAAGAATAAAAATTGTTTATGTGCATTATTGAAGGTCTGGGTGAATGAACTTAAAAGTGTACATAGTAGGTATGCAATCAGCTAAGTTTATTAGCTTTTCCATCATATACTTTCATATTAGCTCATTTGTTTTTAGCGAACATCTGCTTGCTAATGAAAATGTTTATATACAAAAAGAACCAGAAGATTCGAGTAGGAAAATATAGCTGATGAATTCAGTACATTGATTTAAAACTCTGTGCTTTCACTGCCTATGAGACCATACCCTTCTCTAATGGCTGTCATTTTGACCAGGATGCGATCTATCCCACCAAGCAGGTATCATGAATTACTGAATGCAGCGTGTGAGCAGGTAATTGAACAGTACTGAGAAGAAAACTGGCAACGTGCACTGATGGATGGGTAGATGGAGCAGTATTCACAGTGATCTGGTAATAGATCTGGGTGAACAGGAGAATACAGAACTGACTTCCTTACATAATCAGTCAAGAGTGCTCACCCAACAGAAGCAGCAGCAGCAAAAGCCATTTTAAAAAATTAGCTGTGTTATGGACAACAGTGCGAATAAATCCAAGAGATGACCACAGTTATCAACAGTAGGTCCCAGGTTCGGAGCGTGTGACCGGGAGATACCAGTGAAAACGTTATTGCAGGCCAAAAAGCCTGAAGACGTAGAGGCCAGTGTAGCAACAGCAAAATGTAATTCTCACCCTCACTTTGAGGCGGCTGTTCTGCCTGAGGTGGGCAGACACATGAACTCCTCTGCAGAAAAGGCAGCAGGGCTTGGTAACGTCCTGTTCTGACCTTTTAATCAAGAATTGGTCCAATCTAATGTTATTTAGCAAGGACAACAAGATAGAAGGGACTGTTATGGACAGAATGAATAACATTTGTCAGAAGAGAAACAGAGAAGAGATGTGCATTCATTTCCGACAGATACGGCGGACACCGAGAACTTATTGCAAGAAACCCTCTGTGTTTCCCTTCTTTCCTTTTCCTTTTTTAGTCTGTTCTGCTTATTGATCATTATACAGTGGTGAATAAGACTCTGAAATCCAGAGTACATAAATACTGAGTTACTATATAGGCTTTAAAAATAAATGCAATAAACATGATTTCTTTAGTCTGTTATTAATATATTTAACCTGCCACTTTGCCAGGTGGGGGGGGAGAAACCCATGAGTACTTTGCAGTCTGACCATCAGGGGTGCCCTGTACGGGCACCGGAAGCAGATGCTGAATGGAAATATTTTCCCACCAGAAATAATGTGGGCTTTAAGAGGAATTTAGAAGTGAAAGGTCAGAGAGGAGTCTGCCCTCACAGGAGTGGCCTTTTATTTTCTGGAATCAAGATTTGGAACTGAAGAATCAGGGAGTCAAAGGAAGGAGAAGCCCTTAATAACAGGAAATATCAGTGATCCCCAAAACTTACACTGCCCCAATCAAAATAAAATGCCTATGAGCAAATCTGCACCTATACCTGAAGGCATTGCCACTGTGACTTTTCTGTTGTAAGAATCATTGAAAGTTCAAGCTTTTAGTTGTTTTTCTTAATTGACAGATAACTGAAAACAACCTAGAAATTAGATTCATGGTTAAGTACAGTATGGCTCATCTATATGATGAGAAATTATACAATCTTTAAAAATCATTTTTTTTTTTTTTTGGTGGTCCCCTGGCTGGGTATCGAACCCAGGCTGCAGCGTTGAGAGCACTGAAGCCTACCCACTACACCACCAGGGAACTCCTTAAAAATCATTCTTTCAGAGATTTTTAAATTACACATGAAGGTTTATATCATGTTATTGGAAAGAATGAGGCCACACTATGAAACACAATATAGTATATACAATGCCAGGACACAGTTGACAGTGTGGCCAGCTGGTCCAGTGTAGGATTAAGAAAAAGCTGACTTTATAAAGATATGGGCAAGGGTTCAGGTCTCATAAAGCATCAGAAGCAGGTCAAAGGTCCAGAAACCTGGGTATCAGGCATCTTTGGCCAGAGGAGATCAAAGGAGCCATGAATAAATGGGAATAAAAACTTAGATTTTGATAATAAAGACAGTGCTATATTCAGGGAGGCAGGTGGAAAAAATCATGCTCAGAAGTGAGCTTTCAACATGGTCTACTAAAACAAAGAAGCTCTCTGTATCTTTACCATCCACGTGGAATGGGGTTTGGGCAGGGACGGTTATAGATGTAGACTGTAATATTAACAACCGAAGTGATCTCTATATACAGCTCAAGAATGAGTACAATACTACACACAGGGTTCCAGCAGGAATTTAACTGTGGAATAATAAACAAACAGACAATCATCCGTTAATACACAGCATAATAAGCATGTTCTCCCAAAGTTGCCATTAAAGAGTCAAATAGTTTTCTCATTCAAAATTCAAGAATCTGTTTCTTTAAAAATACTTACAATATGATAAAATAAATGACACCTACAGAATTCTGGGAAGATGGCTGAGATGCTGGTAGTCTAATTTTCAGATCTTCCTAAATCTACATAATGACATACAGAGCAACTACTCAGTAAAACCAAAAAGCTAAGCAAAACATTTACACAGGAGCCAAAGTAGTCCCACGAACCCCTAAATACAAAAATGCAAGAGGCATCACCCGTAGCCACAAGGCTTCTGTGTGATTGGTGTCTGTGTAGAGGAAAGCACGGGGACATCTGACAGATTTGAGAACCAGAGAACCCCAAAATAGCCAACAGGTACTCCTTGCGAGGCACTGAAGGCCGCTTTGGGATAGCAGCTGGGTTTGGGAGGGCATCCGCCCCAAGAAGAATAGGTGAGTACACGGGGGACAGAGAAGGCTGAAGGGGCAGGAGCGGCCTCGCCCTGTGAACTGCCTGCACTAACCCTACCTGGCGGTCTGCTACGGGAGGGGACGCGAGTCCCTGAGCCTCTGAAACTGACCGGCAGAAACACAGAAGGACATGTTGCATCGCACTTTACCTCCAGGAAAATCCAGACTGGGGAGACTCTATAATAAAGCAACCCCCATTCTTCAAAAGATAAATTGCAAAGAAATGAAATAGGAGAAACTTGCACATAAAGGAACTTTTAAAGGCATCAAACTTTTAAAAAATGAGCAAAGGAAACTGTAGAGTCTAAGGATATACTCTTGAGGATAAAATTATAAAGAGGAGCAAGGCAGTGATTAGATAAAAGTCAGGACAGTGGTTACTTTTGGAGGGAGGGTGGGGGTGTGACTGGGATAGGGCACATGAAGAAGCGTCTGGAATGACTGGCAAAGCTTTTTGTTGACCTTGATAAGCCTTACCTTTGTTTTATGTGGTTCTCTAAATCTATTTGTTTTCTGAAGGTAAAAAATAAAACTTAAAAACATAAAGTCTATTGACAATATAACCTGAAAATAAGAACATGAAAATACTCTACCTACCTGACGTTAGAACGGCGGTGCCCACTTAAAGGCTATAAACCTGTGTCTCATTGCTACGCAGTGGGCTGGGGGTGGGGGTACTGCCTTCCTACTATGAACCTGCTTTAACCCTGTCTCCCTCTCAGCCCAGTGAAGTTAATCTTTTTCTTTTCTCACTGAAAACTAGTAATACTTGTGTTTATTACTCTGAGTAGTGTGTTAAAGAGCTATCCTGGTAATTCAGGTGTTTCAGAAGTAAAGTTTTCCCCTCTACCTTTAGCTGCAAAGCTCCATGGAAACCACCTACAGCTTCGCTTCATTTGGATGCTTTCTTGGTCCTCAGAGACCAGTAAGGAGCTAATTTCTCCTCAATAGCTTTTAACTGATGGAGGAAATGTTGCCTGTTGAGTATAAGTCAGGCAGAACCAGCCAAGCAAGCGGCTAGTGAGGAGGGCCTTAATAGAAGATTGGGGAGCTGGCTGTGGGATCTGAGCAGGGAGCAGTGCAAGGCGACCTTCTCATTCTTCTCCGATAGGGCAGTGCAGAGAGAGTCACTGCAATAGACTGCAAAGACCAGGCAGTTTTCATCCTTATTGCTTCCTTAGCTTTCCCAGCTTCCATTTCTTCCTTTTGAGGGGGAACTGGACCTCTCATGAATGGTGGTAGCCCTAGGATGGCACCTGGACAATTAGTTTTTCCTTCTGCCTATTGTTATATTCAACAGTGCTGACAAAACTCCTTTAGGGTAGGGTGAAGGGGAAGTGAGACAGATGTCTGGATCATTCAAACATCCCCCACCCACCCCCAGCCCCCCGCCCAATAAAAGAGCATGCTCATGGTCATAATCAGGGGAAATCTTGTAGTCTCTGAGATGAGCAAAACTTTAATATTTTTTCCTGTTGACTAAGTCAGTGAAAGTCAAAGTTAATTTTTATTAGCTGCCTATAGAAGAAACTGATGCAAATGAGAAAATTGCTATGCCACTTTGCCCGCCTTTTATGTCTTTCTTTGCTTCTCTGCTTGTTGATGACTATCCATATCCTACCCATCCTTCAACACCAATCTAAGTCTCGGCTCTCTTATGTCTTCTCAGCCCATTCTTACCTTCATGTGCTCCCTTCCCCCTCTAAACCCGTACTAGCACTGCCCTACGATGCTTACAGGCCTGGCTTGGATCATCAGATAATTTTGTTTACGGCCTATTCCCTTAAGAAGTTATCTTTCCCTTCATGTTAGAAACCCTATTATACTGCCCCCCTAGATTCCTGTAATAACCTAGCTGACAAGAGTTTCTGGCAGACAGATCATCAAAATAAGTTTATTGCTTGATTTATTTTACTTATAGCCATTGCATAGCATGTCACTTGTTCTTTGGAAATGAAGAATTAGTTGATAGGAAGAATGCAATAGTTCAAGCTAATGAAACTTAATCCTTTAGACCAGCGGTTCTCAACCTGTGGGTCGTGCTCCTTTGGGGGTTGAACGACCCTTTCACAGGGGTCGCCTAAGACCATCAGAAAACACATCAGATATTTGCATTACAATTCATAACAGTAGCAAAATTATAGTTATGAAGTAGCAACGAAAATAATTTTATGGGGGTCACCACACCATGAGGACCAGTATTAAAGGGTCACAGCATTAGGAAGGTTGAGAACCACTGACTTAGACTGTAGCTTACCAAGACAGTAGGGGCTGAAGTATTAATGCTGTGTTATCAACATATGGAATGGTGTTTGGTCCATGATAAACACTGAGCTAACTTTAGTGCCACAAATGAGTAAATGCTCCATTTATGGAGTTCTCTTAAGGTATGAAAGAAGGGAGTTGTTTCGTTTTGTTTTTTCAAAAAGAAAAAATACTTCTCTTGTATAAGAAAAATATCTGATATGATGAGAAGGACATTCCATAATTTAGAAATGTTGTATATCAATAAACACTTGAAAGAATAAGGCACCAAACAAGTGAACTGTACTGAGTATTTAGGTATTAGGATTATTATGCATTTAGCAATATAAAATACTAAGTGGACAAATATATTTAATAGGCTTCCTATAATCTAATTTCATCTAAGCTCATCTTGTTCTCAAATTAAACCTTCTGTTCTAGCCAGTCTGGCTTGCTGTCCATACCCTGAGCACAGCTTCACTTTGTAAGGTATATAAATGTCTAATCACTATGTTGTACACTGGGAGCTAATATAATATTATATGTCAACTGAAATCAGAAAATAAATTGATTAAAATACAAAGTAAGAGACAAGTTAATCTTTTCAACATCTCTAACTTAAATAGTACAGATACTTATTGTTGTAGTGGTCAGTGAAAGGCAGGAAAGAAAAGAAAGACAACTCAGAGAGAGACCATAGTTTTCTTTAGGTTATAAGTAATACTCAGGAAGAAAAGAACCAGATGTCCACAGAGGACAGAAACATAGATAAAACAGACTTAACACATTCCTAGAGAAAATCTATTTAGATGTGGGGAAGAATTTTTCATTGTACAAGTGATTTAATACTGATGGGCTACTTAGAGAACATTCCTAAAAACAGTGTTGCCAATGACGTATTTTCTCTTTCTCTCTCTCTCTCTCTCTCTCTGTGTGTATTTAAACATTTGCTAACTATAGGAACAATTGCTCTCTTGAGGTGTTTTCAGGGCCCTGAATTCATAATGGTTAAATATCATTGGAGATTTTTAGTTTTCAAAACTTGGATAATCTTTCCAGAGTTAGAGAAAAGGTAAGAATGATTGCAAGGAAATACTGGGGAAATATAAACTATATCACAGGTTTATGGAAGATACAAAAGAACAGCAAAAGAAGGGAGAGTCAAATGTACAGGATATTGCTCAGGCTTTATATTTTCCTGACTGGACGTCTGAGACTGGCATGGTTAGTAGAAAATGTACTGGATGTGAAATATTAAGAGAGGAATTTGTGTCCTAGTTACTAGTGATGTGACTGAACCTTTAACTTCTCCAAATATTTATTTTCTTCATTGTTAAGATAGTAATAGTAATGATATTTCTCTATGTATGTTTTTGTGAGGATAAAGTAGGATTATGAATATAGCTATATTTGATAAACTCTAAAATCTGCTATTACAGTAAGATCTGAAGATTATTACAAGGGGGTTTAAGCAGGAAGAAGTGGGATGGTGAGAAGAATAATAGATTTTTTTTTGCAATGCACAATTGCTGATTTTTCATTAATATTATTGAGCATCAGGCACCAGGAATACAGAAATAAACCAAACAAATACCCCTGCCATCATTTTTGAAGAAAAACAAACTCTTGAAATTCATGAGTATGTGTGTATGTATGTTTTAATTTAATATATATTTATAAATGGCATTATGAGTCATCTATACCAAATGAGTTTTGTAAATATTTATATGAAATATATGTGGAAATAATGCACACTATGTCCTTCTCACAATGTACATTAGCAAATTATCACTTAGAGAGAACTATTTAGCTGTAATTTTAAGTCACAGGTCCTGAAATTTGACACATAACCTATTTTGTGTTTCTCTATTTTGTCCATATATCCTCTATCATTATCCTAAAGAAAAATTGGGAAACATTGAGCTATTCTTTACCTGACTGCTCTTATGCAGAACGACCCAAATGACCATTTTATTTAGCCTAACAGCCTAATGACTTCTGTGTCCTCTCAAAGGCTGGCCTCACGCCAACACAGCAAACATCTACTAAGGGCGTGCTTGGTAACAAATACTTTATGAGTGTTTTGATGTGAACTTCAGGAGCTGAAACCTTATGCTTAGTGTCTGATATGGGAGCAGCCAAATCTGTCTAAAAACAGAAGGAAAAATTTAGGAAATTTCGTGAAAATTATAATACTGTCAACTCAGCAGAAATGGACTCTGTTTTTAGAACTTGAATTTTACAGTGCTTGAACTAAATTCTTTTAGAGAAACTTTAATAAAGCTTTCCCAGTGCTATTTCCTTTAGCTTGATTCAATAGCTCTCAAATTCATCCAAATCATACCCAGTGTGCACGGACACAGTTTTGGAAAATATCAAACTGTAGTACTATACTCAGGACCTGGAAAGGTTTTTACTCTGAATTTTTAAAATCCCAAAACAACCTCATAGAATCTTAGAATTAAACAGGACCTTAGAGGTTAAAATCTTCCACTCATTCCATGAGTCCTTTCTCCAACATTCCTGGAAAGTTTTGACCAGTCTTAGCTTATCTAATGTCTACTGTGTAGTCATCACTATCTAAAAAGGCATCCCATCTCTTTACTAGATAGCTCCAACGGTTAGTAGGTTTTTTCCTAATATTCAACCAAACTCTATCTTGCTGGAATACAGCTAATACCTCAATTTAAAAAATCATTGTGTTCCATGAAAGATACAATTGGAAAATGGCTTACATTTTTGACTGGATGTAACGCTATTCAGATAGAGTCAGAATGAACATTTTATCTAACATATTTGATTTTTAATACCTGATAGCATTAATGTTAGCATTCTCCTATGACATATCTAATACCATTACTCACTAATTTATTTACTCAAATAATATTCTGAGTTATTATGCGTTAGGCAGTCGGTTGCCAGCTTCTGAGGAGATGAAAACCCAATTCTTCATTATAATTATTACATTTCACACAGCTGGGTCTCTTTTGCCCCTTCTGCAATGTCTCAGGGATGATATGATTCTCTCTGCCCAACAGTTCTTCCTCCTCTCCCATATGTCTTCCCCCAGACAGATCTGTGGGGTTTATACAGAAGACCCCAAGCTCTGGACTAAGATAAACCCCCTACATGGAGGGCCTGATGTAGCAGGAACTCTGGCCTGTAGGTGTGGTGGACTGTCTGCTACCAGAGGACCCCGGGTCTGAAAGGCTGGAGAAGGTCTGTCCTCCAGCCATTGCCTCTTCATGAACTTTGTTTCATGAATCCTGTGTGCAGGATTTCTCTGCACACTGCTGCTGCCCTTGGCTTTTGCCTTTTTCTTGGTATCCAGTTCTCCTCCCTGAGCAATGCCTCCCAGATGATTGTACTACTTGTCCCTGGTGACTTCTCTCATTTGGCCTTTTGAATCATGGTTGTGTATGTGCACAAGCACAGCAGAAGGTAGCTCCTTAGAGTAAGTCTGGGACATAAAGTCATTTGACATATTCATTATTTAAAATCCAGTTCATAGCCAGGATTTGAAGAAATTGATAATATGATCATATTTGCAAAGTTCACTTTACGTGAGAAAATAAACTAATTTAAAATATATTAGCATTTCCTTTGTATGTCAGCAGGAATGCTATGGGTTCCCTGGCTATTAGATTAACCATCTTCTCTAGGGCTCTCCAATCTCTACCCTTTGATTCTGTCTGATCCAGGAGTGAGCACAAAACTCATCTTCAGATAAAGACTAAACTCTTCATCTATGGCCAGTGCCAATTTTATTGTTTTCTGAAATTTGGTATAATGAACAATGAATCATTATCTTTTCTTAAAAAAAAAAGTGGTGACTCAATCATTAAAACATGTCCAAAAGGTCTCTCCTTTAAAATATTTTATTATTGAGCATATCATACATGAGGAGGTCCACTTTTACTTTTTACCTGATTAAAGTAAAAAGATACTTGTTTTTTTTGCAAATAGAGAAGGGTATGCAGAGGAAAGAAGCAGGTGGGGAGCTGGGAAATCTCAGGCCACGTACACATTTGATGGGTTTTCTGAATGTACTAGTAGGTATAGAATTCTGTTATCTGACATTGTCATGTCACTCGATAGATATTTGTGTCAATTCAGTATAACACAACAGTCTGAAATTGAAATCTAAGTTTGAATCTCAAGCAATAAACTTATAAAATCTATAATGGTAGTATATGAATCCTGGCAGGAAACGAATTATCTGGGTATCTTCTAGCCATGCTGGTGTGTAAAATGAATCTACAAATGATTAAATGTTTAGAGAATAAACGAGTGAGTTAATGAATGAGAGACTGGAATGCTGGTAAATTCTTATTCATTGATGGCTTTAACTATCAGTACAAACTAGTTGTGTAACTGTGTATCTAGATGATGCTGCTTCTATACAGTCAAGTTCTCAGTTCCTTTCTTCCCAAGGATGGGAGGCAATATTATTGTAACCTGTATTTCCCCACACTCTTCAAATGCCAGGGTAAACTATTAGGCAACATATAAACATCTGTTAAATGATTGTCTGTAGTTCCACATCTCTATTACTATTGTGTGCACACAAATAATACGTTCTATTAGATTACATTACATGTTAATTCTACTGCTCATATGAAATTACCAATGGTAGGCTGATGACAATGAATAATGACTACAGACCAAAATTGGCTTTACTCACACATCCACAGCGTCACTCTAAGTTTTGGGGGAAAAGTAACTTTCTGATAAAAGCTTTGGTTAGTGGAAAATGCCCTGTGTCTGTATAGTTGGAAGAATTTGGATTTGAACCACTTAATATCTATGTGACTCTCAGAAATCACCTAATTTCATCTTGCAGCCCACTCCTCCCAGCTGAAAATGGGTATAGTCTCTTCTTCCTCATAGGGCCATGATCCAGAGAAATACACAGGCGTGCTTTGTATGATGGAAATTTGGACCATAATGTTGGTCTAGGATTCACTAACCCTACCATCTAAATAACTGTAACATGTACTTGCTAACTTCCTAATTGGCTTCCTTTAGAGGTAAATAAAACTTGACTTACTTCTTTTCCATTTCTATTACCTCTGTCTGTGCTTCCACTCTTTAAAATTTCTTCACAGTGGCTTTCCTGCCTTTCAACACCATTTTCTTTCCGTTCTTTAATGATGTGGACATGTTGCTATGTTACAGTTTTACTATGTTTAATTTGGTTCTACATTGGGTGTTGTTATTGCAAAGGGGGAGATGTTCTATTAAGTTACCTTGCCTTTTCAGTTAAAGAGAATTCAAGGTGTTTACAAACCAAGGGAATGAAATGGTTTTAAGTGGAAAATAAAAGGAAATGAGGCATAAATGCATACTATAAGATAGCAATGCAATTTAGAGCTAGAAAAGATCTAATGAGTTCTAAATCTATCATAAAAATTTTATGTTATAAACATACATATAGGATACTAGACTTACTGGGGAGATCATTTAATAAATAATACCATAAATGTTTAACCACTATGCTCTATACCTGAAACTAATATTGAATTTCAACTGTAGTAGAATTTAAATTACTAATTTAAATACAGTAAGTAACTATATTTAAATTAGTAATTTAAAAAGATACAATTCAGTAAAGTACAGCACAGGGAATATAGTCAATAATATTATAATAACTGGTGTCAGATGTGTACTAGACTTATCAGTGTGATCATTTTGTAAGTTATATAAATGTCTAATAACTATATTGTATATTTGAAACTGGTATGTCAAGTATAATTAAAAAATAAAAAAAAATGTGTAAACAGCTATGCTTTCCTACCGAAACTGGCTTTTAAGTCATTTACATAATATTGTTCATGAACAAAAACTAAAGTGAAAATAATTGAAAATAACCCCTTTTACTTGGAATATAAGGTTGGAACCAAGTTTCTAGGTTCTTCTATCATGTGTAAAAAAGCAATGTCATTTTAAGTGAAAACTAAAATATGAGGAAAATGTGTAGGTCTGAGTGTTATCTTTGGCAAAGCATGAACATGTTTTTGTTTTCCTTTTATAAAGGTCTTCCTTTATTTTAACTTCCAGTTTTTGTTGTCGTCTTGTTTTTGGTGCACTCCACATGAGGCTCTTCCTTTGAGGCTGTAGAACACAGGCTTTCATCTGGAAAAGAATCTTTTTGTTGACTCCCTATTTGCTCTTCTGAGCACTCCCTTTATCTAGAGGCCCCCGCTTAGAAACACACTGTTAAAACAAGGTGCCTGCAGTTAGAGTTTGCAGCCAACAAGCTACCCTGAGCCAGCTACCGGTGGCCCTTACTATTGGGAGTCGTCTGCGTAGGGTTTATCAATGGCTCTCAGAGTCTAGTTCAGGGACCAGAAGCATCAGTGGCTCCTGGTAACTTGTTAGAAATGCAAATTCTCTGACTCCACTTTTGGACCTAATGAATCAGAATTTCTGAGAGTGGAGTCCAGCAATCTGCTTTAACAAGGCCTCCAGGTGATTCTGGTGGGCACTAAAGTTTGAGAACCACAAGTTTATGGTTATAGAAACCCTAAATGAGGTGACACATTTCTCAAGCCCATATAAATGGCCAACATCCCAATTCCCATTTTTTTTTCCTAGTTGGCCCTATTCTCAAGCACAGTGATTTACCCAGAGACTCACAATGAGTTACAAACTTGTCCCTTCTGAAGTGCTCTGACTCAATTAGAGACATTTTGAGGTGCTAGTACCAAAAGTGTTTAAATGGCATTGACAGTGACCCTGCCCTGATCTTCACCCTCTCCAAGGGCTGTACGGAAAACATCCAGCCATAACGCCTCTATTTTTCATATTACGTGGCTGGATACTTTCCAGACAGCCCTTGTATTCCCAGGCCACTCCTTTCTTTTGAATGGTGGCTTGCTTCATGATTTTGTTTATCCTCTTTCACTGTGTCCCCTTTCTCCGAGCTTGCACCCACCCCCCAAATGTAGATTCAGAACTACCTCTTAATTATATCCCATCTGCTCGGTGAACACAGTCACCTGGTTGTCCTGCTACTAACACTGACAGAAATAAACAAAACTTAACTTACCATTTGCCTCCAACAGTTCCCCATTTATACTAACACATTTTGGTCAGTGGTGGGTTGCATAGATCTACAAGTTACCTAAGTTTGCCACTCTTTCTCCTTTGCTTGTTTGTTTTTATAATGTCCTGTAGATTCTTCCTTTATGATATTTCTCATATTCTATCCCTTTTTGTCTATTTCTACTATTAGTATATTTAATTGTAAATAATTAAACTGCAAAAACTGTTTTGCAAAGTTTTCCTCCCTTCCTATGCAAAAGCAGATGGCATGGCATGAGTGCTCCACATGAACCCGTTTGACCTCTCCTTTTGGGCCTTTCTCTGACTACAGATCAGTCTCCACACTCCTGGGCCTGACATTCACAGTTCTCCAAATTCTGACTACAACTTCCTTCTCTCATCTCCCCTCCATCCACTCCTCCCTACAGATTATTTACTGCGGTGGTTCTTAAACTCAGAGTCTCTGGGAGGGTTGCCTGAAACACAGATATTTGGGCCCTATTCCTGGAGTTCCTAACTCAGTAAGTAGGTCTGGGGGAAGAGGTCCTTGATTTCATAGTCCTAGTAAGTTCTCAGATGTTAATGAATCAAATATTTGTGTCTCCAACCCCCCCCCCCCCACCCCATTTATATATTGAAGTACTAACTTCCCCTGTAACTGTATTTGGAGATGGGGCCTCTAAGAAAGTCATTAAGGTTAAATGAGGTCAACAGAGTGGGGTTCTGACCTAATAGGACTAGTGCTCTTATAAAAAGAGAAACTAGAGAGCTGTCTCTCTCTGTCCATCATGTGAGGACCCCATGACAGGGCAGCCATCTACAATCTGGGAAGAGGTCTCTCACCAGAAACTGAATTCACCGGTACCTTCAGCCTCCAGAACTGAGAGAAAATAAGTATCTGCTGTTTAAGGCACCCAGGCTGTGGTAACCTATCCTGGTGGTCTGAGCTGACTGACACACAGGAAGCGCTCAGGCTGCGGCCCCCAGGACTACACTGAGAAGTGCTTCTCTGGTCCTCCCTTGTCTCTGTCAGCTTGTCCTCTGTGCCTTGCTGACATGCCTTCCTCTTCTCCTCCTCCTCTTACCTGGAGCTCACACACCCTTCAAAGTGCACCTGAGGCTTCTTCTCGGAAGCCTCCCAAGTCTCCTGCCCACAGAAATTTCTCCCTCTCCTCAAAGCCCTTATACGTCTCTGTAGACCCACCTCGTATGTAGCCTAAGCTATCTTGTGTGGTTCTCTTTCCCTTCATGTACTTGTTGTAGCTCCTTGGAGCAAAGAATTTCTCCACGTCTCATACCCAGGATAGTGCTGTCGGTGTAGCAAGGATTCAATAAATACGTGACTGTTTGGCAACCATGGCATGTACGAAGTTTATAGAAACTGCAGGTGTCAATCCTTTAGGTGTCAAGTGTCACAGATTTCTTAGTCACTCTGAGTCTCTGGGTAACACAGACGTACAGCTCACAGAAGACGACTTCATTAGTGGCTGTCTTGCTTGGAGAGCTGCATCCTAAAAGATTTCCTTTTTTTTTTTTTTTTTCACATTTGTAGAAAAAAGAGGTACTTTTTAGACAGGACATCTAATGATGATGATGATGCAATTAGAATGAACATTCATTCAGAGATTGCTGTGCATGGTGCTTCATGTGTATTACAACGTGTGAGTTTCCCAACCGAAGGGCTTAGGAATTACTGTGCTGTTCATTTACAGGTGGAAACATTGAGGCTTAAGTGACTTATCCCGAGGTCACAGAGCCAGGCAGAGGTAAAGGAGATGCTTGGTCCCTGACTGCACAATTCCCTACTCTCCTGTCTTAACCAAAACACCAATTCCTTGTCCCTTCTTCTTAAAGAAGCAGAGACCTTTATATCAGAGGTTTACGCAAGCTTGACTTCTATCCTTTAAAGATTTAGGTGGACCAGTTTAGTTCCATGGCGCTGAACACAGTTCCTATTTCTTTTTTAAAGAGAAACTAAACACTTAACAATAAGGCTCAACTTCTAGTGCTAAGGGATCACTGAAGGAAAAAGCCCCCACCTCATATCTTTTGTTGGAAGTTAGTTATAAAGGGCATCTGGAGGTTGTGAGGCAACAGTTTGTAGTTTTCAATTAATGTCGCTGACCCTGCTAAGAACAAAACATGACCTCAGTGACTAGAAAGAGACATTATGGCTCGGTGGGTCCAGAAAAATGGTACTACATTTGGCATTCCTGACTCAGTGATTTGGAGAATGACATCTCAGTGTGTATTTCTATAAAATTCCCAAACAACTGATTCTAACCTTTGTTTTACTTTCCAATCAGACACAAAACAAAAACAACAGCAACAACAAAAGACTAAAGAGTATGAGTTACTTAGAATAAAATAATGTTATATAGTTTTGAAAATACCTGGCCTATTATTAACTTAGTATTTGCTTCATTTTAATCAATGCATTACTTAGGTAAATTTCTTCATAAGTTTTATAAATCATGAAATTATATATACACATATAGTGTAAGAGTGTGTGTGTGTGTGTGTGTAGTTCCCTCTATAGACAATTCGCCTACCCAAGATCAATTTCAAGATTCTTTGGATTTTAGGGGAAAGTTTAATTGGGCTGTTTATTTCAGCTAACAGATTTAAATCCAAGGCTCTAAAAGACTTCAAAATCTGGCACTTTTAGTTAATTATACCTTGTTACTCAATTAAACTTTGCATAGCAAAAGTATGTTCTTCATATTTCTTTTCAAAAGATAATTATGATTCCAAAAGAAATACCTGGACATTTTTGAATAATTGGAAAATACAGAAAATTGTAGACAGGCAGAAAAAACCCCCACCATAATTTGACCACACAGAAGTTAATGTTGCTCTTGTATTTTGGAATCCTATGAAAGAAATTTAATATCCTAAATCTTTATTAATTTAACAAGGTCTATTTCACTAGCCCTTGCTTATTGCACTTCTGAGTTACATGTTGAACATGCCGACTTCTCTCCATCACTATTCCCACTCACCCAGCCTCTGACTTGTCCGCCTGCCTCTGTCTTGTCTCCCGTCGGTGTCTTCCCCACACTGCACCCCTGCTCAAATCACTCTAGTGGCATCGATTACGCTTGGATGAAAGGCTCAACCTCAAAAAAGCACCCAGAGGCAGTGTGGAATATCAGACCAGCAAGTCAGAGACCTCTGACTGACTTTGCAGGGTTGTTCTGAGGCTCAAGAGAGAAAATGGTATTTGAAGATGCCTATAAACGCTCGTAAGCTGCATTTGCGAGTGATTTTTAATTAGATCTTTAAATGTAATGGCAAATGTTTTTGTTTAATTTTAGAAAAACATATACATTGTTTTCAGGATTAGTTAAAACAATTATTGCCTTGAAGAGGCAAATGACAGATAGCACTTTCAGTCAGAAAAACAGGGGCCTAATACCACTAATACTCTGCATGGCCTTGGAATGAGACCTGGTTCCCACCCAACTGAGAAATGAACCCCCACCCCCTCAGATTCTTCTATTTAACAACAGTAATGCTATGAAAAAATTAATCTTTCACTTATTCATGCCAAAGAAATGAAGAAACAATGCAAGTGCACCTGCTCTGACTTAGACACATGCTAGATCAGTGCCCCAAGAGTGATAATTTGCCCATTGTATGACATACAGCAAGCACCTGCTTGCTCTGCGCTGTGAGGACTCCTAAACTTTGAGAAGCTTCACCAGTGACTCCCAGTGGTCTCAACGTGACTTCAGGTTTCCAGAGAAAATGAAAAGAAAAACTACGTCATAAGAAAGTGGGACCTAGGATTCTGATGCTCTGGCCAGAGATTCATGCTAGTATTCCTGTGAGTGAAAAGGTAATACACTGTTTTGTTTATTCTGGACGCCCTGGTCCTCAGAATATGATATTTTCCCTCACTCCAAAGAGAATTGCTCTGATGCTTGACTTGAGTATGTAGCGTGTTCATCTTTGAGAACCAAAACGAAAGGGTCGGCATCGAAGAACCACCCAGCAACGCCATGAGGACGGACCTTTGTGTCAGGCAGGGTATCAGTAACAAGCAGATGGAAACTCAAGTAAGGTTGGAGAGACTGTCGACAAAGGTGGAGGTGGAGATTTAGGGAAAACACAAAGGACAGTGGAGCTGACGCCCCTGGATTATAAAACATGAGGGGCAGGAACAGCTACTGGGATCAGTAAGGGGAGAATTCTCTAGGAGAGGCAACAATTAGAGGCTTAGGGTCAAAGGACACAGCCTGAATGGATTATCCCAGTGGGGGCGTTTCCTCCCAAAAGGCTGTGGAGGGGCTCCCTACTGGCTGAGCCCAATGGGAAATGGAGTGAGAGCGCTCATCTTTGTAACCCACATAGCCCAGCCTCCTGGGGAGAAAGTAGGGTGGGTTAAGAGGGGCACGTGGAAGACACTCAGTATGGTCTTTCATTGCAGTCTACTTAGCATTTAGCACCGAGGTTGGCATGTGGTAAATGCTCCTACAAATGAGTTAAATAAAAGCATATACAACATTTATCAGTGACCTGTACTGAACACAGCAGCATGTTAGTGCATTTCATTTTTCCTCCTGGTTCTTTGTGAGTTTCATGATTTCAAGAGTTTGATAAGAATTAGTAATTTTATTCTCCCTCTCTAACTTTACATACCCCCTTATGTTTCTCTGGTGGCAACTGCAGCCTTCTGCCTTGTATAAAAACTATTGAACAGTATCAGCAATAAAACTGTAAGCTTTTCTCCTAAGGGGACCCCACCACACGCACATACACACACACCCTCTCACACTCATACGTGTACACACTTTGGGTGCTTTATAGCTGTGAACATACTTTCAATAAAGGTTTGTTGAAAGGTTTTGTAATTGCATCAATCCAAATATGAGGATTATGTCAAATCACAATTTTTAATTTTCTGCATTTAATTTTTTAGCATTCGTTTGTTGTAAAATTTGCTAAGCACCTACGTCGTATCTAGCACTGTGCTAAGCACTTAGATTTTAAGGATGGGTACGGAAGGCCCCTGTCCTCCTAGAGCTTACACTGGGGGAGAAGAGACAAATCGGCAATCGTGACATGACCCAATGTGCTAAGTGAGTGTTACAAAACGCTCTTTCTGCTGGTGGGGAAACGGGCGGAGAAGAGTAGGACAGGGAGGGAAAACCAAAGAGGCAGTGTCCGACGCACAAACAGGCAGGCTAGAATGAAGTCAGGCTGTGTTAGAAAGGGTTTTCTGAAAGCAGGACACATTTTCTTACATTCAACTCGGATTCCTACAGTATAAATACTTCATTAATATTCAAAAGGTGCCTTGGCCACCGAGCATGTCCAGTAACTGGGGCAGAAGCTAGCAATTTGGAGATGGAGTTTGTCATGGACATAGAAAAAAAATGTAACAACTTAAAAGATGACCTCTGAATAGAAGGGAGACAGCCATAGTAAACTGAAAAGTAAGGAGGATGAATTATTCAAAAGTAGGAAGAAGGCATGGGGCTTAGAAAGTAATGATGATACATTCTGATGTCTTTGCTGATCAAAGTAAGTGGGAGACTGTGGGAAAGGAAGTGTCTGTCCCTTATCTACATGACATGAGCAAGTTCCTTAATGTATTTGTGACTCAATTTCTTAACCTGAGACTGCAGGCAATGTTACTGGCCTCGCAGGATTCTGAGGAGGAAGAGCACGGTGGTGGACAGCTTGCTGGGCTCCCAGCATTGCTCGGCGCTACTGTAACCCTCCCGAACACTTGCCTCTTCCACCTTGGGAGAGGATTCAGCGTATCCAGGACGCACCTCACCACTCCCACGAAGTTATGTGTACAGGTGTTCGACTGAACAGAAGAGTGTCGTCCAGCTTAAATGGCCCGGACTGACTGCAACCTTTGAAGAGCCAAACCCCATACATCCTCCTCCATTCTTCCACTTGGGCTTCTAAGGGATGTTACCCTCTTGCCTTGGAAGGCAACGCTAGCTAGCTGAATTCTACTGTTCCAGGGATGAGAAGCTGGCATAGGTACGTTCGAGGGCATTCTGGATCTCTGGTTATCTCTGAAAGGCTTATCAGTTAAAATTGGAAAACATTTCTGACTGTACTTTCAAATCAGTATTAAACTGAAGGAGGCCACGTGGATTTGAGTATCACCTCCTCACGTACACTGAAGGCATTCCTCAGCACTCTGTCCCACAGGTGCCTTCCAGTTGAAGTTTTAATTATTGCCCTTGGCCCACAAGCCCATTTCTTTATTTTGATGCCAGTTCTTCTGCTAAATAACTATTAATGTCATGTTCTCCTGCATTTCTGATAAGAAGAGACCCTTTCCACAGTGAACTGTTTCAGAAGGAGATTTCTTTTCTACTTATGAACGTATCTTCTATAGTTTGAGGGACATAATCAGAGATAATTAAGGCTTTACATATAATTAATGTATTGGAATTCATAGATTCCAAATTGTGAGTCAGTAGCTCCCAGATATCCATTTCAAATTAAAATACATTATACTCTACTCTAACAGGAAATGAGTAATTAAAATGACCAAAAGCATCTGATTTAAATTTTAAGAAACTTCAGATAAGCAGGGAGGGACTCAAAGTGTTACTCATAAAAAGTTAGAGAGAATAGATCTTTAGAAAAATTTTAATCTCATATGTATTAATTTGTATATTTCTTAAATTTAATTTTCTTTATGAGCCAGCTGTAACTTAGACATAAAATAACCCTTTTGTGTATAAGGCTTTTGCGATTCGGGTTTCTCAAATTGTAATAAAAGCTCAGATAAGGAAATAGAATGTGACACAGGATAGCTCAGCAATTAATCATTCTGTGCTTCATCCAAATTGTGTTATCCATTGGAAAAAACTCTACTTAATATGTTAAAGTTTTGTACATTTTTCACTGTCTCCTACTACATGAAATATTCAAAGAACCCTTGGTATAATAAAGTAGCTGCTAGAAAAGCTCCTTTATGATAAATATCGTAATCAAGATGCAAAAAATGAATTTTGGACCAGCTTCTAAAACTGTAAGTAACACTTTCTTAAGAAACAACAAAAAGGCATAATTTTTCAAGCTAACTATCCAATTTAAACCATTGGGTCAACATTAAGAGGAAGAATATGTGATCACTGTTACAAATATTAAAATAATTTCTACTCATGTTACACAAAACCTACTACATACTTCTGTATGTTTTCATGGTATGAGGAACTCTAAGGCATTTTTAACTATATCTGTTGATGAAAAATAGGTAGTGATTTGGTGAGTTTTGTTTTATAAAGCAAAATAAACTTTTTTCCTCTAACAAAAATACATTGTAGATATGCTCGACATACTGGAATTCTAAAATTAGGAGCACAAGCATATCCTCTCCTGGACAGTTTCTTCATTCAGAATACCTTTCTCTTTCTATGTCCTTGTGACCCAGTTTACCCTCTGCCTTCGCTGTTTACTCAAGCCAATTTCCCCCACTTCTCACATGACCTTTGCTACACCCCTTCTCACTTTTTAGTCTGGTATCAGAGCAGGGTGTACCAGCCTCAGCACTATCGCATTCCGGGCCAGATAACTTTTGTCACAGGGAGCTGCACAGTGTTTAGCAGCTTCCCTGGGCTCCACCCACTAGATACCAGTGACATGACTCCTGTGGGCCGAACAGAGCAGCCGTCCCCCCACTGCACTAAAGACCCCTTTTCCTTGTTCTTTAGCTCTTAGTTTCACCTTTTCTTAATCGCTCTCCTTATCAATTTTCTCTGGCTCCTCACCCCGAGCAACAGACTTTCCACCCTGAAACCACCCAGTGACAAGGGCTTTAAAACCTATTTCTCTGATCAATACCTTTAAAGTACTGACTGAATTAATTTCTCCTCATCTAGAAACCATCAGGATACTAGCGGTGCCCCAACAAGGCTGCCAGCCCATCTCTACCAAAGGAGTCAGCATGGCGGATCTCGGGACCCCTTCCCCTTTAGATCAGATAGGGTAAGAGCTCCATGGGTCCCCAATAGGTAGGGACAACGACCATCCTCAGCAGGAAGCAGATACAGATGATGAGACCTTCAGCCTCTCAGCTTCCCATAAAGATTTGTGGGGATCACATCTCCCAAGAGAATGTGAGGAAGGCAGATAGAACTGGGGAATCTCGGGACCCCTCCCATGAGACTCGCCCTGCTGGAATAGTCACCACCTGACCCCACCCGGTCCCTAGTAATCCCTGCCCCAGGGTAGGCAGCTGCAGGAGGCAGTTCCAGGCAAATACAAGGAAGTCAGAGGGCACAGGAAGCCCACCAGTTTGGGCCAGTTCCTAACGCCTGCGCAGTGAGAGTTACAACGACCTTCATCTCACCTGGGCCTCATTGTACCATCATTGTAATGTCATACATATGCCCGGAAGTCATTAATATCATTATAACAGACTGAACTCTGGGAAAGGGCATGTGCAGTCAGAAGGCGTTATGTAATAAGCCCCTTGTCAATCAGACGTGTCAATCAAGAGACTCCACGCCCAGAGGTGTCTCCCCTGAAGACTTAGAAGGGGATAAAAGGACCGAAGCCTCGAAGCCTCGTTGATCAGGGCCCCTGAGCCATTCTCCTTGCTCGAGCCAACTCCTACCTCTCTGGATTGTACTTTCTCTTCAATAAACTATCTCTTTGTTTCACCCCTTTACTTTTGTGTGTGTCTCGTTCAATTCTTTGCTCGAGACACTGAGAACCTGGACAACATGTTGACAAGGACACCCCATTTTCCGGTAACATGACCACCACTCCCAGATGTGACAATCACAAAGCTCTTATGATACTGCCAAATGTCACTGGGCAGACAAAATCACCCCTGCTCGAGAAACACTGTGTCAGAGCAATGGGGTACCTAACTTCATGTTCACCTTGGTATGGGGCTTTGTTCAGAGGTGATGCTCAGTAAATATTAATATTTGTTAACAGAATGCAGAGTAATATTTGTTAACAGAATGCAGTACATTGCTAAAATAATAGACATGTTACTCTTACAAACTGAACTCACAGTTTTATTTGAGGACTTAAGAATACTTCTATATCCATTTTGGATTTGTTTATTTTCCAATGTTTGGACTAGCAAGAGGAGAGAAGACAGTGTTTTTCCATATTCTTAGATCTCATTTGAACTCGGTGGTTCATAAATTTCTAATGGGACTCAATCCCTTTTAGTTTTATTTTCCTTTCTTTTTAACTACCAGAGAAAGATGACATTTAAATCTATTAAAAAAGAGAACAAAGAAGGAGAAAAGCAAGGTGAAAAGTGGAGAGGAAGGAGCCAAAAAAAAAGGGGGGGGGGAGAATAAGTGAACAAGATACAGCAGGTTTTCCTACATGCATAAACCCATTCATAAAAAGCTGAATTCAAATAAAAATATTTTTAAAGAAAGACTTTTCAATTTGAAGATAATGAAAAAATAATTCAATTAAGTTCTTGGTTTTTTTTTCTTTATATTTAATATTTTAGTTCATTTAGTCAGACAGGTATACAAGGAAAAAATACAAGAAAGAAAAATGAGAAAGAAGATTTTAACAAAACAAAGACAAAGCAAAAAACGAAGTGACGATTTTATGAGAATAAAGTAAGTAAAATATGAATGCTTTAAAAAGTACCCTTGGATTTCTAATGGATCCCAAGTTCTTTCACACAACATGTAGATGGATTAAGTAACACCTGATTCAATGTGGATTTAAACAAGTGATTTCCCTGAGAGGATGAGTCAGACATCAGGGGAACCACCACAACAAATTAGTTTGTTTTACTGATCATGAAATATATGAAAACATGTAACTTTTTTTTCAAATGACATTTAAGTATTTACAGGTTAAATTTCCTTTGGTTCTGTATTCCTGACTTAAGAAATCATGAACATAAAACCCAAGTATTGAAGAAACATTCATGCAGAGCATTTGGCCTTTATACTCATTATCCTGAAGACGTAGAGGCAATGGTTAAGAGTGCCGAATCGAGATGTAGACTAGCTGAGTTAGAACCTGGCTCCCCACTTTCTAGCAGTGTGACCCGGATTTGGGTTCCCCAGAAGTAGATCCTGAGGCAAGCATTCGAGAAGAAGTGTTCTACTGGGGAAGCAAGAACAGGAAAAAGTGAGGAAACCGAAAGAGAATATGTTATCAAGCCAGCCTCCCAGGGGGCCTGGGACTCCAGCTCATGGGGGAACACGGAGTCTGTGCAGACACATGTCAGTGTTGTCCCAGCTGAGGAAACTGAATTTTAGGTTTCTGTCCTTCACTGGTTGAGGGCTGCTCTCTGGGGCATTAACTCCATGGCACCCCGCCTTCGTCCTGAATGGGGCTGCGTATGCTCCCTGGGCTCCTCAGGCACAAAGTGGCAAGGGTTTGCAGTACACAGCACTAGCTGATACTTCAAATTTTGTATTTGAAAGATGCCATAACACACCAGTAGGGACTTTCTAAATTAAATCAATAAAATATAAGTTTTCAGATGAACAAAAATTAATATAATGAACACTAGAATACATATTCATTCATGGGTACTTGGTACGGTGCTAAGTGCTAACTAGTTATTTGGATAACTGCAGGAATAGTTACACTAGAAACTGAGACTGCATGTAGTCATTCTGGACTCTTCATGCTACCAGGATATTAGGTACAAAAGGGGGATAACTGATCCTACCATTAATTGGAAATGCTTATCTGCATGGCAGAGAACCAAAGAAACGCAAAGGGTGGAACCCCAGTTCCTCTATTTAAACAGGTCCAATGTCCAACGTACATAGAATAATATATAACACCCCACATAAATAACACCCTTGAGAATTCAACTTTTCTGGGTTTCTCAGTTAAAAGAAAACCTGAAAGCTGAGGTTCCTTTGAAACCAAAGGAAACATAGAGTGGACAGAGGCATCTGGAAGTCATAAGCACAAACTATGACGTTAGGGTTAGTTATAGAAACAAAGATGTATCTTATATTTTCTGTTTGCTTGCATCATACATAATTCTAATATTCAAATAATTTTCATTATATCTCTCCTGTTCCTCATTATATTATTAAGGATATAGTGTTTTTAGCTAACTTCATTTTTTGGTCTATGGTAATAAATACTGACATGGGATTGTGATAGAAGAGAAAGAATGAATACCAACTCAGAAACCCTGCACGCATTAACTGATGAGACTCTGGCCTCTGAGTTTTGGTCAAATGATGGTTACGTTAGACTAGGCAGCAGTATTTCTCCCTTTCCATGTCCCACAAGTTGGAACTTAAACATCTATTTGAGCAGGTGGAAAGGAGAATGGTAGAGGGATGGCAGGCGACAGTAGAGAATCTCCCATTATCACCAAAGATGCAGAAACAATGTATGAGTTTTCTTGGGCTCACGTGGAGCCCATGGGAGGAGGCTGGGCTTCAAGGGACCACACTTCAGAAGGCTGGCCAGTAGGAGCGGATACTCAGGGAGCAACAGGCTGTGGCATGGGTTACAGGGACAGTCACCGAGGAGTCCCTGAAGGGAGCCCAAGCAGATTTTGCTTACTGGGTAACTGAGCAGATAAGAGAGTCCCTAATATTGGGCCCCTCAGAAAGCTAGCATTTCAATGCAATCATACAGGGGCCATTGGAGATATCTCCCCCCTCCTTTTCAGTGTCTGTCCCCAAAATGCTGAAGCAGAGAGAGGTCTAGAAGCAGGTAGGAAAGGGGAATACAGGCCACATCAAGCTCCCTTCACACCTCACTCAGGTACTTTGGGCCTAATCATACCTGACTGGGGACAGCTAGGGGGATGATTAGGTAGGTAGGGAAGAAAAGAAAAGAAGTTTCCATAGAGCGTGGTTGAAGGCAGCTACTGGAGAAAATGCAGAGCTGTTTCACACCCATATCCTACCAAGTTCAGTTAGGCCCTAAAAAGCCAGAACAGGGGCAAGGAGAAAGTGAAAAACAAGACCAAGATTGATGTTAAGTTAGGGAGTTATTATTATTACAGATCTTCTTATTCTACACCCCCATATGTTTTTAATGTTTCCATATATAACATATAATAAAAAAGTTCATGTGCCAAATTCATATACCCAAATTTATACACATAGGTAGTTTTCGGGTATGACATCTATGCTAAAACATGGGCTATGTGCAGACACATAAATGTATACCTAGAAAAACAAAGCAAACGTTTTCTATAGCTACATTCTTTGGGAATAAAGCTATAATACTATTTATAAGGTGTCTTAGAACTGCATTTATATTTATAAAGTTCAGAAAATCTAGTAGGATTATGGATTCAGGGAGTAATGCTTTGAATATTTCCACATTTCTTGATAATGTCTCCTGAGCTCAACTCTTTTCTGCTTTCTGGAACCATCCCAAGATGTAAGCTGGGCTTGCATATTATATTAAAAACAATATTGGTAGCATTTAAATGGGCACTACTAGGAAGTACCAAGTCTTAAAGACAGGCATTACCTTTGGCATTACCTTTGAGGTAGTTAGAAAAGTTAAATCACCAAGAAGAAACACAAATAAGTCTGGAGCACTGTCATCACAGAAAAACAAAATCCCTATGCTTTCTTTTCTGAGTATCGCTCATGAATTAAGGCTGTGTCCTCTTATTTATATTTATTATTTCTGTGGTGAGATTTATTATGTTCTAGCATTTTTGCCTGCATTTGGCTTTTTGAGTCATACTGACATTTTCAATAATCTCTCAGAAATGCCAGATTTTAAATGCATACAATTATCAGACTATAATAAATCACAAAGTAACTTGAAAGAAAGGTTATTTAACAGTAATATTCGAGAAGCTTATGAGGTAGGAACTTCACCTTGTAAAACAGATCTGAGTTTTAAATAAAATATTTATCTCTTGGCCCATGTTAAATTAAAGTTGGGAATTTTCTCATATACAATTAGGATAAAGTGAGATTTCCCTTCTGGACACCCAGAGCAGGGGATTCTACATTTGAAATCGAGATGTGGGAATTGTCATTTATTTTGGAAGTTACCAAGACCAGCAAACATTGAATCTTTTCTACTAAGTTGAAGAGAATATCACAGTCATAGATACTCAAAATTAGGTTTCACTAAATTTTATGAAGTTAGACTCACCAAGAATCAACTATTCTATATAGTGTTAGCATTTAGCATACCCTAGTGTTATTGAAATTACTTATAAAATTATAATTCATGAGTGCTAAACAATTGGTAATTTTCTTGAAACCATATCCTCCATCTTATTACTTTATTATAGTAAAAATCATTAATACTAGTATTTATAATAATTTTTATGTTGTATTTTAGTTAAGCATTCAGTTTATTATCATATCCAACGTGTACTTACTCTGTGAGGTCTGAGTGTCTATGAACTTCTTTATCAAGGCGTCCGTAGTTTGGGTATACAGACTGAGAGCATATCTCAGAGATTGAAGATCTGGGCTTTTCTCCAAGAAATTCTTTTTGAGGCCATTTCCTCCAGCGTGAAAGTATTGCTAAAAAGAAAAGAAATAATGTAAGCAGAGGTATTTGGAAAGAGGTATTGGAGTAGGGGTTTTTTTGCTTTAATAGAAAGGCTCACATGGAATAATACAATATGATCAATGTAAAGTAGGTACAAAGAAACAGTACTACCATGTATCCATTGCTAAGTTGTCACCATCTAATGCAGGTTCCCTCAATATCTCTGCAATGATGCTCTATATCTCACATCCTTGAGGCTTAAGGCTCTTTCTCTCAGTCCAAACTACAGTTAATCATATGAGATCATGCAGGTGTGGTGGTCAGAATGCTTTCAAAGGACATGTTTAGGTAATAATTGTCAACTTGGTTATTGACTTCTATTTCCAGAGCATAAGAAAAATACTCAAGGTTGCCAAAATGTCTCAAGGAGGGTAGCTCTTGGTCACATATTTCCTCACATTGATTTTAGGCCAGATACCTGCTAGCCCATCTTCCCCATCCTCTAATCACACAATAGTGCAGATACAGGTCAACCTGAAGATGCAGAGTGGTCCTCAGAAAGTCAATGTCCCCTGAACCTTGAGTTTGATAAATGTAATAAAATAAAGAGGTCTTTTAAATTTTTATTTATTTATTTATTTTGGCTATTGTCAACCCAACAGACTCAAAAAGCTGTAATATTTATAGGTAACATAATAGAGAAGATATATGTTAATATACGCTCCTTGACAATAAATAAGGTCATTAAAAGATGTTAGCATTTCAAATGCTGCCACTATTATGCACAACGTCTCTTTGGAAAGCAGATTATCTAGAGATACGTGATAGAACTAAAAATGTGTTTTCCTCAACCAATTATTGATAACATATACTATTTAGACTATTTATATATTAATCTCCTCTTAATGTTAGATAAATGGTTCCCTTTCTCTGTCTGTACCAACAATGCTCTTAAATGAATGTGTCATTCTTCTGTCCCATTCCTCCCATTCCTTAAAGATTTCTGAGCTAAAACAATACAATGAACTGAAAAAGCATAATTAGCTATTAATAAATGTTCTCCCTTATTCAAGGGGATACGTAGAAAAATATGCTGCACATTTGTAGGCACCTGAGTGCGCTTTCAAATAGTGTAATGTAGAGAAGACGCAGGCTGTAGGCAATGGGGATATGATCTGAAGAAAGATTGTTCCAATTGCAGACACCATCCCCAAGGAGAAAAAAATTCCATTTCCTGATTCTAGCTGGGTGCACTGGGAGAACACAAGTTGTGGCCAAAGCTGTGTGTGGTGATGAAGAGGAGGCATAAAAATGGGAAAAACCTTTTCTTACTTTGTAAGAGATGACAAAGCTATAACATTTAAAATTATTCTACACTTTGATGTTGACCTTCTTGTAAAAATGTCAAAGTGTTTTCACAAGTAGAAAGTATTTATTGAGGATTATGAGCCCAGAATTGTTTCTGGTGCCTTGGTGGATAAAAAAAAAAATGATGATAGTTTCTTTCTTTAGGAAACATATGATATGATATTTAAGGTGGAAAAATATTAAATGGATGTATTGAGAGGGCAAGATTTAGTTGATTCTTGACGTTTCTCCTGGAGGAGTGGTGGGGTGCCTCCTGGAGGTCTGTTTACAAAATGAACCAAGGAGCCACGGATGAGAGAGCCCACTCTGGATAAAGAGCAGGGACAAACTGAACCAAGAATAGGCAGGACCTCTGGAAGGAAACACTTTCTCCCTCACAGTGTTTCTCAGGCAAGCTCCAGCACTATCAAACCTGAGCATTAATGTTAGAAGATAATAAAAACAAGTATAAGAAGAAGAATAAGCAGCTAAACAAGGCATTTTGCCAACTCCTGGGACTAATGAGAGTTGTCAAGGAAGATTGTGAAAGACTTTGCAATGGGCAAAACAGATTAGAGAGTGTTCTCACAAGTGTGCCCATCTGGGTTATTTTCTCTTTTCATTGTCTTTAAGCTATTTTAAACTCTGTAAATTGTAGAAAATGGGTAATAATGTAAATGATGCTTGTCTATAGAAATGCAAATTAATTATTTCTGGTGGGATGGAACTGATTATTGCTCTGTGGATGGAACTGTTTTGCCTTTATTTGTAAATGTATTTTAACTTCCCTCATTGCTTATGTGTGGTTCTTGGAATTCTCCTTTAAACCAGTTGTAAGAGCTTACTGGTTCCCTCATTAATTAATGAGCTAAGTAGCATTTTATGTAACTGCATGAGTGCTACAATTACATCCCTCTTAAAAACTGTTCTTTAACCATGTATGTAAAGTAGTGTGGGTGACAGCATTCATAAGGATGATCATAGTTTTCGCTGGTTCACTTGTGAGGATAGGGCCATGGGCCCTTGGCTCACCCTGACTGCATCATGGTCAGGGTCTGCCTTCCTACCTGTTCTTTTTTCCCACTCTCCCTTAACAAATGTTTATTACACCTGCATTGTGAGCTGGACTGTGTGCTGGATGCCATGGATATGAAGCTAAAGAGGCCCAGATGTTGCTCTCAGAGGGATTATAATTTAGTAGGAAATGTAACAAATAAATGACTTCCATATATATTGCAGGTGTAAGAAAACTGATTTGAAATACAGATAATGGGAGAGGCAAACAATTCTACTGGGGAAGCCATCAGTAGAGATTTCCAAGGAGGTGACATCTTCGGTATATTTATCAGTTTATCAGCATTGTCATTTTAAATTTTAGCAGCCACTAGACAAGTCACTACAATGAGCTAGAGAAAGAAGATAATCCCACTGGGTAACAAAGAGAAACCCTAGGAATCCGAGCATTATGTAAGAAGAAAGATACTTGTGTTAGTAGTTCTCAATTTCTTTGGTATAGTTTAGACTCTTTGCTATATCATTCTCACCATTCTATGCTGCCTGGAAGCTTCGAGTTGCCTCTCTCAGCAGAGAGAGAGCCTAGAAGCTTTAAGAGAGGACATCGTAGTCTTAAAGATTCACGATGCTCATTAGCTTGTGAAAAGCTCTGAGATCCTTCCTGATAAAGAAATCTGTTTAGTGACTCCTCCATCATTAACACACAGTAGTTCCCCCTTATCAGCAGGGGGTATGTTCCCAGGGGATGTCTGAAACTGCAGACAGTGCCAAGTCCTATATATACTATTTTTTTCTTAAACACACGAGGTCATACAATTAATTTCATGAACTCATCCTAGAAAAAGTGCTACACACCTCATTGCTGATTATCACTACAGTCACCTTTGAAGTACTCCCCTTGGGAAGCAAAGCACTGACACCAGCACCTAGTCCACCCTTCAAAGCAATTTTGGAACTCTTTTTTGGAATGGCCATCAGAGCTGTTGTCATACCCAAAATCTGACAATTAAGTTTGCAAACTTGCCACCATATGCTTGCATCGGCAGCGCTGCACAAACAACTCAGTAAGGTGTCCTAACCTTGGTGAGGGTACGATGATTGGACTTCATATGACTGAAATACGTAGCATATCTAGAGTTAGGCTATGAAGGCCTAACCCTATGTGTTTGTTCTTGAGCCCCCTACAGTAATTTTATAGGAAGACATGTTTTTACTATGAAGGCATCATGTTGTAGGTCTCTGGGACATGGGGGACTAATCACAGAGTAAAAACATGAACAAGGTGTGAGTTTGTTACTGTGGAAAGCCTATAAGCATCTCCCTAGAGAGTTTTCAGTCATGATTTCTGCTAAGGGCTCTAACGAGAGAGTAAGTGAACAAAATATTTGTAGAAGAAGAAATGATGCCTGTGTCTTTTGGGTGCATTGTATGATAGGAAATGTCACAAGACAAACCCAGGATAGGAGGTAGTGATGCTAGGAGAGAAAAAAAATTTGCAATATGCTAAGAATGAAAGTCTCCATTTAGTGAACACAAACAAATAACACATGCCATAGGCTACTTACTCAAAGAGCAAAGAAAATGACTGCTATGGTTATGTAAGTGCAACCTTGATAAAATGCCACTTTATGGAAGCCTTTCCCACAATGCTCAGAACCTGGGTGACAGCTCCCAATAATACAGGGAAGGGGCATGAAGACTATTTCTACAGGAGAAGGAACTAAGAGGTTGGGTTCCAAGCCTGCTGCCTGTGTGCTCCAAGACGCAGAACTCAGGCAGACGTTCATCGACGACACAGGCCATCTCTCCGGAAGAGCAGAGATTCCATCAGGACCATTCCGGGAGGTAAGGCCAGGGCAGATAAGACACAGGCTGTGCTTTGTGAGAGCTACAGACAAACCTGCCCCTATTCTTCTTGCATCTCATTGAAGCTAAACTTACCACTGTTGTTCTATCCTCGCTTCACCCCATAGCAATGGATTTTCCATGGAAGACAGACACACAGACAGAAACCCAAGCCTGGGGGACGGAGGGGGCGATTAGAGACCGCCGCTCTGCCTGTGGGGTGGCCTTTTGTTTTCTTACGAACTCACTGGTTAAAAAACTTACTTTTACTCTACACTGTATGTCAGCTCACATTTGAATTCTCTCCTACGTGAAGCCAAGGACCCTCTTTTCCTGTAAAACTGAGAGTAAGGACCTGCTCATCTCGCCAGCACAGATAATCAGGAGGAAGGAGGACGTAGTCACTGCATGCGCCTTGTCACTCAGATTTCACATTCAGTTCTGACTGTGCAAGATCCCCTGAGGAAGCGGGAGGCAATTTGTATTTGGGGGAGAGGGCTGGCTTGGAGGGATATAAACGTGAGAGTGAATGCCTTAGCTGTTCGGACCCACGACCACAGCTCAGTGCAGCTGAGCTGGTCTTTATTAGCAATGATAAAGTATTCCGTAAGGGAATTATATCCTAGCAGGGGATTTGTGGGGCTTTAAAGCCTTCTGGATATTTCCCTCATGCATGTGGAAAGTGGATTATTCTCCATTTGTTCTAAACAAAAAACTGTGACTTGGTTTCTTATTGTTCCTTGGCAACTGCAGCATAACCCGCAAATCTCCAGTTTGAACTGTTCAGATGTTTTGTTTAGACTGGTGCAGATTAGAAGAAAATAATTGGCAAAATAACACAATGGGACACGTCATTTCCTCTGCATCCAAGAAAGAAATTTTCAACCAGGTGGAGGACCAGGGAAAGGATGGCTGTTTTGTGCTGTGAAGGATCAGGATGTCCGCTGGGTGACCTACTCTCTACCCTCGACCCTGTCCTGGCTGATATTTTCATGGTGGACTTAGACAGACAAAGGCACAAAGCACGTTTTTCAAATGTTCAGTTGAGCCAAAGCTTGAAGTTATTACACTGGATGACAGAATTAGGCTTCAGAAAGGTCTTGGCAACCTGGAATGGTGGGTCAACATTCATAGGATCAGATGACAAAGAGAAAATGAAAAGGCCTGCATTCATTTTCAAAAAAAATTGTACTGAAAAGTTCAGAATGGATGTGCCTTGGCTTAACATCAGTAAAATTTTAAAAGCCACAAAGATTTATTTGCTCTCAAGTTCAGTGTGATTTAATAAGTGATGGGGCAGTTATCAAAGCTAGTGAAATTTTATCATGCAGTTATACAGGTAGACAGGTAAAAACAAAGGGTGTGATACAACAAGATTCTCTGCTGGTTAGAACAAATCCAGAATAAGAGAGTTATTCCTAATTCATTCCTAGGCTTCATCATTTATAAGAAATATGAAAAAGTAGAGGACAACCCAAGGTAGATGAGTTAAATTCCATAAGGTCTAGAAGACAAGTTATTTAGTAAATAACTGCAGAAAACTTGGGGCACCAAGGTAGTTTTCTTCAGTGTCTAAATGACTATTATATTAAAAAAACAAACAATTATTTTATAGTGGTTTCAAAGGACAGACGGAGGACCACGCATAGCGACAGCACTGTGGGTGGGGTGTCTGTGTGAGCCAAAGGGTGAAGACATTGGATTTTAGAGTCCTCTTCACCTCTTTCACTCTCTGAACTTGAACGTGTGCTGGAAAACGTGATTACTCATCTTTCCGCTACCCCGTGTGGTTCCTGCAGAAATGATTTAACAACACCGAGTATCAGTTCGTTTATTGGTAGAACAAGAACAGATGCAATTCATTACTCTGGCTGAACAGCTCTGTGAACCGTCAAGTTCTGCTTGTAAGAAAATGTACTTAATTGGTAAAATAACTCCCTAAACTCTAGCCCTACCCTGTTTCCTTAGCACCAACCCCCGTCTCCAGCATTTTACTGGATACTTAATTCTGTCTCTGTCGCCACGTCTAACTCCAACGTGGCAATGGGAAAACGACTCCTGCTGACGCGCCGTCTTTCTCTGAGTGGAGCCCCGCCTTCCTGGCCAGCCGGCTGGCGCCCCGACTCACCCTGGGCTCCTTCCTTACTCTTGATCCGTTTCAGGTGCCAGCATCAGTGACTCTCCCTTTCTCGTGTCACTCATCTCCACCTTTTGTTTCCATTCCCAAGGCCACCACCCCACTGACAGGCTTCCTCGTCTTACGCATTAAATACCTGCAACTGATCTCGGTGGCAACAATCTCGAATTATCCAATCGCTTTTGCACACTCGTAAAACTTCAGTTGCTAAAACGGCACTTTCAACGTGCCCTATATTTTCAAAACCACCAATGGCTCATCTTTTATAAAGTCCACTGAGGGTGCCAAAGGACCTCTGTCCTTTCAACCTAAATATTTTGTTACCACAGTTTACATGGCTTTACTTTGAAAACCTCCAGTGAAATCCAGTCCAGTTGAAAGAACAGTCTAGTCACTGACTCCAGGCCCTCTGGTCTTGTGCCTTTCCATGGTGAAATCTTTTCTCCCTGATTATAGTCAAGTCATGAGTCTTCCTCCAAAGAAAACGTGTCTTTCTTGTCCAGCCTGTGAACTCACTTCTGTCCCATCAAGACCACTCCATCAGCTTGTCCTGATCTCTAGTGTTCAGAGTGGGTGCTCACTCCTCCAAATCCCTACCATGTTTTTTATTGTTAAATTTATTGGGGTGGTATTGGTTAGTAAAGGTGTACAATCCTACAGTACACCATCTATGTGTTGTGTTATGTGATCATCACCCAGAGTCAGCTCTCTTTCCATCACCATGTATTTGAGACCCTGTCCCTTCTCTCCGACCCGCCTTGTCTGATAGCCTCAAATAACCACTAACCACTAAATTACTGTGTCCATGAGTTTCTGCTTCTTTGTTGCTTTCAGCTTTGTGTTCTACAAGTGAGTGAAATCACAAGGTTTTTGGGTTTTTCTGTCTGGCTTAATTTGATTTGCATGATGATCTCAAGGTCCATCCATAAATGGCCCTATTTCATCTCCTACCACTTTTTATCTGTGCTCCTCGATTATCATCTACATCATTTCATCCTTGACACTGTTGTCTTATAAGTTAACACATATCTTTTAATGTGCCCTTTCCACCTTTTAATCTAGGCTAGGAACTCCTTGCGAGAAGGAACAGCACTCCCCAGAGGGGAGTCTCAGAAAATACTGAAGATTCTCAGGGGGTTGGGTTTGTGCCCTTGACAGTGAGCAGATGCCGTGCACAGGAAACCAAAACCTTAATCACCTCCTGCTTGGGGCAAAGAATCCGATTTAATAGCTTCACCGAGAGAATGAAGGGTTTATTGAGAAAGGAGGGAAAACCACCTGGGTGCAGTGGAGTAGGTGGGATCTTAGGTTTAGGCGTTGACAGGGGCTCCTGCAAATTAAACCAGTTCTTAGGCAACGTGGTCATTACATTTATGAAGAGCTTTCTATAAAACAGGAACTTCGAAAATTATTTTATATGTGGTAACATTTAATTTTCTGACAATAACCCCTTAAATACTACTTTTAGTGCCATGGGAGAGGACAGTAACGTGCACACTTGTGTTTCTATTTCTTAAGCTATCCTGATACTGTAATTGCTAGCAGTATACAAGGGCTGTCCAGAAAAAACCCAGCCACAAATGCCTCTCTTGTTCAAATTACATGGCTGGATACTTCTCAAACAGCCTTTGTCATCCCCACGTAGTTTCAAATATGTTATTGACATTTGTATTGATATTCATTTTCTGATATTTGCAAAGGGTTCCACTCTTCCCAGTAATGTAATATGTTGGCTTCGCTAATGTAAAGGAGCCGGCAAGGAGCTCTGTTATTATGTCTGAATGGGAGCTGGAAAGAGCTATGTATGAAATATCATTTTCTTTATCTTGAAAAACAGCCAGAGATACTTTTTTCTGTTTCTCATATTCTTCATGAAGTTGCATAAAAAATAAAAATAAAGAACTTTAGACATGGTTGTCGTTTGAGAGAGAAAACAAAACAGTACTGCTAAATGAAAAAATCAGGATAAATATTGCCTGCATGCTTAGCAAGACATTCCTTTTATAATTCCAATTTAAAATTTCTAAATTCTTCATATTTGTCACATATTTGAAGATCTTTCCCAATCTATTCTTAAAGACTGATTGGAACATACTGATGTTTCTTCATGAGTTTGCGGGAGAATCTCCTTTTGGTTGCATATATTATAACATTTTGGTAGCAATTTCCCAACATCATTTTCTCCTTTACAATACCTGAATCATAATTTTGGTAAATGCAGGCAAATTTAATTCACTTTGCAAACTTAGATATAATAAACACTTGCCCTTAACATCTGAGGTTTACTTAAAACTCTTTGATATTTTAAAAATTATTTTCTACTCCAATCTGATCTTTTGTACATCAGATCAGATTAGGCTACTTCCTCCGTTTTACCAACAAACTGAAGTCAGGTTCTTTTCTTAGATGTTTAAAGCCTCCGTCTTTGTGCTTCAATCCACTGCTCCTCTCCTGCTCCCTATAATCTGAACCAATCACAGTTCTCCGCACTCGACTATTTGAAGGTTTAGGCTCACCCACACCTTCTCGCATGTCACCCAGGCTCTTCCCTAGGCCTACGACGACTTTCCCCCTTGCTTTTCCGCAATTTATCCTCTAAAGCCCCAAATTTTCCTCTCTAGAACGCTTTCTCCTAGACATCCACAGAGAATTTATCAGCACTCCCCAGCCCTTTGTTGACATCTACTTTATCAATTGCAGATGTTTTTGTTCCAAAGTCAAGAGTAAGGTCTCTCTTGTCACCAGCTGCCTCTTCACTGCTCCCTGTATTTTGTACATGCAATAAATCTTCAAATAATAATTGTTCAAGTAGAATACGCCAAACTAGGTAGTGTACTGTGTTCTTCCCATGAGCAGCTGAATTTTAAATGCAAAGACTATACTTATAATGATAAAGAAAAAAATAGAAAGAAAAAAGAAGATGCCAAGCAGCAGCGACCAGAACTGCCTCATGAATAATGGAGAGCAGGACGGGGGAGGCCCTTCCTCAGGGTAAGAACCTCAGAGGCACAGCTCATGTTCTGCTATTGGTGTGCAATCCTGAGTATCACAAATGCTGTTATCTAGGTTTAAGTAAGAAAGCAGTAAGTAAATTCCAAAGCCATCCTTGAAGAGATATTCATAGTTACTCCACATACTTTCCTTTATCCCAAGAAATGCAGATTTCTAGAGTCCCAATTCACACGCTTATCATTTTCAGATCTCCGTACTGTCGCTGCATGAAATCAAATACATCCATAGCGTGCCTGGCAGAGGGTCATGTTCAGGTACAAATAACAAGTATTGGAAGGGTGGAAAAAAATAAAACCAGCTTTTTCTCTGGGTATTTTAAACTTTATCGTAAAAGAACCCGAGGATTATTCAAAGGTCTAAGGATTTCCTCAAGTCTGGGGAGATTCATGCTCACGTCAACAGTGCCTGCTGTTGGAAAAATGCCTCCTATTTCTTTAGAAAGAAACCCAGCTTTCAGGGAATCCCACA
This sequence comes from Lyroderma lyra, assembly GCA_004026885.1. NCBI lineage: Eukaryota > Metazoa > Chordata > Mammalia > Chiroptera > Megadermatidae > Lyroderma > Lyroderma lyra. The sequence goes on from PVJL010000418.1 coordinate 344,963, forward strand.
GCAGTCCTGAGTCTTCCTAAGACATGGTCTGAGACTCAAGAGCTCAGCAAGGACCCCTTCCACTAGTTTCCCAACTGGGCTCTCTGATAGCTTGCACAGACTGATTAAGTTGTCAGCTGTCTGCCTCATTCACAGCTGCCACCTTTCTACCTTTATTTTTAAATACTATTGATTTGGCTGCGTTGGCAGGTGAATGAAATGTCTCAAAGCCTAACTATGCTACGTGGAGATCACTGTAATTTCTGTTACTTGTACCATTTTTTACCCTTTTGATTTATAATTGAAACTATATGTGACTGGTATGACAAAAGGGTGCAATAAAAATATTTATTAGTTAAGAGAGTTAATATTTTTATCAATATTGCATAGAGGTTCAAGGATTTTATATTATTTTTAAATAATTAGAAAGTAATTAAATAACTGAAATATGGTATTTTAATTTAGAAAGAACTAACCACTCCGAAGAAATAGTATCCATTTTGGCCCGCTATATTTTACCTACAGTTTGCTAACATTTAGTGAAACAGTGTGGCACAGAGGCAAGGACAGTGACTTTAGAGGTCCGAGTACTTTCTTAGCACTGCAATCGCTAGTAGCTCTGTGGCTTCAGCCAAACCATGCGAAGCCCCCAGCCCCCTGTTTTCTCATCTATATAATTTAAATCAGCGGTGCCCAACCTTTTGGCTTCCCTGGGCCACACTGGAAGAAGAACTGTCTTGGGCCACATGTAAACTACGCTAACACTAACGATAGTTGATTGAGCTAAAAAAAAAAAAAGTTGCAGAAACATCTCATAATGTTTTAAGAATTTATGTTGGGTTGCACTCAAAGCCACCCCGGGCCACAGGTTGGACGTGCCTGATTTAAATGACCATTCTTAACCTATCTAACACCCAGGACATTTATAAGGTTCAGGGGAGATGATGTACATACCTGAAAGATATTTGAAAAAACAAAAAACACCACTGCAGTCTACATCCTACAAACTCCATAGCATTCTCCTTTTCTGATTCCAAGGTTATTTACTTTACTTGAGCTAGAGAGCAATTCAGGCTCATTTCATTGGCAGCCTCGAGACCGAGCCTGGGGAGCATGTGTTGCTTCTAAGAACATCCTTCTTGTGAGGTCTCAGCTTGCCTTCACTATTCCCTTTACTGGGCCCCAGGCAGACACTGGTGTTATAATTGTCTTAAATGGTATCCATGCCTCTATTCTCTTGCATGTCTTTGTAGTCAACATCGGAATTAGTGCTTGGTAGGAAAGTCAGTAGGGACAAATCTCAGATGCAAACCAGATAAAGGGAGTCCTAGCTCTGGCTAACTGATGACAAGGCCATTGAATGCCTTGGCAGATGAGCACAACACAGGGACAAGAGAGACTAATAGCAGGCACAGCAGGCCTGGCATGGAGACTGCTGAGAAAGAGGTGGCATCAGAGAAGCTGGGGAATAGGGGAATGGAGACCTGGGTTAGATTCTAGTTCCAGAAGGACAAGATAATGGTACAGATGCATTTCCTGGATCTTGGGTTCCAGATAAGTCCTAAAAAGCAAGTTAAGTGTTTGATGGCTGAAGCTGAATTAAAAGATTGCCACAGATGACCTAGACAGGAAGATGGGAGATGTACCGCCAGGGGATTTTTTGGGGGATCAGAACTATCCCAGAGTTTAGAACTCAGCCTGCAGGTGGTGGTCATGTGTCCTGACCAAGGATTAGAGAAAATGTTGGGACCGGGGACAGGAGCAGGGTCTGTTGATACATTGTAAGTCATTCCCTATTTTCACAGAATACATTTTCCTTCCTCTCTTACAGTGATGCACTGACCTAATAAAAGCCACAAAGAGCTGAATTCAGATCCTAAAAATTTTAATTTTCTTCCTCTTCACGGTACATGTGAGAATTCTTGTTTTTTTTCTACTAGTATTTCCCTATCTACAACTATTAGTGCTGCTATAACTCCAATATTTTCAAACTTATTTAGATGTTTGAAAATAGTTTTTAAAAAGAACCGGTTTTGCATTTGTTCCTTGTATGTTTTGTTTTCCATTTTTTCTTCAAAGTTATTTTGCAAAATGGGATTACGTGGATTTTGTTCAGACAATACTCTTGCTGTATCTCTAGAAACTCCATTTCGTAATCTCAGTGTCTAAATTCACACTCCCCAGTTTCTATCAGGTGTCACAAAACTCTCACCTCACAGATGTCATTTTGGAGTTTTGACACCAAAAAAGCAAAAGATAGCCTCTTGTTAAAAACATTGACATTGCAGGAGAAAAGCCACGAGGTGATGGCTTCGTGAAGGTGTCTAACGGTTATGCAGGGAGAACTCTGTTTTAATGAATGCCATTGCCTGTTTTCCATCCCGTGAGACTATTCTGTGCCCCAAACAGGTTCCTGGTAGTGGGTGCTTTTTGCTACACTGTTCGCACATCCTGAAAAATAGATGCTTCCTCCAATGAAGTGTGGAGACATTAGCTGCATTTTAAATTCAGGAGATAATGCATTTTTTCACTCTTTAATAAATTTCACATATAAATATCAAGCTGATGTATATCAATATGAAAACAAAGAATTTATAAGCTAACTTTTGAGATCTCCCCATATTTAGCCTACACTACAGTAACTTTTGGTCAACCTATGTCTATGAAAAACAGATGCTCACAACGCAATGCCTTTGGATTTTCAGCAGAAAATTAGATTATTGCATTTACTGAGAGAGAGACGATTGATCTTGCAAAAACCAGTTCAACAAGCATAGAACACATGAAAAGAAATTCTGTTAACCCCAAATCTCCTGAAGCATGTCTTTAACTGGGCTTTGGGGATAGTACATGTCTTTCTTTGAAAACATACTCATATCTTACAACATAGGTTTTATGCACGTTTTCTAGAGATAGACAAAGAAGGCAAGTATTAGGGCAGAGTAATATTTTTCTGTGTATAATGTGCTCCTGTGTATAATGCACACCCACATTTTTGGCCCAGACATTCAGGGGAAGAAATCTTTCATTTTAATTTTTTAGTTCAAGTATTTATTTGTTTCTATTTAGGTACTTATTTTTTGTATTATAAAGGAATTTTAGCATTTATTTTTTAACATATTATGGTACAAGAAATTTTATGGAACAAATAAATACAAAACACAAGAACAGATAAAAGTTACAGAAATGTTATGTATAAAATTTTTTTATATAACACAACTGATGATCATATTCCAGGATATTATTTTTCATATGGAAATCATTATTGATTTCTAGAGTTACACTTTTAACTCATAAGCAGAAATAAAAAAATTAAAAATAGTTATATAGATATAGAATTTGTACTACCCATGTATAGTGTGCATCCTTATTTTTCCCTCATTAATTTGGGCAAAAAGTTGTGCATTATACACGGCCAAATATGGAAATAAGGAGATAGCATGGGCTAAATCTGACACACTCTAGGAATGTATCTGTACAACTGTCTGTCTTGTCCATGGATAACACAGCTCTATACGCAGGCATGTGCAGTATCTGTCCCTGAGGCACACCGAGGATTCTGGATGCACACCCAGGGGCACTGGAACCTTACCTTGATGGTAGCCAGGACCACCTCCATTACAGCACACTGTCTCGGCGTCAGGCCCTTGGCATCCTCTCGGATCATGTGCTCCTGCAAAATCATAGGTTTACATTGCTTATAAGACAACCAGTTCCTTTCTTTAACAACTATTTCTGAACGAAATCTGTGTAGTCCAATACACAGACATTTCCTATTTGGAATATCTTCTTTCTATGAACACTTTTTAGATGATTATTTTGTCACATAGTTAATAAATACCCATTTTTTCCAAAAGAAGAAATACTAAATGTTTACTTAAAGAGCAGTACTTTGATTTGTATCTTTTTTTCACTTACAAGTGAATGTTAGAAAAAAAACAGAGAAACCTGAAAACATGTATGTCAAAGCTTTTACACCTTAATTCCTTGTGTTATGCTCTAGAAGACTAAGGAAAGTCAATCATAGAAGGGATTAAAGAGGTGAATTTTAGCCTCTCTAAATTACTACTGATAAAGACTACTTTAAGAATACTACTTCCCATTTATTCTCTTTTCTTAGATCCCCTTAACGCTGAGTCATTACTGGAAAAAGTCCCAAAGAATTACCTGAAGTTCAGTCTGGACATTTTCAATACTTCAAAATCATTTTTCAAAATCATTTTTCAATAGTTTAGAACTGACTTTAGAATTGTTGTCCATATTTTGTTATGGATTTTCCTCAATGATCACTGTGGACTGTCTCATCATTCAAAGATTATTTAGGGAAATGATTTAATACAATAATGATTGAATGCAAAGTTTATTTAGGTAGAAAACTGAATACAACAATAAAGAACATAGAAGTTTGTCTAAGAGAAAATGTTAAAATTTCTGACCTCCTAAATGAATACAATCTTTCCAGGGCTGCCACTATTCTGGGTCAATAAGAACCAACAAATATTTATCGAGTGCTCATTATGTGCCGGTATTGTTCCAGGTGATCGAGACTGTTCTGCAAAGAAAGTCTCTGTCCGCCTGGAACCTGAACTCTAACTTCCATAGATGCCTTTGTGTGAGTGAGAGGAAAGCCCGCGGTCAGCGTACTCCGCTCTGAAAACACAGGTAGGGTTGATGGATCATGGCCTCTCGTCGGTACTAAAAGGTGTCTCCTTCCCCCGGGGCCCCGTGCCACATCAGCACATACGGCTTGGCCAGTAGAACAAGGGCTTTATTTCGACCCGAATTCTCTCCCGATCCAGGCACTCTGCGATTCACAAACCGTGCAGTCACGACGCGTGGCTCCTCCTTCCATTCTAACCCTCATTCTGTTACTTAGTAGTTGCCACGACTCCCACGGAGACCATTTCTGTCTCACTCACTCCTGCAGACTTTCAGTGCCTACCTTAGAAATGATCACCTGCTAGGTACTCAGTATGTTTTTGGTAATTGAACTGTACTTTCTTCATATCTTGTAGGGTCTAATATGCTTATATGAAACCATACTCCTTTCAATGATATTGAAACCATGGTATCATGCTTCATGGATCTATGGTATACACTGCTGCATCTCACTCTATCTTTCTCTGATACAGGGATTTCAACTCACACATCTGAGTCCATTCCATATTTTTCAACAGGAATAGTAAATATCCATTGAGATTCAAAGAGTAATGGAAAATGTTTGCTGAATTAGAGAAATGCTCTAGGGCAAGAAAATACAAATATTTTATATTAAATAAATCTCTCTGGCTTCATCAGTCTTGACTGGCTTTACAATGTGCTCACATTATTTTATAATAGATGCTGATAAATAATATATGTGGTGCTATAGAAAAATATAATTCTTGCTAGAAATAATTTTCTGAGATTTAACAATAACTCATTCAAATAAGGGAGTGTCTGAAAGAGGCTAGCTAGCAATGAGTTATTGTCCAGTGAGTTACTGCTTGCTTGCAGTAAACTTACAGTCTCAGATGTATTTTTATTAACTGGTTTTAATATTTTTTCACCTGTCTATGAAGATGTATTCATTTTTAAAAAATATTTATGACAAATAAATCTGATTTCATTAAATAGTAATAAGTTGGATACACATAATATTCCTATCTATGAAGTTCCAAAAGCATGAGGCAATAAAGAATATGTCAAACTATTGAATAAAACTAGTTTTATGAATTAATCTAAAATCATAGTTCCCTTATTGTTCTAATTTTCTTGATTCTGTGTTCTTTAAATAAGGTTGTTGTTAATATTTCTATATATGATTTCTAAATTTATTCTTTGGCACTATTATTTTAAATAGTAGATCAAACCTGTTTTCAAACTAATATATAAAAAATGTAAAAACCCATTGTTTAAAATGAAACAAACAAACAAACCCCAAAACATTGGTAGTGACATTCTAATAAAATAAGAGAAAATAGCTTTGTGAAATTCTGTTTTTTTTTTTTTTATTAGGGAAAGATTTCCAAGTTTCTGCATAAAATTTTAGAGGCGTTATTGCTCTGCGATTCAAATAATAATTAAATGGGCTAATGATATAAAAATTTAAAAAATCAAGTGTCAGTAATAGAAAAATATGATACAGAATTAAGTAGTTTTCCATCACTTATGGATAAAAAGATCAATTTTTATCTCAGTGTTTATGAAATAAGCCTTTCAGGACATTTTGCTCATAATTTGCTCTTAGTTTATTACAGTCAAAGAACTCATTGAATTGAAGAAATTTGGGGGCTGCAAAGGGACCTAAACCGTTATGTTCTCTGTGGACTCTGATTCATTTTCCCACTTGGCACACATATGCCCTTGGGGGAGCCAGTCTCCCTCCCACACGGAGTTTATCAGATTCCGAAAGGGCTGCATGCACGTCCCAGCTCAGGGTGGGCGCAGGAGTTAGGCCCAATGGCATATGTCACTCCCCAGGCCTGGGTGTGGTGGTGGGCTTGGGAATGCTGATAGCACTCCATTAGCACTGATAAATGTGCCAGTGGACTTTCTTGCATCAATTCTCTACAAGATTTCAAGTTCAAAGATAGTAAACACAGAGCAGAGACAACAGTTTTACAAGCAGGAAGCAAGGTCTGTTACGGTAATACATCAAACAGAACTGAGAGACGGTAACTGGATTCTGTAACGCCGTTTGGGTTCCTAAATCAAGCAGTGATGGAAACCAGAGTCATCCCAGGACGATACAGTTTCATGTAGCAATAAATTCCCTCCCTTCTTATGTTAGCTTGGCTTTCCATTTTCGGAAATGGGAAGATTCTGAGCTGATACAACAATCCATTCAGGACACTGAAGCTCAGGGAGACGCCGGAAGCACGGGCAGGGCCCCTTCTTTTGTAATGAGACGCCAGGCTGTTTCACCTTTATGGTTTTATATGAGACACTTCAACACTGTATAAATCAATTTCTCAAAGTAGAAAATAGAAATTCCAGAGAGGTAATAAGAAGGATAAAAAAGAGACAGAGATCCAAGGTACAAAACATAGTTCGGCAGTGTCGTCTACTTTCCATTCCCTTTGAACTATCGACAGCACTGAATACCTGTAAGAAACGTTAGGTGATGGTTATGCCTTCTAAACGTATTACTGGCTTTCTTTTTTCTCTGAGGAAGGGGACAATGTAGGTGACAAAATAGGACTCTGAACTTACAGGGCACCTATTTTGTCTCAGTAAGGAATCACACAGTCAAATGGATTATCCATCCCCTGCCCTGTACACACAAACACTCCCAGGGAGCCCCACCTCTGCGCTGCCACCCGGGGAGGGGGCCCCTCAGCTCCCTCTGTGAGTGGGAAGTGGTGTCTTCTTTGCAGGTAACATGGACGCTAAAGCATTCATTGTCTCATTTATCCTCACAACAGTCCTATGAACCAAGTGTTAAAACGGTCTGCATTTTACAAAGCCACATCTGAAGATTAAAAAGGTTAAATACTTTGGCTAGTGTCGTCACATAGTTCGAAGCAACTTCGGTAGAGCTGGAACCAAGGTGGTCTGTGTCTGGAACCCATTTCCATGCTATACTACATTCTAATAGGTAGACATGACACAAAAAAACAACAGTATTTTGACTACAGGCACAAAGTTGGCCTATATGTGGTCCACCGATGAATGAATGGATGAAAAAAACATGGTATACGTGTACGGGAATACGATTTGGCCTTTAAAAAGAAAGAAATCCTGACATAGGTGACAATGTGGATGGACCCGGAGGACATTATAAGTTAAATAAGCCAGTCGTAGAAGCACAGAATCTATTTTAAGCTGTCAAGCTCCTATCCTAGAGGGTCAGAAACTGGGGTTCCCTACACAACTGCAGAATCTTGTGAATCGCAAGCAGTAATAGAGGCAGTTAGTCAGCAAATCCTCATTTACAATGGGGTTGAATTTGATGACAAGTTTATTATCTGCTTTGATGCGTTTCATTTTCCACATTAAATTTTTACCTGTAAGACTTCTCTAGACTTCCCTGGATTTCTATGAAGCGTTCCATTTTGCCTTTATACATGCACAGCCTGTTTAGTACATGACAGGAAATAGAGTCTGTAATTTCCCTCAAAAGCAGTAATGCTGAATGCCACAAGACAAAGTAAAACATTCCCAGTTGCCTTACCAATTAGTAAATAATGAGAAATATAGCAGAAACAATAAAAAGGCAAAATTCAGTCCCTAAACTTGGACGTGATTCATCCTCAAAGCAGATTGTGGAAGGACAGACACACATCTTAGCCCTGCTGTGCTAGACATCATTACTGGTAGGAGGATGGTTTCTTGCAGAGCTGTAGGTAATTCATAGCTTTTCACAGAAGCACAGTGATTTTTAAATTCTTATTACCTTCAGTTTGGATAGTTGTCCAAGATCTTTAGCAGCGATGAAAATCATCGGTGGTCCCTAGTGACACAAAAAACAGAGAAAAGACTCAATCTTAAGACCCTTAGTAACAGTCACAGTCGAAATGTGCTCAACAGAGAGTCTGTTTGATGTCCCGATTATATTTCTGACTTATGCCAGATGCCCTTAATTTTACAGATTGGGTCAAAGATATCTAGTACTGCTGGCAGGGTCACTGACCTCACAGGTGTCCCACTTCTGAAAGTCTGAGTTACTGCTAATGTAGCCAGTGTAATGCAGCATGTGGATTAAATCAGGGATCTTTCCATTTTATCACTTTATTTTTATTAGAAGCAACTCCCTTACTCCATCCCTTCCCAAAATAAATCTATGTAATATTTCAAGATAAAGACCTGAAGAAGGTAAAGCTGCTGCTCCTGAAATCTGTGCTAACTCTCAGAGACCTGTCCTGCTGCTAAATGTGACAGGAAAAGTACTAACTTTGGCCAAGTTCATTAGTATCCTAGATTGTATTCACAGTAAGGAAAATCAGCATTCTGGAGTAAAATTCTCCATTTTTAGTTGGAGCCTACATGTATATATTTATCAGGAAATTAAAGACCACGAAGTTTATCAGAACAGCATTCAGCACAGTGCCTAGCACACAGTGGAAGTTTAAAGAACATTTATTGAATGAAGGAATGAAAGAAATAGCTTCATACTTAGAGATTTCATTGCTAGAGAAAACTGAGGTCATGCTAAGTTTTCCTTGGAAAGACCTTATATCAAAACTGAAATGTCATATACAGCTTTTCTGCTATAAAATGTGTTTATGTGTTCTTTAAAAAAACCCTAATCTTCTACAAAACTGTACATTCGAAACAGTAGGGCTTATGGGGAAAATAGCAAAGGGCATCACAAAGTTCACACAATTTTGTTACCAAATAACTGTCACAAACAATAAATCCTGCATTGGGAGACAGCTTAGACAGCTCTCATGTTGCTCGGTGAGGCTGGTGGCTGTCTCAAGGCTAATGCAAAAAAAAATAAAAACCCAAACAAACAACAAAACAATAGAGTACTATTATCAGTTAAGACAATAGCCATACAAGTGAAGCTCTGAGCACAGGGGGGTAGGGTTAGCCTGTCAAGCGTGAGAGCCAAGCAAGGTGCATGTTTCTGAAGAGAAGACCTACTGGCCAGTGAGCCCTTCCCTGATTTTTAAATTAAAAAAAAAAAAAAAGGTGAGGGAATGGAAAGACTCCTCCTTGTGTAGTAGCCAAGCTGAGTGCATTCCTTTTCTCAAATATATAGTGCTTCTATTGTATTCCAGAGCTTTTCACATATGGAAAGTTTCATATAATCCAACCCAATTTCCAGATTATATTGATATCATTCCCCTATTGACCACTTACATGGTTGCTAACTGCTGTTGCAGAGAAGCATTATGTATTGTAGCAGAATAAGGGTGTGTGTGTGTGTGTGTCTGTGTGTGTGTGTGTGTGTGTGAGTGTGAGTGATTTGGCTATCCATATATGTAGGCTATAAATGATAATACCATACATTAATGGTATGAAGTAAAACTCAAAGTCATTTATATTTTATCACCCACTGTCTGGAAGGAAATCAACACAAACATATATATTTTTGCATCTTGGAACATCTTACAAGAAAACATTTTCTATATAATTTCATTGGATAAATATGGACTAGGTGTGCATGATTACTGGTATCAATACATATTTTTGTTTAGTTTACTTTATAATTACTTATTATTTGCATCAACTTGTCTTCCTCACACACAGAAAATTACTCCGTAGCAGGTGCTAGTTTTGATTATGTTTTCCGGTGCTGAGCTCAGGGTGTGAGGACAGAGATACCTGGCACTATGTATCCATTTGACCACTGTATAACTTTGTTGCCAACTGATCTTGCTGGTTCTTTTTTATTTCACTGTGTATGCTACAATCACGTGCTTCAAATCCACTAAAAGGTGTCTCTTCTATTAATCTCCAAGTGGGAAAGGAATAGATGAAAGCAAAATGTGAAGATGAAAAGCTTTCAAATGGCAGTGTTGGATTTATCTTCTTGCACTGTAAGATTTCAGAAAGAAACAAAGTGGGGGTGTTCTATCCTAAATCTGTTTTCCTGTAAAGTAAAATTAAATTTAAAAATTATGTGTATAGACCAGATAACCCTATAAATTGAAATCTGATACATTTTTATCAAGAGATGAAGCTTGACTAATATTGCCACTACTTAAAATTGATTTGTATAGGAAAATGTTATTTGAATGATCATTAAGACAGTATATACCAAACATTTTTCCCCAAATAGATTTAATTAATATTTCCTTTGGGTTAAAACCATTCATTTAAACAAAAAACTAGTAAATGGGCTATTGAAACTATAATCAAACTTTAAATACTTACTGTTTGATCTGTCAGAGGAGGAAGAACAATTTGTTTTTCTATTTTGTTAAGAACTAGCTTCCATAGTTCTTTCAAAACTCTCTTCAGAACTGTTTTCTCACAGATTTTTGCTGAGAGACTTAACCTGAAATACAGTAACACATAAAATCACTTCCAAATCTCATTCAAGGTATCAACTTATTTTATTGATCAGAAATTCACACTTTTCAATACTGAGATTCAAATACCTATATAGGCCTTTATAAACTTCAAAGCTGAATTTCACTTATTGAAAAAAAATACATAATATTAGAACTCTATTTCATCATACTATGCATTAGATAATTATCTAATTGGTAGAAAATAAATTTAGAGTATTTCTTTCTTCAAATTGTTTCCTAAATTGACATCAAGACTCCCAAAGAACATGATTTTCACCCACATTCCCAACTTGCATTTACTCCCTGCCCATGTTCGTGCTTTTGGCCAAACACCAGGGAAACACATCTCCATCACTAGCTAGCACTGAACCAACATAACAGGATGACACAGATGCACATACCTTCACTCAAGAGCCAAGAGTTACCAATTTTATTTATTTATTTTCCAGTTTCATTGAGATATAACTGGCATATAACATTGTATAAGTTTAAGGTATACAAGGGCGATCCAGAAACTATCCAACCATGTAATATGAAAAATAGAGACACTGACGGCTCTGGACAGCCCTCATATAGTGTGAAATGATCACCACAGTGAGTTTAGTTAACACCCATCATTTCACATAGTTATAAATTTTTTTCTTGTGATGAGAACTTTTAAGATCTACTGTCTTTGCAATGGTGAAGTATACACTATTAACTATAGTGTATAACCTGCTGTACATTACACCCTCAGGACTTATTCATCTTATAACTGGAAGCCTGTACCCTTTGATGACCTTCATCCATCACCCCCACCTCTCATCCTGACTCCTGACCTCGGGCAACCACCAGAGTTGCTGTTTCTTTAAGCGCAATCCTTTTAGATTCCAAATTTGCAAGGTTTAATGGGTAAGGAATCTCTTACAAATTCTTTTCATGGTGAGAAAATCATGGTGATATCATCTAGCATTTATATAACACCTCAGTTTAGAAACTTCCTCTGCAGACAGTCCTCATTTATTACTACATCCACTTTAGAAGTCCAAACCAGGCGCAGAGAGGTTTATGGAGCTTGTCCAAGGAAGTGAAGCTTGTAAGTGAAGGCTGAGATTCGGAGTCAGGCTCTCTTCTGCTAGGTTTAGTAGGTCATCCAAAGCCCCATGCTATCCTTGATAAATGTGTTTGTGTAGAAGGCAGAGCAGTATATGAAGACACAGTGCTGCATAAACATTTACTGAAAGTACCATGACAGGAAACTGAACTCTGATGCTTCTTCAAAAAGAATTAATCAAACCTGTTTCACAGAGGGTCAAAGGTAAGTCGTATGTCAGGGTGTGACTCCCTATAGTGCTGCTAAGTACTGTATACACTTTTGGACTCAGAAATTATAACCTGGATTCTGGTTCTGACAGAGACAGAAGTGGCTGTTTTAAATCTTTAAATACATAATTAATATTAGTATTTAAATTAAATTAACTTATTAGCTATGTGACATGTGTGAGGCAAAGGGAGAGACTTCCAAAATACACTGTCATGTAGAAGTATTTCTCCTAACACTTGTATGTGGATATCTAATACAGAGATCAGACAATTAATTTCATGGACTAATCCTAGAAGTGCTGCACACCTCATTGCTGAATATCACTATGGTCATTTTCGAAGTACTCTCCTTGGGACGATATGCCCTGACGCCAGCGCCTAGTCCATGCTTCAAAGCAATTTTGGAACTCTCTGGAATGGCGATCAGAGCTGTCATAGTACCCCAAATCGGACAATTTAAGTTTGCAAACTTGCCCCCATGCACTTACATTGGCAGCATCGTACAAACAACTTAGTAAGGTACAAACAACTTGTTTACACAGCGCTGCCAATATAAGCACATGGTGGTAAGTTTGCAAACTTAATTGTCAGATTTTGAGTATGACAACAGCTCTGATGGCCATTCCAGAGAGTTCCAAAATTGCTTTGAAGAGTGGACTAGGCACTGGCATCAGTGCATATCCTACCAAGGGGAGTGCTTCAAAGGTGACCATAGTGATGACATTCAGCAGTGAGGTATGCAGCACTTTTTCTAGGATGAGTTCGTGAAATTAATTGTCCAACCTAATATAAAATACATGAACATGAGCTCCTTTGGATGAACAGGAGTGTTGGTGACCCCTGAGGCATATCTGTGGAACCCCGTAGCCCTAATAATTTAGAAACCATTGTTTAAGGGTGGCATTTCTAGCCTGCTAGTGGCGACTCATTATCTGTGCATAGGGTAGGAGCCAGCAGGTATGTCAGGGCAGAACAACAGAACCCATACTCAGAGAAATTCCTAGGATGTTTTGAGACACAATAAACCTGCCAGTTTTGTAGCAGATGTGTAATTTCCATTTTTCAAAGGTCTGCATTTAAGAATTGATCTTGTTTTTATGGTCAGCTCATGTACTTTGCATGCTAACTAACCTGCTTAGACTGGAACTTAACAGAAAGGTATAAAGTCATTGACATGTTTGCAGCTCCATGTGGGATTTCTGCCAGCTGGAATTAGAGTTTACAGCTCGTTTTATAGAGTGGTGAGATCTTGGTGGAGAAAATGAAACATAAACAAACAAGATGTCTTACTTACAGAGGCTGCACAAAGACAAAGGGAGCCTATACATTTATAATATAACACAAAAATTTCTAAGGGGACTTTCTCAGAGCCAACTTGAAGACTTTCAGCCATCTATTATTTATTTCAAATAACAGAAAAGAAAAAACCATCAGGGCATCTAACAATTGATGTCTTAATTTAGTTAATCAAATATAACCTATAAAGCATATAGGTTGGAACCTGAGTGGCCTAGATTCGCTGTCCACAGAACCAATTAATCAAAAAAATGTTCCAGTGCTGTGACACTAGCTGGCTATAGATTTGATCAGACTTTAATGACAACCTGCTAGCTTTTCTCCTGCCTTCTGGAATGCCCATCCCTCATATCCATACAGTCAAACCCTATCTACCTTTAAAGACCCAACCCAAATAGAATTTCTACTGATAGTCTGAATAGGAGATTTTAACTTTATACCTTATTGTGTTTATTTGCATACCTTTCTTTTTTCTTTCTTCTTTTAAAAATACTTTTATTGTTAGACATATTAGAATGACATTTGTTAGCAATAATTACATAGGTTCTATGTATACAATTCTACAGTGTATTGTCTATTCATTGCATTATATGTTCACCACCCAGTGTGAGTTCTCTTTCTATCATCTTTTTTCTTTTTTCCTTTTTTTTTTTTGTTCCTAACCTATTGGCTTCTTAAGAATAGAATTAATACCTGACTTATTACAATACCCCCCTAAAAAGTAGCTTTAAGGTTATGTATTCTGAACTAACCCTAAGAATTTCTGCAACTCTTCAGGCCTCATCTAATAATGGTTTCCAAAAATTTTAAATCTCTTTCAGAAAATTTTAAAGCTGATCGATGTTTTTCTATCTTTATATACTGTTTCCTTTTACTAAGAATTAGAAGAAATTCTATAAGTAATATTACAACTGAGCAAATTAAGAATCTAAACGTACTGAGAATAAGGGTCCACCCACTTTATGTAACAGCTCCACTTCACAGATGAGATGAATTCAAGGTTCTTCAGCTCGTAGCTGACAGTATTGCGATAATTTAAAACTTCCTGTGTGCTCCACAACTTTTGGTTACCATATTTATGAAAATACAGTTTTGCTAATGATAAAGGACATAACTCCACACTGCTGGTTAGAGTTTTAAAGGCAGAAGGCATTCCAGTAGGAGTTTTAAGAGAATAGGATTGCTTGGTCCTGCTCCCCATTCACCATCACATTCACGACCAAATAATGGCATGTTTGTGTCATTCAATCCTGTGTTGTTCACAGAAAAAGAGCCTACCATAAGAGAAAAATTTCAGCGTTGTATAGAAAATTAGGTGGTAAGAGTCTACTACATTCAGAGACTAAAGAAATGAAGATGACTTTCTCCCTGTCTTCCTTTCTCCCTTACCTCCCTCCCTGCCTGTCTTCTTTCTGTGACTTCTTTCTCCTACACCCACTTGCCTGCCCACTTCCTGCTAAGCTATCTAATTACCTAACTTCTAGGTATTTCCTCCCAGAGAACAGAAAATAAGCCTTAATTTGTCTGACCAATACTGAAATTAAAGTGGTAAGAACATTAGTCTTACTTATGCAGTAAGATTATAAGCAAAGGGAAATGGGATTATAATAGAAGTCATAAATAGACAGAAGAGGTTTTTTTTCATATATTTTTCTTTGTTTCCTTATCTTTAAAGAAAGGCTATTACATCTTTCTTATTTATCTTATTTCCTTTGGTATTAATTAATTTGCCACAACAATATTAAATGAGGTTACATATATAAACTACCAGTTATAACACTGGTCCCTTGATAGGCATTCAAAATTATTTTTTGCTTTTCTCTTCTACCTTCAGTTCTGGTTTTAAATATTACTGCTGAAGAAATCATGTCTCTGGTTGCTTTAGGTCAATGGTTACCAATTATGGACACATTTTAAAACATAGGTGCTCTGACCCTACTCCAAACTTATGACACTTGAACTTCTAAGGGTAGGAAATGAGCAGAAACATTAAAAAAAAAAAATCAAACAAACCTCTTTGGTTAAGAACACTGTCTTACTTGGTCCTAAAGGCCTCCATTCCCACCTATTCCAACCAACTAGACTGTAATCTCCATGGAGTCAGGGACTTTGCCTCTCTTTTCCATCTCGAACTAATGCCCACAATAAGGTTAGTTAGTACACACAGATAGGCACTCAATCAATAACTACTGAAGGTTAAATTGGGCAGTGATCTACTTGCTTGTGAGCTGAATTAATTCTAGTCACATTCATGCTATTCTATTCCTCAGGTTTCTGACATGAGGTCAGATATTCTAGACTCAATTTGGTCTTTTTAAAAAATCTTTTTTTTCAGTTACAATTGACATTGAATATTATTTTATATTAGTTTCAGGTGTAGAACATAGTGGTTAGACATTCATGCAATTTAAGCAGTGATCCCCCCCCCATTAGTCTAGTACCTACCTGGCACTATAAACAGTTGTTGCAACATGACTATATTCTCTACACTGTACTTTTTATCTCTATGACTATTTTGTAACTTGTATTTCTTCATCTCTTCACCTTTTGGACCCAGATCCCCCAAAATGTGTTAGCTGAGGAGCATGAAATTCTAACCACCATGTGCCTCCCACCAGAATAGCATGCTGTTCAGTTACTAGTGTCTATTTCCTCTCCCTTTTCTTTGTTGTACAAAGACACTCCGGCTTTTCTGCCATCTAGTAATGGCCTAAAAGTGTTTTGCTTTTTAATGAACTAATACATTTCTGTATAATTTTTTAAAGCTGTCTTACATAAAGGAAAACCATTTTTCCCCTTCTATACATATCAGTCAAAAGAGAAAACTGGGAAGAAAACTTACATTTTGTCCAAGAAGTCCATGAGAGGCCTTAATACGATCTCTGCATCCATTGCTGCACTGTTCTTATGAGATGCAGCATTTCCATTTGTTCTCATTTGGTTTAGTTCAAACCCCATCTGTTTTATGCACTCTTCAATGATAAGCTGGAAACTAAAAATAAGGAATACAAATACTAGAATAAAAGCAAGCATTTATGACTTTCTTTGTATCTTTTTAATTCAACCCCAAGGAGATGAATCTATTTTAAATGGTGTGAATTCCCTTGCTCATTAGTTTTCAAACTTGTTCAGCTGGAAAAGTTTTTATTTCAATGAAAGCTTACTGGGAACCTACAATGTAAGCAGATATCAGTGAGGCCCTTCAGGTTGAATGAATTTGAGTGAAGGTTCATTCGACCCCTATCTCTCACAATAACAGTTGAGATGGTCCTCTGAGAATTGTTTGGGGAAATGACTGTTTTGAAAAATAGTTGGCATCTGGGTATACCTCCTTGTCTTGGCTTTTGGGACTCCACCCCTCTTGGCTTTCCTCATACCTCACTGGCTCTCCTTCTCAATGATCTGACCTCTAACCACTTGAGTTCCATTGCCAGATTTAGCAACTAAAAAAGCAGGATTTGCAGGTAATTTGACTTTCAGATAGTGAGTATTTTTTAGTCTAAGTATTTCCCTGGTGATATTTGGGACATATTCATACTAAAATCATACACTGTTTATATGAAATTCAAATTTAATTGAGGATATTTTTTATTTTATCTGAAAAACCTACATTGTAATCTTCTAGGCTCAAACCTTAGACCACTCCATTTCTCCATCAAAAATCACTTCCTTGGCAATCATATCTAGTCTCATGGCTTTCATGCCACCAATATACTCATGATTCCCAAATATACATCTATAGAAATGACTTCTAATGTAAACTCCAGGCTGTTTTATTAAACTACTTAAGTAACCTTTCCTCTTAGAATCCATGTTTCTCTTACACCCAACATCCAATCCATCAGCAAATCTTCATAAAGTATCTTAAATCTGAGAATCTATTTTTCCACAAAGCTCCTATAGACCAACCCACCATTATCTTTCATCTGAACTTGTGTAGTAACTTCCTAAGTTGTCCCTCTGTTCAACCCTCTACAGATACCCCGTTAAAACAGAAAGCAGATCATGCTCCTCTCTTGCTAAATGTCTTCTACGGCTTCCAGATCTGCTTAGAACAAAACCTAGAATACATTTTATGGACTCAGTTAAAGCCAAACACAATCTGATGCTGGAGACCTCCCTGATCTCATTTCTTAAGACTTCTCTCTTGGCTTCATTGTTAGCCCAGAAACAATAGCCTTCCAGTTGTCCTGAGAATTCTCCGTGGACATGCTTATCCCATGGCCACTCTTATGTTCCCTCCCCACGGAATTTCTCATGGATCTGTGGTCTCTCACTTATTTCAGGCATGTGCCAAATATCACCTCCTTAGACAATTCTTCTTGAACACTTAATGTCAAAAGAAATTTCTATCATTCTCCATTCTCTTAAACTTCTTTTTCTAATTACACACTCTATTATTTGACACATTGCGTAGCTTTCATTTATTTGTTTACTGCCTGTTGCTCCAACTAGAAGGTAAGCCCCATGAAGGCAGGGCTTTTTTTCCCTGTGCTACATACCCACACCATGAAATGAGACGTCACGTCCTGCACAAAGAACTTTCTCAAGAAATAATGATTGAATGTATCAATGAACCTCTTTCCTTCCACCCACCCCTATTACGCTCACCACTCTAAGGATTTAAATAAGTCTGTGAAGAGTAATTCCTGGCATTACAGATTTCATTCTTTACGTCCTCACCCCAGTTTTGGTGGTTCTTACCCAAGCAGCAGGACGTCATTAGAGATTTACATAGTGGAGACTCAGCATCACCACCTTTCCTCTGTACTTTCTATTGCTTTTGCATTTCCAACTACAGGATTAATTATAACACATGTGCAGGAAGGCAAGAAAAATACTTAGGAGAATGGGGACAAATGAAAAAAATGAAAACTGGGGAAATGATCGCATCACTAGGTAGTGATGACTAGAAGGAAAGAGTTCACTTTAGTTTTGCAATCAAGTCAGCCTCATCCCTCAGCTCCCTCCACGTACAAAGATTATAGAGTTCCTATTAATTGAGAAGTATTCAAATGTACCAATTCCTCCAATTTTATGTAGAACTTTAGGAATTTTCACTATGTAATGCTTCTGTTATTAAATAGAATATATTTATTTACCAATGTGTGCATGTATTCTACAAATATTTAATACTTATGTGCTAGTCTGTTACTTAGATGCTGACTGAAGACACATCAATGAACAAAACAGATAAAATTTCTTGTTTTTGTTGCACATCTGAGACCTTTTATTTTAGAATTTATATTATGGAAATATTTTAGCCTATTGTCAAATATTTCATTTTTTTAGTCTTTGGTTTTGCTACCTAAATATGGGAAATCTTTGGGTATTTTTCTTGCTCCTGGGCTTTTTAGAACAGGTTTGTAAATGCAGGTCCACTATTTTGAGCATATAGTCAAGGCTCACTTCTACTTCTACCATCATTTTGGCCTGTTACCACCTTTGGCTGCTGACTTCTCTGTGACTTTCTTTACTGTTGACAACATTCTCGTTCCTCTGGACTTGGTATTTGTATTTGGTTCCTTTATCCTTGGATCTCAGCTTGTCCCATGGATGTGGTTCTTGGCTCTCTGCATATTATCTAATTCAATGAAACATCCTCTTTCATGCTCAGGTCCAAAGAAACCCAAATCCATGACCATTTGGGTTTTACCTGGCTGGACCTGTTTTTGGACTTCTGTCAGGTAGTAGTCGTAAAGGAAGATGGGGAGGGCGATGGGGATGATGGCGAAGGTGAGAAACATGGAGTGGTAGTGGTGGTGGAACGTGGATTTAGTGAGGGTAGATGTGGTAGATATTTGGGGCAATAGAAAAGGAAGGTAAATAATGTTGGAAATTTTGAACTAGTTGATTTGCCGGGTCATCAGTAATTCTGTTGAGTGTAGTAATAATCACCCTTGAAATAACTACTTTGTTTTACACTGATTCTCAAATCAGTGTACTGGGGGAAGAGGACAGACTTGAACAGAAGGTATGACACTCAAATTCCAAAAATGTACATCAGACCCATATCATATGGTAAAGTGCCACCGAAAGCCAGATGTGTGGGTGGGATCAGGCACATGGAGGCAGGGTTACCAGTGTTTAAGAGATAATGGCAGTCTATCTTGGCGTTAGTCTGGGGTGTGCCAACACCTGCATTTCATCTAAAACCTTTTGTCTCTATCAATTTTTGGTAAATTCACCTAAAAAATCTTTTTTCTAATCATTTTTAGGTTGAGAAAGTATTTATTAGTCAGCCTGAATAATTTAACAGTTAATAATGGCAGACTCTGTGAGCACCCAAGAATTCAAACACTCACAGTAGAATACCTGTGAAATGTTCCTGAATTCTTTGTTAACTTAATCCAGCCAGCCCCAGGTACCAAATATATCATTAAAAAAATGTAGTGAATTAAAAAAAAACTGCAAAATATGTGTGTAAGCAGAAACGTAAGTGGCTCAAGTTAAAAACAATTTTAAGAACATCTTTAAGATAGCATTGAGGGATATCACTTAGTCTCGGTTCCCAGGTGGGTGCTCGGTGACCATACCAGGAACCCCAGAACCTTGAGATAGGTACTTTGGCTCTGTCCCGGCTTTACTGAAAAATCACCCTACCAGCCACAGATAGCAGAACTATTTAATTGTGGATGTGAACAGCACCAGATGAAATGTTGTTTGGACAATTAATTATATACTTGATTTTTTTAAAGCTCTAGACTGTTAATCTGGACCCTAAAAAGGGTAGATTCAGATGAAAATTATCCAGTGTCACTTTACAGCACAATTGCATTGAGCATTGTAGACTTATCACCAACCCTGTGGGAGTGAGGCAGATCTGGTGAGTTGTGTGGGATATAAAGCCATAGATACAAGAATGCAAGAATTATTCTTTTATAAGCATGACATGTGAGTTATTTATTCCAATAATCCTAGCCCTAATTAAACAAAGTATTAAATTCTTTCCTATGTTAAAAGAATAATGAAGAAATACTCATATATATTGGGAAACCAGGTGTTTCAACATGTAGGTTAGAATAGCAAGCTTCAGATGAATGAAATACGTCAAATGCCTCCTGAGGACACCACTCCTTATTTCATAACTGAAGTTTGCTCTGATTTCTTCAAATCATAACTCAAATTCCACCCTTGTAACCCAAACATCCCACCCACCCCTGCATCTAACAAAATAAAATAGCACAAAATAAAAAATATGTGCTCATAAAGATGACTTGGGTATATTACAGAAAGTAATTTGAATATACTTTTTCTATTTACATTCTAGCTTCTGTTTAGTCATCTGATTCCCCATAAAGTTCCAAACATCCCTAGTTATTCCTGACCTCTTCTTCCCCGCCCCCTACATTTGCTAACTCATTTCTATTTTTGCCTTCCTCAACTGAAGGCCACGGTCTTTGTGCTAACCACGATATAAGTTATAACCGGAATAAAGAGAGGTAAGCCCCAAAAAGCTGATTGGATGCCCCATTGATAAGTGTCACCCCATGTCAGACCCAATCAGCCCCCAAATGTCCGAACAATGTCTGTCTCTCTAACTCCAGGTAAACAAAACCTTCAAATTGCTTACTAACCTCTAGGTGAAATAAAGAGAATAATCCAGGTCAGCTAACACCACACACTAAAAGGCAGAGGGACTGCCCTAGGCTCCGTACAGCAGAGCTGCACCCCACTCAGCACCAGAACTGTGAAGGTGGGCTCCACAAAGACAAACACACCTCTGAGGCTGACTGAGGTGGCGGCTAAGTATGGGATTTTTCATTACTTTGCCTCATTCCTGTATTTGAGAAAAAAAAGTGCAATGCTTTTGGTGTTTTTTTCATTTTAGTGTGTCTGATTTAAAAGTGGCATAACTGATCCATAAATGTTTATTAAGAGATATTTTTTTCAAATCACAATAATAAGTGACTAATGAGTGGAGAGCAAAGAGCTAGCTAGCCCTCACTGTAAGAGTAATTTTTAGTTTCATGTGATAACTGAACACAGTTTAAAGTAGTAAGTCAGGGAGGGTACGCTGTGGCGGCGGGCTAGGCCGAGTTAGCCACAGTGCTGTGTTGCCTAGGGTCGTTAGAGCGTTATTGTGCTCCTGCCTTCGGGTTGTTACAGTGAGGTGCAGGTGGCCCTCAGGCCAGCGGAGCGTGTCTGCTCTGGTTAGCTGGATCCGAGATCTGTGAGCAGCCCCGAGGTCAATCTTCACCCCCACCAACCAGATCGGCCGAACCCACGTGGCTGGGGCACGCACGACGTGTGCTGCCAAGGCCTTCACAACCGCCTGCTGCAAAACGAGGGCGTCAGCTGCAGGGGCGGCGTGGGCAAAGGCCTGGGTGAAGTTCTACAGCCCCACTCAGTGTTTGTAAAGGTCTCTAAAGGTCAGGTTGCAAAGAAGGATGACCTCATCGGTGCATTCGGAACAGATGACCAGGCTGAAATCTGTAAGCAGGTTTTGGCTGCAGGACAGGTACAAGTACCGGATGAAGAACGGCGCACACAGCCGGAGCAGATGTTCAGGGGGACTGCAGCTATGGCAGCCCACGAATGTGAGAACCCTGACACAAAGTGACCATACCCTGTCATCCTTATCAAAAGAACAATGAAGGACATCCACTATTTAGTCAAAACCAATAAGATACAAATCGGCAGGCTTTAGAAGTGATAAAGCAGTTAAAAGTGAAAATGAAGATAGAATGTGTCTCCATGAGACTCTAGTGAAGGAAGGGAAATAGCTGACAGAAACACTCAAGCCACCTATCAAGGTTATAGAAAGTGAGGACTACAGTCACAAGTAGAGATGGTGTGTCTGACTGACCTAGGCTGCTTCAGAGACATTGAGGAGCTAAAAAAAAAAATAGGAGACAAAGGCAAAGGTCCTTTGGAAGTACTCAATTTGAAAGATGAGGAGGAAGGAGATGAGACATTTGAATGACATTCATCAGTCTCTTCAGCCCTTAAACACTTTCGTTTCCCACAGTCCCATTTTTTTTCCTGTGATCTGCCAGGTACTTGCTCAAATAATTTGATGTTTTCCATCTTTGTGTTGAATGTGTACATAAAAAAGTCTTTCCTAATAAGTATTACAATGTGAGGTGAATTTAGTTTTATTTATAAATTGGTGTTTTAGGTAAAAATGAAAAATTCAATCTACAAAGTCCAGAGTAGCATTTTGCTGCTGTCTCATGCTTTTGCAGCCTTCCAAGGGGGAAAGCTATTTGAAGCACCTCTTGGGGATAAAAAGTTAAATTTTGTACATTAAAAGAAGATTAATTTGGGGAGGATGTGTCTGTATGACAAAAAGGAAGTATTTGTTGAAAAAAGAAAACATGTCTTATTTCTACTTAATGAAATGCATGTATCGGGGTAACTCTATCATGGTGTAAAATAAAGCTTAGATGCTGTCTTCTTGATTATTAGAAAAACATATGATGCTGGTACAGGATTTAAGTAATTTTCATTGAATGTGCTGCCATAAACTAGATTATTCTCAATAAAAAGTTATTTATTTCTAATTCTTAAAGTTTTATAATACATGCTAATATAGCTGAAATTATATGTAATCAATAAAACTATTTTGATAAAAAATTGTAAGTCAACATTTATTGAACTAATATTTAAACCAAGTTTTGTTAGAAATGCATGAACCTTTTTAAAGATGTGTTTGCTTTTCTATCTATTTTAACATTTGTCGATGAGACAATGGCTTTTTCCTATGGGACCAAAATGAAGTTTACATAGGATGAACTTCTCTTTCTTTAGAACAATACCTAATAGGCAAGTAAAGATCATTTAAAAAAATAGAGAATACATGCATGTGTCAGCAGTTTCCCATGGAGTAACTGCATTAAGATTCCTAAGCCCTAAAACCTAGAATCCCGACTTAATTCAGTTTTGGGGTTGGAATTCAGTTATTTGGACGTGCGGCCACATTGACAGGTACGGCACGAATGAAGCCCACACTTCCTGCATGTAAAGATTTTCTCCCTTATTTCCTCCCACCCTCTATTCTTTCAGCAGTCAATTCCTAAGCTCCAAACACTAGAAGTGCAAACAAAAAATGAGATATGTTTTCTGCCCTTAAGAAACCTGTAGTCAAGTGAAGAAAACAGGCAAGAAACCAGAGTTTAGAGTAGTGTTGAAAGTGTGATCCAACTAAAGGGTACAGAGCTCTGGGAGCACTTAGTGAGACATTCCGGGAAGATCATTAGGTCATGCAAACTTTCCAGAGGAGGCGAGACTTAGATTCAGTCTCTAAGTTAAACGGATTTAGCCAGTCAGAGGAGAGAAACAGCATCGAAGGCATGATCACTATGAACAGAAACCCAAAGCATGTGGACAGTGACTACGAGGCGACTTACCTTTCACTGTAAGTGATGCTGAGCTCATCCAGAACCCCACTGAGTTTAGCTTGAAGTTCTTTTAGAATAGCACTAGCTTCAGGATCTAGCTGCAGAGAGACCATAACCAATATTACTTAGGAGTTCTGAGAAAACATACCTTTTATTTATACATTTTGATTGTTAAAAGGAAATGTCAAATAACAAAACAAAATTTTTTACTTTCTTTTCTTTTTTTTCTTTGAAATCAAATGCAAAATTTAGGACATTCTAAATAAACCAGAAGAATTTTTATATTTGAAAAAAACTGATTGAAATGCATAACATGCATACAAATAAGAGCTAGACTGCAAAGCCTTTGTTGGTTACAGCAACGAGATGCAAGGCATAACAACACAAGCTTCAGGACATAGGAATAGAAAACCTAACAATACATTAGTTGAATATATGTGTTGCTTCAAAGTACATTTTCATCTTTAATACTTGTTTATGAATAGGCCCATAAAAAATTTAAAAAATCTATACACCTGACATTAATAAAAAAATTTAATTATCCAAGAATTCTAATGTTTCTCTAAAAGTAATAGGCCTGACTACTCTTCCTGGGTATCAATTTGCAAGATTTAAAGTTTCCCATTTTTTTATTTTTTTAAATTTCTTTTTAAATATCTAAGTATTAATAGCTTGAAGCTAAGCTATTGAGCAAATTTTGGATCTAAAGAAAAATAATTAAATGGAGATAACTTTTTTTATGTTTGTTCTTACAGTGCAAACTTGAAAAGCCAATTTTTCTTTTTATCTGATTTCAGTTCTTAATGGTAATCAATATTACAAAGTAAGGTACATTATAAATAAGCAAAAACAAATGAACAAATATATCTATTAACTTAGCAGACTGTTTTTGCAATTAAAGTGAAAGATCAACACCAACTTTACCAGCATTTAGAAAATTTTATACTCATTGTTAGTTATAGTTTTGCACATGAGTTGTTAAAACAGAATGACTTATAATAGATATAGTGTTCCCAGCTGATAGAAATTCATGAAAGTGGAAATCCAGAATATTCTCTGAAATGTAGGCCAATTTTTCTTTGAGTTTCAGAAATTCACTTTTGAACTCTTAGTACCTATAGTTCTTGCACAAGAGGACTGGTCTACTATTAAAAAAGAAGAGAATAAAATAAAGCCAACTTTTGGGAGTACAACGAATTAAAGGAGGACTTAGTATATAAGCATTGGGACCCAAGAAGGACACCAAATACATAGAATACCCAATATAATTTCAAATCCCTGGGAGCCAACCAGGACCAGAAAGTAGTATACAGTGATCCTGTAATCTTCCAACAGCATTTTCCATTATTAAACTCTTAGGGAGAAGAATTATTTATACACCTCAGCCACTGGGTAGCTTTAGGTTGTGTTGATGTGACTAAAAACATTGGATTAGAAACTAAAAAAGTGCATTTGACATCTGATATGTTATTGGTTATATCAAACCAATTCTTGATGTTAATTATGACTCAAATTCAGGTGATTTCAGGAGTGGTTAGTTTCTGCCCTTCTTTTAAAGCCAATATGATTCTTTTGGACTCTTCATATTTTTTTCTGTCTCTATCATCAGATAGGCTCACAACTCTTAACCTATAGACACATAGGCCACCATAACAGATATAGATTTCTCTAGAAGTTGGAAAATTAGAATATCCGTGAGTCCCATACTTTCTGAGAGCTCCATTCAGCTACAACTAGGTGCAAGGCAGTGATTCAGAAAAAAAAAAAATAGGTAATACCTATTTAAAAAGACCTCACATTGATATGCATTTAAACACAGTTAGTCTAATAAACTATAATGCCCCAACCTTTAACCAAGAAAACATATGTAGATTGTCCACCCTGATCATAGGCAGTCGTTCAAGCTGGATGATTTTTTAATATTTTATTGCTATTGTCTAGATCAGTTCTAACCTGATTTCATTTGGATAAAAATGCTGGGGAATAGAGAATGAAAGAGAAGCCCTTTCACACGGTGTTCTTCAGACTCCCCACACCTTGGGAAAACACATGGGGAGGTAGGTTGTAATTCTCCACCCACATGTCTGCCACCTCCAAGAAAGTGGCTCAGACAGTAGCTTCTCTTCAGGAAATGGGGTTGCTTCTAATTTAAAATCTGTATTTTGTTTTCATATTTGTTTGTTATGTACATTGAGATAGTTTGTTCATCTGTTAAGATAATGACCTTAAAATCATAACAAAAAATGGTTAGAAAAGTCAGTTGGATAAAATTATGCTATTTTCTCATAAATTATTTTAATTCACCTTAGATAGTTTGTGAATGGAGATTTCTTATCAAATAATTGGCTGTTACTTGAAAATTTGAAACTGTCAAACTATAGCAATTTAAATATTGGCTGACAGGTTTTATTTCCTGATAGAAGCATGGGTTTCTAAGTAGGTACAGAAGGAATACCTGTAAGCAGGTAAAAAAACGACAACAACAAAAAAAAAAACAAAAATCAAAACAAGAAACAGAAAAATTTTAGCTTTGGTTAAGTATTTGATGTTTATCTGATCCAAATCACACCATTAAATCATTAAAATTGAAATAGTAATTTTGAGGTCAATATTCAAATTGCAGGTTTTTGCAATAGTAACAGCTATAAATATAATTTATCTAATTATAAAACAATCTTTTTAAGCAGGAATTTTACCAATTGTTGACTTCTTCTTTATATGACCAAAAGAGGAAATTATCCTTATTCCTACTAATGCCCTAAACTTTCTAAGAAGTAATAATTTGGGCTTTTAGAGTTCATTGCCTGAATTACCAAAAAGTGTATATTACAAAATACTGGCAACTTTGGAAAGGTAAAAGCTATCTAAATTTTTTTTCACAAAGGTTAAATCTTAGCCAAGTTCTATAAGTAATATCAAACATCAAAATTAACTTGTCATTTTTGTTTTATTGAGTTATTATTAAAAGCCAAAAAAGAAAAATTTTCAAGCATTCAAAAGTCAGTGAACGTGTTTATTCTAAATTAGACACAAATAGCATGTCTCCCTAAACTACTTAATTGGCTGACAAAAAAAAAACAATGAATGGCTCCATGTAAAGAGGCATATACTCAATGAATATGTAAGAATACTGAAACAAATTCTAAATTTACAGTAAAGCTTTCAAAAGAGATTTTATCCAGACTCTATGAAAGGTTTGGAAATACCAAAATCTAGGCTAGTAAAGTGTGGTTCTAATGACCAGAATGAACCTTAGTCATATACACGATCTGAAGTTTTACACCATTAAGGTATTTTATACCATTGCGTTATGCCAGTAGCTGCTATGGTAATATAAATGACTTGTCTGGAAGAGACAGCTAAGAGACAAAGCATTTTTAAGTTGTTTTTCCTTAAGGCTTTAAAAAGACAATTCACTTATTACTTCCTTTTGCAAATCTTCCCCCAAATATTGCTTGCCCCAGGCCATTAGTTAGTAGCTTTACCTTCTGCACTATGCTTTTTACTATTACTGACTATGTAACATTCTGTTATAACTGTTCTCTTATACATCTGTATCTTGCATGGTGGAACTGTCTTACTTAGCTTTCTGTTGAGGCATCTGTCCCAGTGCCATGCATGCTTAGACATTTACCTAGTATCTGAGGAAGGAGGTAAAGGCAGGAGAAAGCATGGGCAGATTCCCTCAAGGAAATCCTGATACCCAAATACTTCTCCTTGGAATGATGTTTTGCGTTAATTATTCATACAATACTTTTGCATTTGAAATCTTTCATTCCTTAGCAACCATATATTCTGCAGTTACCTACTTAGTCCTGATTTCAAATGTTTGTCTCATTGCCAGACCACGTCAGATTATGTCCTGATATTTGTTTGGTTCCAAAAATATCACTACCATGTTCATACTGCAAGCTTGTTTTCCAACACGGAGTTTTTCCCTAGGGGACCTGAAGCAGAGTACATGTTATTCCAGACTCTTACAACAGCAACTGCTAAACCAGCCATCAAGGTCTTGCTAGATGTAACTAGTGGGTTGAAAGTGGGATTTAAACTCTCTTGATCACTCAATACAAACTCAAAAAAAAAAAAAAAAACCAAAAAAAAAAAAACAAAAAAAACAAAAAATGAGTTTATGTGAAAGAAGGATCTTCATTTCTTTGCCACAGTGTTTATTACTATCTCACATTCTTTCTCTTTTCTACAGGCTACTAGTTTGCCTTTCCTCATGGTCAGCTCATCAGTGTTAGGGTTCCATTATTTGTTCATCTAAAAAAGTGCAGATCAGAGAGGAAGATCTCCCCTCACCGTCATCTTCACAGAGCCCAAAATGTGATCATTAGTCTGGTGGGTTTCATATCCTCCTCAAGATCTCTACAGAAAATCTTTTAATAAATGCTAACTGAACCACTATTTCGATGAGAGAGAAGCCCCATTTCTAAGAAAAAAATGTTGTTCAACTTGAGCTCTTGGTTCTTTCTTTTGGATTTTGTTTCATCAAATATCCCTTTCTATCTTCCATCCCACCATCATTATTTTTATTATTCCATACTAAAACTGTGCTCAAATAACATTTATTTAAAAATGAAAAACAGGATAACAAAAGAAAAAAAAAACCTAACTTATTTGAAACTATTTTCTCATTGACATCTGGCTAATATCTTTGTTACTCTTCAAGTTGCTTAAAACCTAAGTAAAAGAATTGTTGCCTCACAGCCTCTCTCTTAAATATTCATTAAGTCCTTGCAGTGTGGTTTCTGCTCTAGATACTCCACTGAAGTGGTCACATATAGGTCGCCAATGATCTCCTAATTACTAAATCCAATGACTTTATTTATTCTACTCAGCCTGCATTCATACCATTGTTTCCTCTATTTCTCAAGCTCTTTATTTCCTTGTTTCTCTGGAGACTATCTTCTCCTAGCACTTCTGTTTTCCTGCCCATGATTTCTCCATCTCTTTTGTTGACTTCTCTTTCTCTGACTATCCTTAAAGATTAATGTCCTTCAGTTTTCCCTTCCCAGTCCTTTTCTTTTCACTCTATATTTTCTTCTTGAGCAATCATATGAACTCTTATGGCATCGACTATTGCTAATGACCTCCAAATCAGTTATCTTCTACAGCTTTGATGAATGCCTGAGCATCATGTCTATATTCCTATGTGCCTTTTCCATTTTGATGACTTCAAACTCAACATATCAAAGAGTGAAATTTATTAATATCACCTGCCAATTCTTCACTTGTCTTATTGTCTCTGGTTTGATTGATAGCATCATTTGTTTAAGGCAGAACTGTGAAAGTCATCTTTGACTCCTTTGTTTCTTCCTTCCACATTCATTTTGATACCAAATACGATTGATAGTATCTTGAAATGTTTTTTCCATCTGTTATATCCTCATTTGCTGATGCAGAATTTTTCTCATCCAGAGTATACTGCAATCATCTCCAAGTTATGTTCCTGTTCTTGTTTTCCCTCTTCTATTCGTCTCCTAACTGTTCCTAGAGTTGGTTTAATAAAGCTCCAATCTGATCATGGCAGGTGCTGGCTTTCAACCAGAGAAGTACTTCAAGCAATTTCTTACAATCTTGTCTGAGCTCTTGCTATTTGTTTTATTTTGAAAGGATCACTCTCTCTAACCCTTCTATTTGACCAAAAATTAATTCATCCTAAAATACCTGGTTTAATGTTTTAAAAATATATGATTGAGAAATCAATGGAAATTCCCTTGTGAATCCAGCAGCAAGTTACTTCACATGAACTAAACTGCTTTGTGAGCTACGGTGTTCAGCATGTGTCATGTGTCACATTGTCAGAAATAAAAAGAACGCATGGTCCTCGGTACTGCAAATAACACACTCCAGCTCTGCCAAAGCTGCCCTGTTTTTTGTTTCTTTTCTAAATTCTTTGAGGAGAGACCTTCCCCAAGAACTTGTAAGAACATTTTCAGAGACAGACTATGGCATTTTCTACATGCTATTCAGATTTGAATGAACTGTCATAGCAGAAGTATCCATTCTATAAATTCATGCTTCTAATTTCTCAGTTTCAGAAAGTGTAAGAACATCAGTAGCTGTCTCTCTTCCCAACTAAAGACAGTATGTAGTCAATCCCACTGTCATGGGCTTCAGGTCAATCAAATGCCTTTGAGACTAAGTTAGGCTCCTCAGCACAGACAACTAAAAAACATCACCTTATCTTTTATATTCATTCAATATCTTTTACAATTGATTCAGTATCTTTTATAATTTCTTCAACATAGTTTTGATTTAATGACTGTGAGCCCTGTCCAAAAACAAATCCAGCCATCAATGCCTCTATTTTTCATATTACATGGCTGGATACTTTCTAGATAGCCCCTGTATATGAGAAATTATGAATTTTTCTGTTCTATTTCTCTAAACTTTTAGAAAATTTTATCTTTAAGCTTCATGAGAGTAAAATGGCATTCTTTTCTCTTAAATACCTTTTCCCCTTTTCACCCAAAACACATAACGCTATCCTTTTACTCTATGGATTGCTATCAAGGTCCTTGTCCTTGGAACCATAGGATTTCAGAACTAAAATCAACTTCAGAAACTATAGTTAAATTCCCTCTATTTTATAGTTGGGAAAAACCAAGGCCTACATAATATCCCATGTCATATGACATATTTTGAGGCCACGTGAATATTGAAAAGCAGCACTCTAAAAATCTACAATATTTTAAGAAAATTTCTTCCAAAAATAGTCATGAAAAAACAAACAAACAGATCTGATAACTTGACTGGGGAGAAATTAAGGGATTATTAGCTCCATCTATTGGCTGACTAACTGAAACTGGACAGAGTAGGGATCAGTCAGGAATAGAAGAAATGAGACACAAAACACACCATTCTGCAAGTAGGAGGAGAGGGAGGATTGGCTGGATTAAATATTTACCAGTTTCTGCACTGATATATGGTTTGTTAAGGCATGCACAAACGATCAAAGGGGGGTCACAGCAAGACAGAACAGGTCTAGTACAGAACATGGCAGTTGAACTCTATTTCTCTCCCTTCTGGCTGCGGCACGTATTACCTCTCGAGTTTTCTTAGTATTGAGAGAGAGGTTGGTTTAAAAAGAGACCTGGCAACACAAGAATGACCCTGTGATCTCTCTGGATCACTCTAGGAATTGAGGTTAACAAAGGGCACCTCTCTGGGTCAATATATCATTTCGACATGGATCAGCCACCCAGAAACCTCTCAGTCTCCTAGGCAGCATCCTTTTCTTAATTTCACAAGCTGAGCAGTGTGTTGAACTTGATGTGGTAGTAGTTGTAGAGCCTTAATCATATTTATTAAACTACCTCAATGCAATTTGCCCTTTTGGCCCTCATTATTCTCTTAATTTTCTATTAAGTTCAGTTTGTTAATTCTAATTGCAGAGATGGTTAGGAGGAGAAAGAAGTCAGGCAATATGTGCAGGCTGCCAAAATAAAAGGTCAGCACTTTAAACATTCAGTCCTCCATGTAATCTGCTGTCATTCAGCCAAATGGCATCTCACCTTTGAGATTTACTTACACAATAAGAGCCTGAGGGTTTAAGTTTATTCTTTGAATTGCTGTGGGATAAGATACAACAAATAAAACTTTCATTTGAAGTAACTTTCAAGTTTGAAAAGTACTGGAGGGTTCCCTCCCAAACCCTCCCTCTTTAATTATTCTGGCTCTCCTAATAAACCTGGAGTTCTTCATCTTAGTAATTACTGTATCTCTGTTGTCTAGTAAAATTTATAGCTCATAATAGTTGCTCAGTAAATAAATGTGCTGAACGAATTAATGAAGGAGTAAATTCTGTCTTCATGTTCAAAGTCCATCCTGAGGGTAAAAGATACTTAATGTGGTCCAGGCAGGACAGACGGCATTTAGCTCTTTCAATGGGTGCTAAAAGGGATCTCTGCTCTAATTGTTACAAAGTCTTACTCTTCGTAAGCTCCTTGAGGCCCAAGACATTCATTTTTAAATCTGTTCTTATCTCAACTCCTGTTCCTTAGAGAAACAATAAATAGAAGTAGGTAACACTAGACACTTCAATTATATTCCAGATTCCTTAACCTTGTTCAGGAAAGGTTATTACAATTGGATGAGTCCAGAGATTCAATTCTTTTTGAGACATAGCAATAAGAATAACATTATTGTTATATCTAATTAGTCTGCTTTGTGGTCAGCCGAATGAAAGCATTTAGCTAAGTAAACAAAACGCCCTATTTACCCTAAATGTCTTAATACTGGCTAACTGCTAGAATGTGAAGTACTGTTAATAGATTAGCAGGCCTAAGGATAACTGTGGATTCTACTATTCAAGATGATTGCTTCAGCACAATATTGTGAAGGAGTAAATGCATCTTCTGCTTACACAGCACAGTTACAATGCTTTGAAATCAATTACTACCTTACAAGTTGCATGGTGTTTCATAACTAATTTATGACTTCCTGAAAAGAAATTAAATTTTGGATTCTGTGATTTTCTTTTTCATGTACTTGCACAAATTAGGTTGTAGATCAAGGAAATGCAACTAAGTCCTTTCCATAGAATGAAGCAATATGCATTTAAGAAAAAAAGAATACACCCTAGGTATTTATTCACAATTGATATGTACTGAAAATATACTCATGAAATAATTAAGCTAGTAATATAACCCAAAATATCTATAGCTGTTTTACTTTTGAGCTATTTGAGCTTTTATAGGATAATAATGCAATTACAGACCAATGAATAAAAATCACTACCTGGTATCCTGATAATCATTTTGTTGTTACTGCATTATAAAGGGACAGGTAATACACTATGGGGATTGTAGTAATAAATACCGTAACTTCTACCTCAAGAAAGTCTATACCATGAGTTGGCTATTTATGTGTTTTAGTATAGTGATTCCAAAACTGTATGCACATAAAAAAATCACTTGGGATGCTTATTAAAAAATAGACTCTGGGCCTCATTCCTAAAGTTCACGTTTGCTTCAGGATTTGTGTGACATTTTTTCCTTCTTTTAAATAATTCTCTAGAGTAGTCAGAGAGTTGTTATGCCAAAACATGCTCTTAATTTGTATGCAGGGAAGCGTGATAGAAAATTATTTTATAGGAGAAATAATTTAGTGGTTTGCTCTTCCTTTTAATTATTCTTTTTTCCCAAATAGGGCATTGGAAAAGTTATGTTGCCCCTATGGCTCACAGGACACTGTGCATGCAGCTATTAACAGTGACTGCTCATGTGACTGCTTTGGAAAGCATTGCCAAAGCTTCACCCCAAGGCTGTCAACGCGTTAGGCAATGTTTCCATCTTGGATTCCATACAAAGAGTAGATTTTTCCACCAAACAAAGGTTTTAAACATTCTTCCCAGAGTGCAAAGAGACTGATCCTGCAAAGAAAGAGCAGCTGTCTCAAACGTAATTGGGTTAACACAACTGAGAGCTACAGCATCATGCAACCAGGCCTGCAAGTGGCCAGCACTTTGCAGACAGTATTACAGGCAAGCAACACCATTGTTAGAAGCCAAACAGAGAAAGCACATGGCATTAAAAACTATTTTGAACAAGTGCACAAGCAATCATTTGCTAATTATATTTTTGTAGCAAGAACTGCACATCCTAGCACACAGATGGGGACAAGATAAAAAGTAACTCCTGAAAGAAAGGGAAGATCTAAGTTGGAAAGTTTCCCTTAGCAATACCAGTCAAGGTTTTAAAACCAGATCCACATGAACAAAAACTAGTATACATTTGTATTACCTTTAAAGGCCATTGAAAAAGCTCATTTTAAGTGCTATCCATACTTTTCGCACCAAAGGGTGAACCCTGTCATTCTAAGTAAAATCTTTTCATCTCTAGAAAAGCCCGGAGTTATAGAACTGCCAATTAGATACTGTCATTTATAGATAACTGGGTTGGAAGGGCTCTGCCTATTATTCTGAGGTTCTGGTGCCTTAGAGGAGGCTAAGTGTAGCAGCTAGCAACTCTATCATGATTCTGTGTTAATGATAATGCTTCTTTCTGTCTGTGAGGCTGCATGTTACAATCAGACGTGGATTCAGGTCTTGCTTCCTTCTGACACCTCATTAACTAACCCCTGTGCAATGCTGACTGGGGCAGCCGAAAGCTTTTCCTTAGCAGATGACAAGAGATAAGAATGGAAAAGAATTAGAGAAATGTGCATAGAAAGGGGGGAGGCAGGAGAACACAAAAGAGACTAAAGAGAAGGAAGAAGGGGGTGAAAAATATTTAAAGTAGAAAAGAAAGGATCTAGGTTCCATGCTGACTAACAAATTACATTGTTAGAAGCTGAATATTTATTTATTAATACTTGAATTTTCCCTTTGAATTATGTGTGAGTTTAGCAGTTGACACTGCAAGAGTTATAAAGGGAGAAGGCACCAAGCTCAGTATTTCCGTTTTCATTATGTGTACTTTCTCTAGTAAGAAGAATTCTGCGATGTAGCCACAGATTTGCTCCCAAATGTGAAACCTATACAACTGAAGCTGGAGGTTGTATCTGAAATAATGAATCCATTTTGATTGGTTGAACAAGCCATCCTGTAACTTTTCTGGTTAGTGAGTGGTTTGGTCCACACAGTTTCTTTTAAGTACAAATATGGTTTGTCTGGTTAATATGCAGCTTAACAATATGTCACTCACATTAAAGTTCAACCACCAAGAGTAATAAAATGGTAGTAGTAGGAGGAGAAGTTTCTGGAAATACGGCATTTTAAATGTAACTTCATCCATAAATTAGTGTTCTTTAATATTCACGAAAAGGAGATAGAATTTCCCACAAGAAATCAGTAATTTCTTCACTACTTTTCAAAACAGTAAGTGGACTTAGTCTGAATATAAAACATCAAAGGGAACTTCCAGTTATGATCCCCAAATGTCTACACTCACCTAATTCAGCAAAAAAGCTCTAAAAGTGAGACTGATGCTTTCAAACCACACAAAACCAATAACACACTTTGGGGAATTGAGCTTTATTTTATTCAAGTCAGATGGAGACTGTAGTGGCTGTAGAGCTCATCAAAGCTCGTTTTTGAAGGGTGCAGCTTCCCGCGTGTACCCGAGTGCTTCTCAATTGCAGGGTGCTAAATAGTGAGGTTGCTTTTCGAAAAACTGAGGCTTGAGGATGACGCAAAAGACACTGGGGAAGAAAAAAATGTATAACTGTCTCCTTTGAGTCAACCTCACGTGTGAAGAGGCCCATTCTCAGAAGAAGCATTTTTGGCCTTATACATTTAGAAATAAAAAGGATCTTTGCTTTGAAATCCAACCTAGTTTTACATATATCTCATACACTTAACAAAATAAGGAACAATGTAGGTAAAATGCTAAACAGAAATCCCCCCATGTTCTAGCTGCCTTTGGGATTGTTTTATGGAGGGGGTGATGGTGGGAGAACGCCAGCCGATGACCTTGCCTCTCAGCCTCGTCTCCAGTCCTTAATTCCCAGATGCTCATCTTGGTCTGTGAAAGGAAAGACTGTGGCAGCAGGAGGAGGCAGGTGCATGGCTAGTATTTACTGTTTGCCTGAAGCAAACCAGCAAATGGGAATCTGTGGGAAGTGCAATGGTCTTTAGGTTTGGGGGTGGGGGGAATCAGCCAGGTAAAGGATAAGATGCTTACTATCACCAACCTCATAAAAGAATCTTTCTCCTTCCTTCTTCTGCTCATGGAATTGCAAGTCAGAGACATTGAACAAAGACACGACACATTACAGACACAGCACACAAGGCATTTTTAGATGTGAACAATAAAGTCACCAATACATCAAAAAACCACCAGCGCCACAAAACACGTTTCAGAACAAGCATTGATATCAAGTTGACATTGCACAATACAGTTAAAAAGTCTGCAGTTTGTGGAACTTTACAGATCATTAGCATATGCATATTTAGTTCTGTATGTATATGGCTGCACATATTCACAACAGTCTATTGACCATCTCCCTCCTCCCATTCACATTTCTAATGTACTTACTAAAGTATTCTGTTGTGGACATAATCACCTTAGTTGTTAATGGAGTTTTAGATTATTATCACTTCCTTTGCTTTAGCTAAATCATGTAGAACTTGATTATGAAATCTTCCATAGTAAAGAGATATGCTGCTAATGATCTCTAAGTAGGTATTTGGGAAATAGAGATGTTGAAAACATACTCACCTCTTTCCCTCCCATAGATTCAAACATTTTTTCCAACTGGACCCGCAACTGTTGAATATTGTTCATCAATATACAGGGCTTTAAATAGAATAAACAGAAAAAAAAGTGTGAAAATCCTTTATACACTAAATTATTGAATGAGTTTACTCTAAATGTAATAGTATACACAAGTACCACTGAAGTCCTATTACATTTAGCAAATAGAGTAGTTTTGCTACTTTAAGATTATGCTTTTTAACAGTTAAGAATGGAAGGAGGAAAATATAATGGCCACTTTGAAGAATAAAATTTACTAATATACTCAGGCAAGAAACCATAGAAGACAGTACTAAAGTTTCTTTTATTCTTAACATTCATGGCATTCTATGTTTAGAAATTAATCAAATTCTGTTTCTAAAAGATTTATTATAAGAAAAACAGATTAGTTGACATTTTTGTTATCTCACTTAAAAAAATAATACCATCTGAATTTTTAAAAATCCAAGAAAATTTTAAAAAGGACAGAAACACCTTAGATGGACTCTCTTTAGCTACAGATACAGTCCGCACGTTGGAACGGAAGGCCCATCTTGACCGGCTCTGCTCACCTCCATCTATCACACTACGCCTAACTCTCCGCTCTCAGCTCATTCCCTTCCAATCGCGACACTTTCCAGATGCTGTGACTTGCCTTAGCGTGTGGCCTCCTCACCTAGGAGCTTTGCCTACTTGGATTAGATCTATCATTCAGGTCACAGCCTTCTCTTTTCTAGATTGCATCCTTTCGCTACTCACTTGACATTTGTTTCACTTTACACTTGAGTGGCTAGCTGACCTTAAATGCGCTGTACATGCCACTGTTTTTCTCTGCTTCTTCTCCTCAGAGTACTGCACAGAGCCTTACACTTGCTTACACAATGTTTCTTGACTTAACTGTTTCCAAGGAGGTAGAAATATAACAATAGTATAAAGATGCAAAGCTTTGTGAAAGGACTAGATGTGACATTAGAATAGTAGAAATTAATTTATAACTGGAAAGTAAAATTCAGAATAGTTTTGGAATAAATTTATATTTGCTGCATTCTAATTGCAAAGAGCCAGTAGATCAATGGAAAGGAAAACAAGAGAGAAAGGAAAATGGATATATCCTCCAAGTTGCTGGGAAATAAGCCAATAATGAATCAGAGAGAGGCCTGCAAAGGACTTACAGGACATCAGAGAGATGTTAGCTCTCATCAGTGGTGAGAATTTATTATTGCTCTAACCGCATTACAGACCTTTGCAGACTTTCTACTTGATTCTTAAAGTGACCACATCCTTTGATTTATGAAACATTTTAAAACTCCTATTCTGTTTCCTTGATTATAATCACTTAAATATTTTATCTCTTTAAACACAGATATCTACTTATTTCCCACAGATGCTGTTCAGTCAGCTGAACCACATATTCCACAAACGATTTTGATCCCCTGCCATGATTGAGAGCCACTCGCTCTAGGCTTAGTCCTTTCCTTAGCATATGTGGTCAAACTTTCAGGGGAGTCAATATTTTGACCTGAAGTCAACAAACAGACAACAGAGGTTTTCCACTAGGGAATAAAGTTATTTTTATTTTTAATTTAATTTTATTTTTTCTTAGAGGGAAGACCTTCTCAGATTTGGGCAATCCCACCAGGAAGGAAATTAAAATCAAAATAAGACCATGACTCTTAAAGAGAAGCAAGATGACGACCTGGGTTTTATCTTCCTGTTCCCTGTGGGTATGTTACTTTGGTAGAGTTGTCT
Organism: Lyroderma lyra; assembly: GCA_004026885.1. NCBI lineage: Eukaryota > Metazoa > Chordata > Mammalia > Chiroptera > Megadermatidae > Lyroderma > Lyroderma lyra. The sequence goes on from PVJL010000418.1 coordinate 382,763, forward strand.
ATGACTATTTCATATTAACATTAAAACTTATATTTTTTGTACATATAATTGTGCCCTAGTACCAGTTTTATAAATAAAAATTCAACTTCTGGATATGATAACTTCTAATGAAAAAGAGCTTCTAAGAAATAAAATGAACACAGACACCTGGGCTCACTTGGCATGGACTGTTACTGACCCCAGCCAGGTAAAGTCACAGAGAAAAAAAGAGGTGCCATTATCCAGAGGCAGATAAAAGGAAATATGAGACTTTCCTCTTGGATTCAGCTTTCCCTGAATTTGAGATGTCCAAATTTCAATTTTATTGAATCAATTTCTCAATAAAATTGATAAATTGAGAGTTGAACTACACAAATCTACCTTAAACCTAATCATGAAATAGCTTTTACTTTAAATACCTCTATAGTAAATGAAACAAACAAACAAACAAACAAACAAGAAACATCAACCATTAAAGGGACCATTAACTTCATTCAGTATATCATTTGGTGATGAGTTAAGTCAGATAATGTAACCTGTATCTAACGTCAGGTTGGAATCTTTTAATTTGTATAATTTGGCTTTCCCCCTAAATTATCAAAATGCATTTCATTTTATCTAAATCTGGACCGAAGTTGGGAAAATAAAATACAATGACGATGAAAGTTACTTCTGTTCAGACTACGGCTATTTCTATGTGACCAAAGTATGATTCTGAGTTGAAAGTGATTTTTTTAAAAAAGATTCAAAATCAAGTAATTTTGATTTAGATAATGTTGCTTTGCTATATTTTGGAATGTGGGAAAATGGATTACAAAACTTCTGACACATTTCCAATTTAAAATATCACAATAGAGAAAAAGTGTTTGTGCCATAGACATTTTGTGTAGCTGCTGTCTCTAATTCTGACCTCTGAAAAAGTAAATGTTATGGCCATCTCTTAAAAGAAATTTCTCTCACTTTTAAGTGTCTAGCTCAATTTGCAGATGAAATAGGTATATTGCCATGCATATACTGAGCAAAGAAAAAATGTTTCACTGATCTTGATATTGAAATCAATCTGTACCAATAATTACATGTAGACACAAATGTACAAAAATACGTTCTTTAATTTGTCTCAGCTGAAAGCATACATGAAGAAACTAATTGATATTCTTTCATTGAAAAGCTAAAATGATAACTTGGCATTTGAGTCAGACTCTAAGACTGGTCAAGATATCAGCAATTAGGGAGAAAAAGCATTGAGGAAGGTAAAGTAAGTTCCTGTGCAAGGTGGTTTTATTATTCTTTATAAAAAACTGATTTTAAAAAGTATAAAATATACAGAAAAATTCAGAGAATAATACAATGAACACTGATTTATTACCATTTTCTCTTTTTAAAAGTTAAAATATATTCTAGAACATTAACACAGTGGAAGTTGGTAGGGGCCCTTGAAGGGTAATTTTTATTTCAGAATGACAGGAATGAGCCTTGGTAATTCATAGTCATTTCTGAAAATCATCAATTTGGCTATCATAATAAAGTCAGAATCTTTTCTGAAATTACTAGAACTATTTTTATTTTCAGTATGTTACTTTTCAACGGTATTATCCTTTATTTAGAAATATGCACTTTTGAAAAATAAATACTCCCTCTTGCCTATTAGAGTATTTATAATTAATGGCAATTTGAGGTATCTGCTGAGATACTGAGAGTTTTAATACAATTCCTGGGCAGCTTATTAATTGAAAAGAAAGAAGACTCTTCTGGGACCCTCGAGAACCATTAGGACTGACTCACCTTAATGAGCTGTCAGTGAGAGGTCAATGGGGTTTCAGAAGAAGACTAGTAGCTTTCTTCAGAATTCTCTTTTAGACTTGCCTGATAGTACTGGTTTTTTTGAGGAAAAAAAATGGTTTTCCTCTTTAAAACAACTGTACTTTTTTCAGTGCTGTTCTTTTATTCCTATAATTTTACCAACATATTTCTCTCATGTTACATTGATAAATAAGAAAGATTTCACCTTTCACCATAAAATAATGTATTATACCAACCACTTTAGTTTACCTTGCTTGTCTTTATACCTTCTATTGATTAAATTGCAATACTGGTTTGGGTTTTACAAACATTCTCGATCATCCAAAAAAATAAATAAATAAAAGGCTGAATTAATAATTCAGGGTAAAAGTCAGCAAGCGTCATTTCTTACGTTAACAATCCTTAATGTATTTGAAAACTGAAAGACTAAATTATACTCATTTTCATACTGGCATAACACTCAACTAATTAATGCAAGCACTAAACTTTTTAACTCCCTAGTTCTCACCTCCAGTGTTTTACAATAATGTGGGTTTTCAATGATCTATGTCTTGTTCTTTATGGTCATGGAACACTGCGAGTTGCATGGCATTCAGATGCTCAACCTTTTCTATGAGTTCTGTACTATACCCAGTTCATGACCACTAGAGAGGTTTCCTAACAACTTCTTGAGATCTCTCTTTCCTATCATCCTTTATAAAAGCAGAAAGAAAATTTCCCTTGCTTACTTATTAGTTGGAAGATGTGAATCTCAACTGAGGAATACTTGAAAGCAGAGACATTTTTACTTACCACATTTTCCTTATCACAGTACCAACTGAAATCACTTGATAAAATTGCAGCATACTGAAGCAGTACTTTATTGATAGTCTGGGAAAAAAAATGTATCCAGGTAAGTACATAGTATTATAGATGCACCGTAGAGGTTAATATTAATCAGGCAAAGTTTTCATGTCTTTTTCAACATTTTATAAGCAGTAATTAAACATACACCCTTGCCAAAAAATGATCTCAATTAAACTGTCATATTTAGATGACAGTTTGTCATATTTTTGAGTATATTGGCAGATATTCAGAGATCCACTCCATTTTAATACAATGTGCTCCATCACAAAATTCTTCATTTCTAACTTTACTAAATATTCTGAAGATGCACCAACTATTTTGTGTCAACCTCCTCTATGTTTGAATACTTATTAACTAATGACCACTAATACTCTCTCTTTCTCCTTTTTTCTGAATAAGTGACATCTTATTGTTATTATTATTATTGTTTCTTTGAATGACCTCTCTTGGTTTCTATTCCTAGCCTTGCATACACACATACCGTGCCGAAATTCTTTGGAGTTGTCATTTCCTCAACTTTCACCAGTGTCCCTAATACCTTGTTGTAAGTGGGATCAAAGCATTTCTGTATGTGTGTAATACTTAGCAATGAATATTTTAAATGATTTCCTAAAAGGAAACTTAGTGATTAATATCAAAGATCACCTCTTAAGATGTAAAACTTCAGCTTTTGTTGTATCATGATAGCTCAATATATTTACCTTCAACTTACTAAATTATTGATTCATGCATTGTTTGCTAAAAATATTGCCTGATCTTTTCCCTTTCAGCTCTTTTCATCCTGATTTCACATTTTCCTTCTCCATCTAATAACTACTTCTGAGCCCAAGGCTGCCCTCTACTTCCATTAATTATGCAAACAAAGAAAATGAACAAACTTTTTCAGTTATATTTTATTTTAATTACTTAAAAATATATTGATGAAGTTGCATCCTGCTGCTTTTACTTACATAGCTTGAATTATAAGCCAAACATGAATGTGATTTTCTTAGAAGAGAGAAAGCAACAATAACAGGAGATACATGTCATCTCTTTTTATAGAAAAACAATGACAAAAACAGCTTTCATTTTCTTTCTTGTATAATGTATTCATCTGAATTTTCCTGTGGCTGAAAATCAACTTGAGAAAACACGCCAGAGTTAAATGGAAGGAGAGATGTTTAATCTACAAACTCGAATTCATCAAATGTGACTATGAACTTGTTTTATAGACATTTAAGATTATAATGAAAACCTGAAATTAGGGATGACATACAAAAAGAAAATCAATACTGAGTGGAAGTACAAAGTAAAATGATAATATGTGTCAATTTAAATCGAAAGTCAGCTATGGAATATATAAAATCAAGCAGCACACCAATAAATCTAGGGAAAAGATGGCTGATCAGACTTCATATCTTTCAAATGCAGCTGTTCAAATTCTACTTTAGAAATAGTGCTGAAAATTACATTAGGGCTTAATTCAAGAGTACTAATTCAGTCATACATATGAACACTACTCTCAGTTTATAGATCCTAATGACACTGTAAACTGTAGGAAACATTTCACTAACTTGCTAAAATAAAACCAAACAAAAGCCTGACTTTAGGAACTTGTTGAAGCTCCTATATTGTCACTTGTTCAAGATAAAGTTTAGGTAGGGAACCAGACATCAATACCTTCAAGGTATCCCCAGAATCTAATGCTTGACTTTACTTTATAGGAAACCCTAGTCACTTGAATTTCTGCTAGGGGACAACTGAGCCTAGGATCTCACACTCCAGAGCCTACAAATGCCAGTGGTTAGCAACTCAGCATGGGTCGTGGGTAAGGAAAAGTGCTCAGCTATGTAGGATGTGGTTTAAAACCTTGTGTTCATGAGAGTTGTGGGTAACTGGCTATAATAATATCCATTTCTTTACCAACATGCAAAGTACATACCTGAACGAAAGTGTGCATATACATTTTAAGAGCAACTTCAGACATTAGTTCTTTAATTAATACTACTAAGTAGTTACTTACGACATGTCTATCTAAGACATGGCTCCAGCAGCAACATAAGCATCACCTGGTAACTTGTTGGAAATGCAAATCTTCTAATTTTATCCCCAATTACAGAATCAGTGATTCTGGGGTTTGGTCTCAGCAATCTATGTTTCAAAAAGCCTCTAGGTGATACTGATGCAAGCTTAAGTTTAAGAACCATTGTCCAAACTAATGCATAGAAGGCTGAAGGCAACTCTTTAGGGGGAACTTGTTGCTGAAAGGGGTATCCTAGCTAGGCCTGGAAGGTAGGACTTCTGAGTGTGTGAACTTAGATCATGATTTTATCTTTGGTGGAGTGTTGAAGTTCAGAAGTTGTGACAGTATAGAGAAAGAGAAGCAACAGATAGCCTAGCAGGGATTGTTTGTATCATTTTCTATTATAAAACATGGTTTACATGAAGAGATAGTTAGGAGGTATAGATAGTTCTTTCATGGATGCAGTGAAGTAAGTGTCAAAGAACTCCAGTTTGAATAAGATGAAATTCTAATGGGTTGTGGCAGTGAAGGGGAAGGTCTCTGTGGTATTTAAAGGATCAGATAGAGTGAATGAAGTATTTTGCACCCTCAATATGCTCTGATTTGGCATACAACTACTGGAACTATTGAGTGGGATGGCCGTCAATTACTCAAAGTCATTATTATCTCTTAAACTAATGCCATGCTAATAGAAATAGCTTGTCAACTCTACCAGTAGGTTCATCCAGAGTACTACTCTTATAGTAAGGAAGGTTAAAACTCTGGTCCAAAATCCATCTTTGCAGTCACATTTTAGGCATGGAAAATTTATAGTATTAGAGCAATGCAGAGAGGACAAGAAGAGTGCGTAGTATCTTAGAAATGTCACTTCAGTGCTTTATAACAGTGTATTTTAACATATAATCCAACAAAGACAGAAACCCCCATAGATGCCTACATTTGGCCCAAAGGGTAAAATTAATGCTGAGATTCTGTTCTCTGACTTACCATTTGATTTCTGAAACACCAGAATCCAAAGGTAGTATAACTTAGTGGTTAAAAGCATTGCATCCCTACCATTCCTAGGTAGAGAGGGGCCTTGTTTTAGTTGCTTAAACATTTGAGCTTGTTTGTCATTAGGAAAATAACAGTATCTGTGTCACTGAAGTTGTTGTGAAGAGTAAGACAATATATGTAAAGTGATTAGTATAAAGTGGTGCTAAATGAATTATCATTATTGTTTTTTAAAATTAGGATTAGATTCCCAGAGAACGAGGAATATGTGTGCTTCCTTCACTACAGCATTGCATCCAGCATCTGGCAAACATCCAGACTCACAGCCAGGAGTTGATTAATATTGGTTGACTTTCAAGTACTGAAGGTATCATTACTTCATCATTCTCTCTTTTGATTGAACTACCCACACTTGTCAAGGGAAGCAGTTTAGCCATGGGACATTGACTACCCATGTGCCCATGTGCCATCACAGATCCAGGATGTATATGCTATGAAATTTGAAGTATTTGTTTGGTACCTGATTTGGTCTTATTTGAGCTTTACTAAGAACAAATCACCCCTTAAAGGTCCATTTTAGAGTGCTAAATCTTCTGAAATGTCTGCAGATAGCATTACTATGTCTTCTCACCAGGGGATGGTTTCTATCAGTGTAAGGTCCCAGAAAGAGAATATGATTTCAGTGTTTTCTGACATAAGAGTCCCAATCCTAAGAAGAATAAAGTTTACAGGACCGATGGCCAAATCAGATGGTATAAAACAAACTCTAATCATCTGAAGTTACTGTGAAATAGCTGATAACATAAACCATAAAGTGCTATTTTAATTTTTATTATTTTAAAAATTATTTCAATAGAATAGAATTTATTATTCAATAAAAGTTATCAATTTCTACTTTCCCAGAAAATGTTTTTCATTGTTCTTAAATTATTTCCTTGTGAGAATAATTGGGTAGTATTGAATTCCCATGGATTAAAAATATTTTCCTTAACTGAAATTCTTTTTGGCTAATGGAAACTCATATTTCCTCAGTGACATGTGGAGCCTGATTCTTTTCTTTTTGCTTTAGAGAATGTGTTCTCCTGAGTGTGATTCTAATACAACCCTCTTTGTGCCCTGCCACCCCTTTGTACTTTCCTTTAGTCCATTTGATTGTATTCCCAGTGGTCACAACATGGCTAGGTTCAGCTTTACAGCTGGAGAAGGCTTAGAGCTGCTGAGAGGAGTGGGATGGGTTGGAGCCCAGAGCCCAAGCATCCCAGGTCAGCTTTCTTCCTTCCCTCTCTCACTGCTTCCACGTCTGCACCTTATGTAACTTGCCACCTGACTGTTCTGAGGGTGCATTCTAGTTATTTTTCTAATACGATGTGCAATTATAACCATGTGTTACTAAATATATTAACTCTGAGGTTATTAAATTCTCATATGATTCTGCTTCTACTACAAGTCTTACAGTTCCAAGAATAGCATGCAACATACTTTTTAAAAACACTATCCCTTATGACCCTATTTCATTCTTTTTCTGGAAGTCACCCAAAATGCAGCTGCTAGTCTAGGAATGACTTTCTTAGAGAATTTTCAGAGTAATTGTCCTGCAGAATGACTGCAGATTACACCATATTGGTAAAATGAAATCAGCAATAAATAAATTTTAGCTATTATCTTGAAAAGTGGGAGGTTGCTTTAAATATAAAGACTGGAGTTCGAAGTATTTCATGGCAGATAAATAATGTCATACGATTTAGGCTGACAGCTTGTCTGCCTAAAGGCCTTCATTGGCTCCCCATTTTCTGTTAAAGAAGTTTAGCCACTTTGCAGTTTTCAAGACTCTTTACAATGAGGGCCTAACTTTTCAACTGCAGTTCCATCATCTTGTGTGAATGCTATACTCTCTCTTCATTGGGACCTCTCAGTCTGGAACTTCTGAGTCATAGACCAGTGGCAGGTGATAAAGATTCTCTCCTTGATGACACTCTAGCCAGGTTCCTTCAAGCGCTCTTGACAACTAGGCTTCCACCTCGGCCTATAAAAACTTGAACACACACTAATATAGTTTCTAACAGCTCAAGGCCACAACCCTAGGATGACCCTAGCCCTACTTAAAGTGCCTGCAACAACTCAAGGCTGCCAAAAGAACTTGCTATTTGTTTCATACAATACCTGTAGATGGGCCCCGCTCTCCCAGCTTCTATGGGAGGGCAGGAGCCTAACTTCAATAAGCATCAGCGAGCAAACCCAGGTGGGTTTTATGTGAATGAACACCCTGTTCTTGCTTTTTGTAATTTTTCTTTTCCCTCACTCTACTGAGCTCCCACATGCTCCACGCTGTACTCTCTCATTCTCTTATTAAAATGTCCAGGGACCTCTATACGAATCAAAGTTGAGACCAGCTCACACTGGACTATTTACTACTGTAATAAAATAATAATGAAATAGCAATTAAAATCTGTTTTCACCATTTAAATACTATCTGACTTGGTTTATCTTTGACAAAGCCTTCCCTACAGGGTCACCTACCCCATATCTGATGTGTGTGAATGGAAAGTAAATCTTTGTGTCAAATCATAGATTTTCTTGGCTTACTTGTTACCTTAGCATAAACTATCTTACCACAGTTATTAAAGATGCTCTTCCCTAATCCATCTATCAGTGAACAAGGTTTAACCTTTTCTAAGAGCCAGACCAATGACAACATCAGGTTCAAGCTCCCATTCATAAAGGATCTCAAATTTAGACTTTTTGTGATAATGCAAATTAAGTCACACACCCTTGTGCTTATGTCTGTGAATAAAAGAGTAGCGTGTTAAATGCATACGTGTTTTATGGACTGAATTGTGTCTCCTCAAAATTCCTATGTTGAAACCCTAACCCTCACTATCTCAAATGACAGTATTTGGAGATATGGCCTTTAAAGAGGATTCAGTTAAAATGAGACCATAGTGTGGGTCCTAATCCAATTTGACTGGTGTCTTTGTAAGAGGAGGAAATGTGGACACACAAACACCTGAGGTACATGTGCACAGAGGAAAGACCATGTGAGGACACAGTAAGAAGGCTGTCATCTGTAGGTCCAGAGAAGCCTCAGAAGTAACCAAACATGGGATCTATCTACTGTATCTGTCAGTCTATTTATCTTCTGCGATGTCCTGATCACAGGATTGGCCCTCCCACTATAAGTTTTCTGAGGTCAGGGCCTCTCAAAGTGGCTAGTAAAAAGTGTGCAAGTGAGGCAATGAGGCAGCCCTTGAATGAATAGCTGAGACCTCCACCATCATCCAATTCACAGAACCAGACTTCTCCTTAGGGCATGCAGACTTTGGGCTGTGCAGGTCATCCCTCTGTGTTACTCTTGATGTCATATTACTACCCTGCTTAAAAATCTTCAAATGTTCAGTGTTTTTAAAATTGCTCAAAAGATTACATTTATACTTCTCAACCTGGAAAGCAAAGCTCTTCAAGATCTGGACCCATCTCCACTCTCCAATGCCCACTACTTCTCCCAAGGCTGTTTCTCCCTGCTCTTCACATGTCAAGCTCACCTTTATCTTTCCCTTCACTCCTGCTATGCTCAGAATACTTGGCAACTCCAGTCTTTTAGTCTGAGTGAACCCCATTTTCCCATGAAATCTGTCTATTTAAGTTCTCATTATTTTTCATTCCAATTTATTGCAGATCCCCCAATATGAGATTGAAATGTGTCCTGCTTCATGCCATCTTCCAATTAGTTCCTGTCATATGGTCTTGATTATTGTATATATTTTTTTAATATTTGAAGGGCAGAAACTGCATCTATATTTTTTTTAATTTTTAAAATTTTATATTCAGTTTCAGGTGTACAGCATATTGGTGATATATTCACATAATTTATGAGGGATCTCCGATTTAGTCTACTACCCACCTGGCACTATACATAGTACAATATTATTGACTGTATTCTCTATGCTGTACTTCATATCCCCATGACTATTTTGTAACTACCAATTAGTTCTTCTTAATCCCTTCACCTTTTTCATCCTGCTCTCCAATTTTCTGTATCCATGTGTTTGTTTCTATTTTGTTTATTTTGTCCCTTAGATTCCACATGTAAGTGAAATCATGTGATACTAGTTTTCCTCTAACTTGTTTCAGTTAGCATACTACCCTCTAGGTCTACCCATGTTGTTGCAAATGGTAAGATTGCATTCCTTTTAATGGCTTAGTAATATTCCATGGCATATATGTACACTTCTTTATCTAATCATGTATTGATGAGCCCTTAGGTTACTGCCATATCTTGGCTATTGTAAATAATGTTGCAATGAACAAAGGGGTGTATATCTCTTCAAATAAGTGTTTTGGATTTCTTCAGATAAATACCCAGAAATAAAATGGTTGGGTCATAATGTAATTCTATTTTTAATTATTTGAGGACCCTTATACTGTCTTCTGTAGTGGCTAGACCAATTTGCAAATCCACCAAGAGTGCACAAGCGTTCCTTTTTCTCTACATCCTCACCAACCCTCGTTGTTCATTGATTTATTGATGATAGCCATTCTGACAGGTGTGTGGTAGTACCCATTGCAGTTTAATTTGCATTTCTCTGATGATCAGTGATGATGAGCATCTTTTCATAAGTCTATTGGCCACTTGTATGTCCTCTTTTCAGAAATGTCTATTAATGTACTCTGCCCATTTTTTAAAATTAGACTGATTAGTTATTTTGGTGTTGAACTGTATGAGTTCTTTATAAATTTTTAAATATTAGCTCCTTATCAGATGTATCATTGCTGAATAACTTCTCCTCTTCAGTAGGATATGTTTTTATTTTGTTGATGGTTTTCACTGCTGTGCAAATCTTTTTAGTTTGATGTCATCCCATTTATTTTTTTCTTTTGTCTGAGGTGATATGTCAGGAAAAAATATCACTGAGGGCAATGTTAGAGTTTACTGCCTTTGAGTTTACTCTTGTATATGGAGTAAGAAGGTGGTCCAGTTTTTCCAACACTATTTATTCAGTAGTCTTTACCCCACTGTATAGTCTTACATCCTTTGTCGTAGATGAATTGACTATACAGGTGTGGGCTTACTTCTTGGCTTTCTGTTCTGTTCTATTGTACATCTTTTATTTCCCCTAAAACTTTTTGCAAAGTAGTGATTATTTTGTAAGGCTTCTTAGACTCTAAGAGGAGAAAGAGGTCTTAAGAGGAATCTGGTGGATCAAAATCAATCTCTTGTAATAAAACTAAATTCATAAAAATCAGGGGAACTGCTTAGATTTACACTACCATTACTGGATGACTTGAAATCAGAACTCAGTTTGCATGACTCCAAGTCAGTATACTTTTCATTGTACTTCACTATCTGCTAAAAAATACTTGCAATTTGAATATGGGATGCCAAGGCTTATTTTCAGCTTTTAAGCACTAGCTATTAATAAATAAATAAATAGGCTATTGTAAATAGAAAAGGAATTTGGCCACCCATGGTAATATCCTCAATTACAAATGACTAAATCAACGTGAAAAACACATAGTTTTCTTATTTTAAGATGATTAAATCCATTTAAGAAACAAGAAGTGCACAAAGAAAGTCAGATCACAAACCTGAAACAACTGAACCTATTAGTACTAGAATTAGGAATTAAATTGAGGTAGTGACGTCAGAGAAGACATACTACAAAACAGCAGCATTATTCAGGTTTTGTGCAGGTAAGTAATAACATGACATATATAGTCCCAGCAAAGAAAGGATTCATTCTATTTAACCTACCTTTGCAAATCTTCTCATTAAGTGAGATAATGCTTCAGGGTTAGGGCATTCCAGTTTTTTAATAATCTCAAAGCTCTGATTAAGTTGAGTAAAGACATCCACCACAGAGCAAGAGAAGAGGGCATGATCAGATGTCTGCTGGAACTGAGGAGAAAAAAGGTGAAACCATCCCATTAAACACATTAATAGGGCTGTGGAGTAAGTCTTCATTATTTTACATAAACAAATGTGTCTCCTATATCATTTACCTTCAGATCAAGTACCTTCATTTCCTGGTAATAATATGCTTCATTTTAAAATCATTCATGTCTTTCTCCGGAAAATGTAGTGGAACTAATACCATGGGGCAGGCTGGCATTAATTGGTTTCTCCATAGCTGAACTGGGGGTCTGGTTTTGTTTCTCATTCCCCATAGGTATTAGGATGATTTAGCAAGCCGATTGTGGCTCAAGACTTTTGAGTTGCTCCAGAGGCATTGGGAGGGTGTCTGCTCCTAATCTTGGAATCTGGAAAGGTTCCAGGATAACAAGGAATTTAATACAAGTCTGCTAGACTTGTAGATTCTAATTTAATAACTAAAGAAATCTTGGGGCAAAAGGGTGATTGATTTTTTTTTTAATTTATTTTTTATTTAAGCAATTCTTTAGGGTTCCTATCAATCTTTTAAAATTGTGTTTTAAATTTATTTTGCTAATTATAGGATTACAATAAATCTTAATAATTAACAATAAGCCTAACAATTCCCACTAGCTTAAAAGTGAGCAGCGTGAATAAATCTTAATAAGCAATCTTTAAGTAATTTAAACTCACTCCGTCTTTTTTGTCTCTTCCCAGTGCTCCATGAAGGAATTCCATTGACACATCTTCATTTTCATCTAGCCACTGCATAACAAAAGGTTCAAACCACCTAAAAAATGTAATAATGTTACATACTCATTTGTGCATAATTTATAGTAAATGCTCTTTTAATTCTTAAATTTATTGGGGTGACATTGGTTAGTAAAAATTATATAGGTTCTAGGAGTACAATTCTACAATACACCGTCCATGTGTTGTGTTATGTATTCATCACCCAGAGTCAGTTCTCTTTTCATTATATGAGAGTAATTTAGGACTAAAAATCTCTTTGCATTCTTTTTCCAGTTCTGCTTCTGCAGAGACCATTCTTTAGCTTTCCCTCATCAAATATATCCCCCTTTACTTATGATCTTTCTTCACTCTTCCTGTGCTGCCTCAAAGATGCTTAGCTACAAATTGCCACCCTACAATTTCCTTTATGATTCAAAATCCTGTAAAATGTAGGTATTGTGTGCTGCGTCCCCCTATCATGTTGTTGTCTCATTTCTTAGTGCTTGACAGTCCAGTTTCCATCCATACCCCTGGGTGCTCACCTCTGACTTCTTATGACATACAATGCATCTTCGTGTTGGATTTTGTGACTAGTCTAAGTTTCAAAGTTTTCTTCTTTATACATGGAAAAGCAATTGTCTAGCAACATATATTTAGAAGATCATCCTTTCCCCCACTGCCTTCAATTGGTGTCTTTGATGCAAATCAGGTAACAGCATACCTGTGGGTTTGTCTCTTGACTATTTTGTTCCATTAGTCTATTTGTCATGCACTAACACCATATTCTTTTAACAACTGTATCTTTTGAATGTCTTGATAACTAACAGCACAATTCTCCAGCTTTTTATTTCTTCTTTAAGATTACCTTGGTTATTCTTAGCCCTTCGCATTTCTATATACATTTTTTAAATGAACTTGTGAATTTGCACAAAAACACCTGCTGGAATTTTTTTTTTTTTAATTCATTTTTATTGTTAGACTTATTGGGGTGACATCTGTTAGCAAGGATTACATACCTGCTGGAATTTTTAGGGAATTGTACTGAATCTGTAAGTCAATGTGGGGAGAACTACTATCTTTACAATTTGCATCTCCTTAGGAACACTGTGTATTTTATGTAGTTCCTCATGAATTTTTCTCAGTAACCTTTTATACTCGTCAGAATAGAGGGCTTGCACATCTTTCATTATATTTGTTTCTTATGATTTTAATGCTATTAATATTTAAATGGTACAATTTATATAAAATTTTCTAATTGTGGCTATTATGTAGAGAGACTTACTACATTCACTTTTTAAAAATACATTTGCTTTTTATGTTCTATTAGTTTTCCTAGAGTTTAGTTTGCATTTTCTAGATGCACAATTATATCCTATACAAACGCTGACAGCATCATTATATGTTTTTATAATCATTATGCTGATCTATCCCTTTCTTCTTTTTGTATTGCCTAAAATGTCTAGTATAATGTTAAATAAAAGTAATGTTATTAGCTAATAGTCTCATTCTGAATCTCAGGGAGCGCTTTCAAAAGTTCACCAATAAGCAAAATGTTTGTATAGGTTTTTTTTTTTCCTTGAAGGAGGATCTTTTATTAGAATAAAATAGTTTCCTTCCATTCTTAATTTGCTGAAAAATTTTTATAATAAATTGATATATTTTATCAAATTATTGTTCTGCACCTAGCGTAATAATTTTCATTCTTTAAATGTGAAAAATTGCATTCAATTGCTTTTAAAATGTTTAATTAACCTCATATTCCAGGATTAAATTCCCCTTGGTTATGGTATATTAGTCTTTTTATATATCACTGGATTCTACTGGCTAATATTTCAATTAAATTTACTTTTTAACTATGTTAAAAGAGAAACTGGCCTATAATTATTATTTGTCATGCTCTCAATAGGTTTTAATAGTGAGGACATGCTGACCTCAAAAAAAAAATTTAGAACTATTCCTGCCTCCTCTGAAAGTTTGTATAATATTGATGATATTCTCCCTTAAACAGTTGGAAGAATTCCATTTGGAGTCATCTGGGCTTGGAGTTTTAGTTGTGACATGATTTTAGATTGAGGATTCAAGTTTTAAAACAGTTGTGGGCTCAGAATTTATCATTTTTGTTATGTCAGTGTAATACTTGTAAGTTATATTTTAAAAGGAATTTGTAGATATTGTCTAACTTTTAAAAGTACTGGCATAAATATTCTCATTATTTTTCTCTTTGTAGGCTCTTCAGTGATGACCTTTCTTGATAATATATTTGTGGCATCTTTTCTCCCATTGACCTTTCTAAGGCTCTTTTTGGTTTTATCAGTCCTTTTTTATTTTTCCAAAAAATAACTATGGCTTTATAACTTTTATTTTAGATTTTCTATTTTATTTTTACTCCAGATCGTATTATTTTTTCCTTCTACTTTATTTTTAAAACATTTCTGATACTTACATTAATGATTTTATATCCCTTTTTCATTTCTTTATTAGAAGTAGAGCTATAAATTTTCCTCTATATCCTGTTGTAGCTGCACTTCACAAATTTCAATATGCCATATTTTATTATCACTTAGTTCAAAATATTTTATAATTTGAACTGTGCTTTCTCTTGACTTGTGAATTATTTAGTGTCTTCTGCTTAATTTCCCTCTCTAGTGATATTCTAATTATCTTCTGGGAGTTGATTTCTGGCTTATTTTCACAGTGACTAAAAAACATATAGTATATGTTTTAATCTTTTAAAGTTCAGTTGACTTGCTTTATGGCCTGGCAGATAGTTTCTTTTGGTAAGTGCATCATGTGTATTTGATAACAGTGTGCATTTTGTCAGTGTTGGGTATAAATTGTAGATAGGTTGTGTCACAAAATTAATATTGAATGATTTTCTATTTTATAATAGATATATCTGCATTCAAATAAAGACAATGTGAATGGATTTAAGACTGCAATATTCAGGTGTAATTTTATGGCTCTCTGAATTGAGAATAAACTTGGGGTTTAAAATCACTACTTACAAGGAGTATTCAGGAACAGCATCCTTAAAGGCAGGAAGCTCTCGCACATATTCATTATAAAACCATTTCACTTTGAAATGCAAATTCATATAATCGGTGCTCTTGCATAACCGCTGCTTTTCATGTTCTGTAACAGATAAAATCAAACACTTAATAAAGTTTGGTTTGTCAACAATGCTGCTGTGTTCCAATCTACTTTTATTAGCATTATTTCAAAAAAAGAAGAAAGAAAACAATGTATTTGATATAAAAGCAATGTGAATTTCTAAAGATAGACCTGAAATTTTACAAAATGCAAAAATCATTATAGGTCCAATGTGGGCTAAGTCGAGCAGTAATGAGAATAATGTGCCGTCTTGAAAAAGGTGAGAATTCTGATACAGTTGAAGAGTAATAATATACCAAAATTTATCTATTTATCTGCAAGCCTTCATATTTTGACTGCTTTTAGCCTTGATGCAAAGTGCTAGAAAGAATTAAAACTCTAAGCATAAATAAAACATGAATCCAAACTATGAGACATAATCCCCGATTAACACTGGAAATGTCAATGAGTATATCACATTTCCAGCCTGGATATTTAACACTTAAAAATGAAGATAGTGGACAAGTAGAACAACTATATCTAATGGCTAAGTAAGATGATTTTTTCCTCCACTTTTAAGTTCAGCTAAAATTATTGTACACCCTGTGGCATTTTTGACATTTATCTAGCAGGATTTGCTAATATGTGACTATTTCTCTTTCTTGTTCAAAAAGTATAGTTTAAAACTGTTATTTTGATCTGGGCATATAGTGCTGGAAAATAGAGACAATAATATTACTGAATATATCTCTGCTTCCCCCAACATAGGTATTTTTGCCAACGGTGGCTACAAGTACAGACATAGCCAAACCCAAAATATCCCTAACTATACTCGGGTTGAAAGTGCCTTCTAAGCAGCTCTGGTTGAGATCTGTGAATCTCTTTCAAGTCAAGGGCTTTGATTTATAGTAGAAACATCCTATACTTTATCTTTCAGGCTGAAAATACTAATTCAAGCAATTAGATTTTTATAAACAAATTGAGGATATCCCTACTTCCCAAAACCTGACTATAGAGGGACTTAAATCTGAATGATAAGTGTAAGAGTAAATACAACCCCAAATAGAACATTTTCAATTTATCTAAATAATGAACAGGGTTGGTTCTCCCCCATTCCTTTCCCTTATGATGTCTCATAGCCTTTCTTCCACACCTTAAGAGGAATAATTTACTTGAAAAATTCATAGGTAGAAGCTTAATGCCACACAACCCTGAAACCCAGAGAAGAAAAGATCCTTGTCTTAGAACTCGCACATTAAGATGGCTCTACTTGTCACAAATACAAACTCAAAAATTAAATAACTTGTGGGAATCTCTGCCACTTGGGATCACACCCTTGGTACAAGCATGGAGAAAGTTGGAACTCTAAACATCTTCTCTTGTGACTAACATCTCCTGCCCTCATGATTAATGTCCTCTAAGCCCCAGAGAAACAGTTTGGACTGTCTTCTGTTTAATATCGTAGAAACAAAAGGTGACAGTGTCCAAACGTGACCAACATTTGCAGACGGCCATTGCTGACAACAGAAACAGATATACTGCTTTAGTGTATGAGAAGAAATTTGAACTATGGAAGCATTTAGGTAAGAAAAAGGGTGAAATAACTCATCAGGTTATTTCTTTTGATAGCATAAGTACAACAGATTATTGTATAACAAAGTATTATTTTCAAATATTCATAAATACTCAGGTCGTTTTTTTGGTTCATGCGTTTGAAGGCACTCATGAATCAGTACAGCATGTGAAACAGGAGCTCTTGCTGGCTGGAGAATATTCTGAATATTAAGTGATTTATATTATTCTCAAACTTTGCATATATATGCATCATTCTAGATACAATATACATGAAGCCTGATATTGATTCTTTGTTAACTATTGAATGCCAGAATTGTCAATATATTTTTGAAATTTAGATTAATAAGGTTTAACTCATTAAATTTTAGCTTTAGTCAAATGATTTATATAGAAATTTATATAAAATAACAACTTTAATTTTATCCTCATTTTAATAACTATTTATTGAATATTTTAGAAGAAAATAGATTTCTGAAAAACTATACATGAATTATATTTGAAAGCACATGGAAGTAATTAAAATTTTTAATTTTTGTATATTTTAAATTACATCTTTTTATAAAATACATATTCAAATCATGTCTATTTTGAAAACAATGACTTTTTAAAATCCTTTAAATATTAAGAATGTGTGCAAACTGAGATTGGATAGAAAAAATGTAAGTGGACCTCAGGAAAAAGAAAGGCTGAAAATAAAAGAATGCCCAAAAATAATGTGTTCTTAAATTTTTTGAAACAGGAAAAAATGAAAGAGAAAGGATGACTTGGGAAAGATTGCATTATGTAGTACCACTGTAAACAAAATACAAAATATTTGAAATGTTTTATAACTGCATAGTTAGTAATTTTGCTGAAATCAAGGTAAAAATACACATTTTCTAAAAGAAAAAAATAATAATTTGTCTTATTTATATCTTTATTTGAAAACCCAAACATTGCCACCCAGAACAGAACACCTAAATATGCATACTGATAATAAAATGGTGTTATCTTTGAGGTTTTGCAACTTTCAGCATGTTAAAAATGTCATACAATTTTTTAAATCCCATTGATATGAAAGTAAATTTATTTGAGGTAGAAGATAGAACACATTTTATATAAGAGCTTGTAGCTTTATTTAGAACTCCTAAGTTTTTAGGTCTACAGCATGTGGGCCTCCATTGGTACTCTTGCATTTGCAAATGTTAGGCGTGAGCCTGACTTAATGTGCCAGCTCTTCCCAGAGGGTTTGCACAGTAACAGAATCCTGAAGAGAACGGTAACCCAGGTCCACTGTATACCAAAAGGGTTTATTGAGCGTGTATGTTGTGTCAGGTCACGTTTGAAGTACTGTGGACATAAAAATGAAGGACAGAGGTTAGGGAGGAAGGGTGACAGGTAACAATATCTTTACTGCAACATGGCATGTGCCATGATTTAGCTCAACTTTGTGCTTTCGGTGAAAAATTCAGTACAGAAATGATTCACTATTAGTGGTTCAGTGCACAAAGAGGAATTTGAGTTAAATGACACCTAGTACATAAAACAAGCCTTCTCACTTTTAAGGAATACTATTCTATATATATGTGTGTCTCTTTTGAGAAATTGTATAACTGTTTCCAATTAAGACCTTGGGCTTTCTTCCTCTTTCTACTGACATTTTTACATGTGTTAGCAGTGAGTTTGAGTGAACCTGAAATTCATGTCATGCCATAAAAGGAAAAGGTTCACAAATCTCTTCCCCTGACAATGAAGTTGCCCTCATACTTTGGAAAGCATGTAAGAGGCAGCTGTGAGCAATGTCCCAGTCAGTTGTTTAGCCAAAACCTTGAAGTTTATTTTTGTAATCCATTTACACTTCACTTCTCCATAATTGCAAAGTCTTTCCTTTCTCTTATTTGGGCACCCTGCTCAGAAATTACAGGCCCCCACAAACCCATTCTCTAGGACTCTGCAGGCTCCCTACATTTCCAGGAAAGAAACCTATCTAACGTTCCATAGTTACACATGAGCCAGACCACTCCCCCTTCTTCCCCACCTCCCAAGTTTCTCCATTGTGGATAGATATCAGAAAGGAGATAGGAAGGATACCAATATCTTTTTAAAAGACAAAAATTTAGTTTGCTCCAGTCTAGAGACTATCTATTCTATTAATAGTTCATAAGAATATAGCTGATAACTTGAACTATTAACGTTTTACCAGTCCCTTTGTTGAAAAAAAATTGGAAGAATTACTAATAATTTTCTCCTTACAGAAATGCTTTCACACCCCTAGCAATTGGTTTCCATGCTTTTAAGTTGCCTATCTCTTGTGCACTATCAATTAATATTTACTGTTCTCTGTGGACAGAAACAGGAGATCAGTATTATCTGTTTTCACATTCTGCCAATTCAATAAAAAAAGCAATTGACATCTTTACATGCATTATTCACTTCAGCTGGTCCAGCAAGAGATTTTCAGTTTACTGAGTTAGTTGGTGATGTAGGCTCGATCTTGGGAAAAGTGAAAACAAAAACAAAACAGGTATGTTCCTGTAGAATATGGGTCCACCTTTGATGTTTGTCCCTAAGTAACAAATATTAAATATAATTTAAACTTTCTTCAGCAGTGACTTGTAATCATTATGAACCTCTGTATTTGCAGTAGGTTAAACTAACTGATTACCAAACCATGTCCTTCCCCTTCTGGGCACACAGACACACTACATTTTTCAAACTTTCTTGCAATAGGTATGGCCTATGACTGCAATTCAGTCCCAAGTGATATATGCAATTTCCTGTCTTGCCCTAAAACACCTTTTGTGAAATACTCCCTTTCCCCCCCTCATTAACTCCCTACATGCAGAAGATACAGCCAAAGAACTAGGGGAATCACATATTAATAGCTACTAGAGGGTAGAAATCTGGGTGGATCATTGAGCCATTCCTCAGAGGAGAGTTGCCTAATCAGAAATATGGTAGTTCCCTATATCCACGGTTTCACTTTCTCAGTTACCTACAGTCCAAAATCATTACATGGAAAATTCCAAAAATTTAACAATTGCTCACAGCTCTAAGTACCATGATGAGATTTCATGCCATCCCATTCCATTCCACCCAGAATGTGAATCATCCCTTTGTCCAGCATATCCATGCTGTAAATGCTCCCCACCCATTAGTCACTTAGTGGTCATCTGTCATCACATCACTATGGGACACAGTGATTGTGTTCAAGTTATTTTACTTAATAATGGCTTCATTGTGCAAGAGTAATGCGTGATTCAAATATACCAAAGAGATGCCACAAGTGTTCCCATTAAGTGAAAAGTTATGTATAATTAGGAAAAAACATAGTATGTATAGGTTTTGGTATATTTTGGACTTCAGGCATCCAATGGGCATCTTGGAACATATCGCCTGTAGATAAGGTGGGGAACTCCCGTACTGACTTTAACATGTGCAAGAAACAAAATGGTATTGTGTTGATTTGTATGGAGTTAGGCTACATGGGGTTATATTCTGTTGTATCACAAAAATGTTTACAAAGATTGAGACTTCTAAACTACTCTAATACATATACATACACACACATATATAGGCTGTCCCCTTGCTTTGTAATAGTTTATCAGTATTAAGTACCTCTAGCAGACCCCTCTGTGAATTAATTGATTATCACATTGGAAATAAGTTAATCAAACTTGTTAAATTCATATTAAGAAAATACTATATGGGCTCTGAGAGAAGAACAATCATAGGAATAAAATACACAGGCTTTGTGGATAGAGTTGTACCACTGTCAATCTTTCTGTCAACCTTATTTCCTACTTGTGGGCTCTCACCTACACTCTGAGTAGTTATTACTATCACTTAGATAATTCTATAAAAAGTGAGCTGTTTTTTTCATGTCTTCACAGACTCTGTCCATAATGTATAATTATGTATTATAACAAAATATTTCAAATAAACTGCAATTACATCCTAACTACCGCTTACCAAATATCAATGTGAGAGAATATCAAATTCAAAAATACACCTCAAATTATCTTTAATTCTACCTAAATTATCTTCTGCTTAGTGTTAGAACACACTGACAAAAAATTGCATTGATCTCATATTATGTAAATGACTCCTGGAATTTATTTAGTCATCAATCCTCCCACATTTTTAATTCTGGCAACAAAAATTTAACTAGCTCATTACATTTACAAAACAAAACATTTAATTAGTTTTCCAAACAGCAGTATGATAATTTTATATGAAATTTAATCTTTGAATTTCAATGAGGAATATGAATATTTTATTATCAGAATAAAAATGGTTCATTAAAATTGTATAAAAAAAGTGTGGCAATTTAGAAGAATATGCCTCTTTTCCTTTAGATGGTGTTTAAAAGCCTTGACTGAAAAGAATTTATTTGCTTCTGAAAGTGAGTGCTTACACACGGGGTGTTGTGCATAATGCAAAAATGTACAATTATGCATCCGTTACAGGACAGGGGTGCTATACTCTTAACCCATTCTTGTGCCAAAGGCAAACTGGCTGTCATAAAGCATCACGGTATCATTTTCTACTTTTCAAGTTGTGGCATCATTTTCTTGCATAAATACTGTTTTGGCCTATACTTGGTAGCATATTTGGCAGGACCATCTTAACCATCGGAGTGTTTGTCAGCCTACTCTATCTCTAAGAGGTGATGATATGGAAGGTTTGGAAGGAGTAACAAATAAAAAGCCAGTATTAGGGGCCCAACGCATATGTGGTTTTGTGAGATATGTGCTCAGAAATCTAAAACCTTATTACCCAGAACTTCTGGTTCTAAAAACAAATACGTATCAGACTTTTGTAATAATACACACATATAAACATCTACCAAATATAACTATAAATTCATATTAACAATATACAGATGAAGATCAGAGCTCTTTTTTATTCACTTAAAATGCTCAGTCATGTAATTAGAAGAAAAAATGAATAAGAGTTATGATTTTCCATTTTAGAGTAGCTCTATAAATGTCTTGTAATACAAGCATATCTTTAGAGTGAGAAATCACCTACAATTCTGGCTGCCAAAGTAAGCTATGGTATTAACAAGGTATATAAAGCTTGATTTAATAAAATTAAAATTAAAAAAGTAAATGACTATGCATGTTAGTAAAAAGTAATGTGGACTAATGTGAAGCTTCCAGAAAAGAAAAATAGTACATTATTGTAAGCAACTTCCTTAAGAATTAATGACTGTGAAGGAACAAATATCATTAATTTTTGTAGAATAAGGAAGAAGATACTGAAGTTTCTTTCATGACACATTTCTGATAACTAAAACAAACCAGGCAAAATTACTAAAATATTGCCTTACTCCATGACCATTGAAACTGATGCTAGTAGCAATTTTACCCTTGAGAGGAGTAGCTGGTAGTCCTACTCATAATTACAACTGGTCTCCCAGCAAAATCTCAAAATTCATCCAGGCTCCCGAGTTCATTAAACCAGGAAGGAGGTGGGGTCAAACACACTTCATAGACACACTCTCTGATACATCTGCTTAGAATTCTGGTGTAGATCTATGACTCACAAACCTGGACCAGTGACTTTAGAGTAAGAACAGTTCTTTCTAGTGGAACCAAAACCTCCTGTGTCATCCAAAACTTGAACAACTTCTACTTCTGGATTAAGCCATCCATTCACAAATGAGCTGTGCATCTCAATCATCCTTTTTGATGTCAAACTTTTCTTTGCCAAAATTAAATAATATAACTCGAAAATTTCCCCTATAATCATTGACACCAACTCCTACACTGGTGAAGGATTTTGCAGCCAAGGGAAAACATGGAGCTCCTCCTCTCACAGCACCCAGGAAAAAAGTATACCCTTTCAGGCTATGATTTGGCAGAATGCTGCATGACTTCTCTGAGCCACAGACCTTGGAAAATCAGGAAGCAGAATCAAGGCAGGAACACATATTCTGGTGCTAGGAAACCCAAGATGAATAGTTATAAAGTAAAAAATGTGATGAAATGGGAAAAAGTGTTATAAAAGACAGAGATTTCCAACAGTCTGGAACTCAACAGGAAGATTAAGGCACCCATAGAAATTATTGACCATAATTGACAAGTCATAAAGGCTATAAAAAAAAAGAAAACAAATACAAGTTTCATTTACGTTTTATTTTTACCCAGAGTCCTAGCAATAGCTGTACTACAGAGTATTTCCATTAGATTTAGAATTGGGAACTGAAATGTGGATTTTATTCATTTATGCAACACATATTTATTGATTATCTATAATGAACCAGGTATGATTCTATATTCTGAGAGTACAGCAAAGAAGAAAATAGAGTGTTCCTGTTGTCTTGGAATTTATATATAGAGAGGAGAGGCAGATGATGAAAACCATTCAATATAATGTGAGGTAGTGGTATAAGATATTAAAGTGGAAAATGGGAAAAATAATGCAGAATAAGGAAACAAATGAACTGAGAATGTCTTTTTTAACAGGGTGTTCAGGAAAGATCTCTAATGAGATGACATGAAAGCAGAACTGAATGAAGTCAGAGAGAAAGCCACGCAGCCTTCTCCTGAAAGAGCACTTAAGGAAAATACAGCAAATGAAGTAGTCTTCAAGCAAAAGAGTGTGCTTGACAAGTTCAAAGAGATGCAAGGAGGCCAGTGTGGCTAACACAGTCACTGAGCGAGAGTAGGGAGAGCTGACTTCAGAGAGATGCCAAGGCCAGGTCACATAGGATCTTGTGGACTGTGATAGAGACTTCTTCCCCTTAAAAGTTATGGAATTACACTGGAGGATTTGGGCCTAATTTACACTTGTAAAACATCACTTTGCTATTTGGAGAAGATGTTATAAGGTTGCAGAAGTGGAAGCAGGGAGGTACCGAGGAGGCTACTGCACTAGAAGTAGCAATGGCTGGGACAGCTTGGACTTGGATGGTAATAGTGATGATTGTGGTGAAGGTGATGAGGCATGGGGTCTAATCTTGGGTCTGTGTTTTACCATTATATTACTGTACCCTTTACCTTTTCCTTTCCTAGATAAGCTCTCTGAGAACAGAGATAACAACTAATTAAAATTTTGATTTCTCACACCACCTTGTCTGCTTAGAACCACAGATAGATAGAGGGATGGATAGACAGATGGATAAAAGAATGTAAATACTGTATACAGCTCATTTGCCATGTCTCGTATGCCTTCATTTTCTTTACTCTTGATGAAAATAGAGTAGATCATCTATCAGACTGGTAGAGGCCCTGTTCAACATTGGGACTAGGTCTTACAACTTTGCTAGTTTACAGCTTTACATGGGGTGAAGTCACTGTTGTATGTTAAAAGACAGGTCTAATTTTCTGTATTAAAATAAAGGCCCTGTTTAATTTTTATTAAGAAATGTCAGTAAAATATAAACATAACTTTTCCCATAAATTATTCTATAATCTATCTATCGCTATAGGTCATTTAAACCACTCACAAATAATTAGTTTCATGTATTTTTCAGAACTATGTAACTTTTATGGCAAAATCATTGCTTGTAGTTTTTTCTTAAAAGACTCAAATCTTTATGGATTTCACTTCTTATAGTTTCCTGTACATTTTTTCATTATTTATTTAAATGTAACCTGTAATTGAGATTCCTTTTTTGGATAAAATTGATTTTTATCAATTATTCACAACATTAAAAAATGAAATATAGGATTTCTCTTTTTGGTAGATTTCAACTAAGTTATCTTTTCCTCAGCTTTCTGAGTTGCCATCATTTATTATTTACAAAGGAAATGAAACTAATGTCATAAACAAAGGTGAAAAAGTGCTTCACTCTCTCTCTCTATATATACACACACACACACACACACACACACACATATATATATATATAATAGAAGTGATTAAACTATCCTAAATATATAATTACTTTTAGTTTTATTATTGCTAATCATGTTTATCTTTTCACTTTACTGATAATTTCTTTGGGAATTCTCATTAATAAAAAGACACTGACCCTTAAACATGTGAAAAAATGCATAATTTCATTCATATTTAAAGAAATAAAAATGTAATGATATGGTATTTCTCTATCAGATTGAAAAGTAGAAACTATACTGTTTGGTTTTCAGGGGAAAATTGGCAATATATGTCAAAATTTTAAATGCACAAATTCTTTGTCAATTCCAGTTCTAAGAATTCCACTTCTAAATATATTTGTACATGTAAACAAAAAGTATATGTTCTGAGGTATTTATCTTAGCAAAATAATAAAAATCATCTAAGTACGGATATGAAAAGAAATAAATTGCAACAAAGAATGAGGCAGATCTTAATATGTTTATATAGTATGAGCCCCGAGTTTCACTGTTATGTAAAATTTATATACATTGTTATATAGAAACATTCATAGCAAAACTATTCATAATAGCCTAAAATCAGAAACTATCCAAAAAACATCAACAGTAAAATGCGTAAGTATGTCATATTTGTACATTGCAATACAATACAGGTAATAATATGTATCAAACATATTTTTTGTGTAAGATTTCCAAAAAATAATGTTGAATGCACCAAATAGAACATATCCTGTGACTTAATTTATATTAAGTTTCAGAACAGGCAAAACTATTGTTATGTTGTTAGAAGTCAAAATAGTGAGTGACTTTAATAGAGGGATTAGGTAGTGACTAGTAGGGCCTTCTAAGGTTCTGTTAACTGCTAAGTTCAGTCTGTGAAAATTTATCCAGCTTGACACCTATGATTTGTGCAATTTATGTGTGCTGTAGTTCAATAAAATGTTTACTTAGTAAAAATTAACCTCATCCCTTAAGCAATTGTCAGTGATTGAAAGTACTTCAGGTACTTAAAGATTTACGAGCACAGAGGTTTACACGATGCTAACTACACTATGTTTAGGGAAACACTTATGAAAACAGGCAGTAGAAAGATACAGGCTCCTTGGCGTATTTCCCCTATGGAGAATTTACCATGAATAGAATTCCCACTCGGAAGTAAAAAATACTAGTAAAATATTTTGTATCTTTTAAATACATTTTAAGCATGACCTTTATATAATGACTCACATTCTTTTTTTTTTTTTTTTTTAAATTTTTACTGCGTTTGCTAGTAAGTTTTACTCTTTAGGCCAAAGTTCAGACAAATAGAATCAATATATCCAGGGAACTAATTAAGCACAGACTTTTATTCTTTTCTCTTTCCCTTTCTATTTATTCACACTACACTGTAATACTGTAATTTATTTCAATAGTATTATTGTTTATGATGTGTAAACCACTATTGTACGTTCTGTGGGGACACAAAAGAAGCCTAACACATGGTCCCCACATTTAAACAAAAGTATGTAGAAAGGCTAATCTATTTTTTTAGTTAAATGTATATATTTTAGGACAGACTAGAGATAGCAAGGGAGCCAGATGACATGGACTTCAGTCTTAGCTGTATCCCTTACTGGCCTTGTCACCCTGGGAAACCCATTTTGGCTCTAGAAGGCTCTTAATTAAATAGAACTGTCATCATCTTTTATGATCTTCATAATGACACAGAAGGCTTATTTAGTGCTCTGGTTCTCAGTCTATGATCTCCCCTTCTCCATTGGACTTGTCCTCCCTTCCACCATAGCCATTCCTTTCCATGGTCATACCTTTGATGATGTCATTACCAACAAGAGTATTCCCTTCAAAAGTCTCGATTCCAAGCATTCTGCTCTTTGAAAACCAGCCTACTCTTTGACTACTACCTTAACTCACTCCCGTTGGAATCCATTGAGACCCACCTTTCTTCTCCTTCACAGCTTTACTTCCTTTTTATCTGAGAATCTATGGCCCATGACTGTAACTCCTCAACTACTAGCCTCTTTCTGTCTTCGTCATATGCACCTGGCAAAGGTGTGACCTGAGTAAATCCAATTCCTTATTTATTTTGTGCCTCAGCATAACTGGAAAAAATACAACTATGCTGACTGTTGTTACCTAAAGCGATGGCCACAAAGCTCAAAATGGCTCTCAGTACTGACAATGATCTTTTCATTTCATGAAGCACTTTCTCTCCTATGCTGAGATTATTCTTTTATACTAGTGTTCTCTTTCCACGAACATCCAAGATCCCTTCTCCTCTCCTTACTCTGAATGATCACTCAGATTTCACATCTCCCACTACTACATTACAAACCTTCCTCTTCCTATAGCCATATACTTTGCCTTTCCTCCTGTTTCTATGGTTTAACTTTTTATATTATCATCTAAAGCTAACTAGTCAGCCTGATTACTGGATAATACCTAATCTCTCCCACTCAAGGACTTGGCTGTTGCAAATTATGTACTATCTCTTCTGCCTCATTAATTTTTCTCTGTCCAAATGAATTAAATTAGAGACTAACAGAATAGTTTACTAGGTAACACTGAAACTAAAAGAAACAGCAAACAAACAAATTATATGATATAATGAACACTTACAACAAAAATAATGTAACTTAAGTGAAAAACACCTTGAGAAAAAATATGAAGAAATTGTTTTAAAAAATAAAAGCTCCATTTTATACAAAAGCCATATAGATTAAAAACTAAAACAATATTCATTGAATTAGAAGATCAATATTTAAAGGCTAAGGATAAGAATAAAGAAATACACAAGAAGTAAAATTACTCAACAAACAAAAAATGTTCAACACATCAGTTATATAAGAAATACAAAGTATAAACAAAAATGAGTTACCACTTTATAACTATTACAGGAACAAACTTAAACTCATTATAATATTCCATTCTGTCAAAGGTGTGCTGAAACAAGAACACCCATCCATCATTGGTGACATGCACACTGTTGAAAAGTTTGGTACATAACTTTGTAATACATTTCAAAAAATATACAATGTCAATCATCTTTGACTTGGTAATTTTACTGATACCTTGCTCCAAGGATATAAACAAAGTGAAGAAAAAACATTTATAAGAACATTTTTACTGTAGCATGATTCATAGTATTTTAAAGAATGTTAATAGCCTGATTACCCAAAAAATAGAGTGTTGGTTTAAAAGGTAAGGTCTATGGGTTTGGTGGGACATTATGCAACCATTAAATAAATAAATAAATAAATAAAAATGATTCAATCTCTGTATCAATATGCCAAAATCTAAAAAAAAAAAAGTAAAAAATTCAGAAGTATATCTATGCTATTGTAACAATTACATAAAATTACTTATGCATACACAGCAGTAGAAAATGGTGTGGTATGATCAGGGCTAATTTAAACATTTATTTCTCTTATAATAACTCAATAAAAATAAATTAAATAAATTCAAAATTATAAAGAAAGGAACCAGGTTTCATGTACCCTAAAACAGAGAAATTCTGTTTCTATTTTATAGATTTTAATTCAAAGTTTAGATTAGCTTGGCTAATAATGAAAGTGGCAAAGGCACTTGGCTCTTACTGCTCTTTCAGGAGTAGTGATATATCTACGTATAAATGGCATTTTCATGAAGGATTTAGTAGTTTTTCAATGCAAAGACATTAGACTTAATAGTGCCATTAATGGAGTTCCACCAAAGTGTTTTATATTTGGAACAACTCCATGTAGAGGACAGAGAGACAGGGAGTTCAGACAAATCTCATGCAGAAGAGAGGTACAGTTTGAGAAGCCCGGCACTTAGGAAGGAATCCAGGGAGAAAATGTTGTTGTCCTGAACTACTGCAGTAGCGAGTGGGTGAGAAGAAAGGAAAAGAAACATGGACATAAAAGTGAGAAGTGACAGAGCTTTGACCTGTAAGTGAGGAGTAAAAAGAGGGGAGAACCGAGTCCGACCTGAGGATGTGACTCGGGTCACTTGATCAGAGTGTGGCTGTCAAGTACAGTAGGGAAGATAGGAAAAAAGAAGGGTGTTGGAAAAAAGAACAATGTTGGAAAAAGGATACATTTGTGATGTGCTTTCGGGATCACAGAGGTAGTTCCCCACTATCAACCCTCTATCGAAGCTAATTGCAACTCACAGATATACAGATCAAAGCAGTTCGAAAGACTGAGAAACTGTACCTAGATACCAAATCAGAGATCATGTGCCTTGGCAAGGGTATAAACATTAGGGTATATTCTATGTAACATTTTAGAGAAGAATCTGATGATAGGAATCCAGGAACTTAGAAAGAAGACCCTTATGTTGACCAGACTAGTGGGGTCAACCACACCCACTTAAATCTATATTTTAAAAATGTGCGTGCTTACAAGTGATGAGCACAAAGCCTTGGAAACAAGAGAACTGAATGTTTAAAATGCAACTCTTGTACATGCCATTTTTTACGAGAAGCAAAACAAAGAGATGGGCATCTTTGTGTCCTGCAACCCCTTTCCATTGATATTTTAGTAGAAGAATCAGAGCCATTAGGAACACTTTGGGGAATCAGTGGAATTTGTAAGGATTTAGTCATAAACTTTATGCAGCTTAGAATTAACTGCACGATCACTGCTGCTGATTGGGTGATTTGACCTGAAAACCTGACCTGAGCCGGGCCAGTAATCTGGCCATTTCGTTGTTGTTGGCTCTTTTTTTTTTTTTTCTTGTGAGGGGAGATCTATGGACTTTCCTTAAGAGTAAACTCAATCAAATATTTTGTCCAGAGACTAAACTGGTGATTGCCTAAAATGTACTTTACCCTATTTCCACTTATGAACATACTAAGCCCTGTTAACTAGAAGATTTAATGAGTTTTAGATAGTCTAAGAAAGTAAGACAAGAGATGTAAGGGCATAAGAGAAATTAATTTCATCATATACCTAAAATGTAGCAATGCCTTGATTACTTTTAAGTATCTCAGGCTAAAACTGTTTTTAATTTCATGGCTTTCAAAAGTTGATCATGGAGTTCCCTGGTGCCGTAGTGGCTTAAGGCTTCGGCACTGGCGCCGTCAGCACTGCGGCCTGAGTTCGATTCCCGGCCAGGGAGCTACCCGCATACCAAAAAAAAAAAAAACTTGATCGTAATCTTTCTCTTATAAAATGTGTAGCACAAACTATACTAGACAGATTCTGGAAACGGGGGTTCATATACCACAGCTGTGTTCTAACCACCTGGATGACAGTGAGGTATCATTTAATGTTGCTTGTCACCGGTGTTCTTGTTTACAGTAGGACAAAGTTGGACTAACTTGCCTCCCTCTCACATGTCTTAAATTCTAACTGGCAATATCCTCATTATAAAAGCTTCCTGATCACAGAACTTCACCCATGGCCTGACTTCTGGGAAAATGGCCCAACTCTGACGAAATGGAACATATGGCAGCCCAGAAAATAAACAAACTCTACAGATCCAGGGAAGGGAAGGTCTGTAATGTGAGCATTCAAATCAATCATAGACGAGACTCAGATTTTACGAAAAAAACACCAACTGTTTTGAGAATTACAAGTTTTATAAATTTTGGAGCATCTGTTGAATGAGTTTCTTTGCAGTTTATGTAATAGATGCAACAATAACATTTAGATGCTGTTGAATATGTATGTCAAGCTTGCCAGCTGGAAATTATTTCGTGACTAAAATATCATAAACATAATCAAATAGCTAAAGATGGACATGCACTTCCTCTTTTGGAACATTCTGGGGACTTGTTAACACAAAAAGTAGTTGAGGCTAAGTGGTAACCAATGAGAGCAATTATCCAAGAGGAAGCTAAGTTTTCAATGGGGAAGAAGTAGGTTTGTGACCAGATGAGCCAAACTGGTGAACACATGTGCACATAAACCACATATTCTCATTGAAGGCAGCCAAAAGAGAAATGTAAATTATAAATTTAACAAGTTAATAATGTATAGGGTCAATGTCAATATTTAAAATCAGTAGTTTAAAAGAAAATGTTTTGGTATGTATTTATTGGTTTTAAATTTTTTCATTAAAATGGATCTTCCCATCTCTTTTCAACTGGTTAACTCTTGCTTCTTCTGGCAACCAGCTTGAAAAATCACTTCTTTGGGAAGAGAGGGAACATACCTCAACATCACATAGACCATATATAACAAATCCACAGCTAACATCATACTTAAGAGAGAAAAGCTAAATTCTCAAGATCAGGAAGAAGACTAGGATTCCCATTTTCACCAATCACTTCTATTCAACATAACATTGGAAGTTCTAGGCACAGCAATCAGACAGGAAAAAATAAATAAAAGGTGTCCAAATTGGAAAGAAGTAAAACTATCATTATTTGCAGATGGCATGATTTATATATATATATATATATATATATATTTATATATATATATATATATATTTATATATATATTTATATATATATTTTTATATATATTTATATATATATTTATATATATATAAAATACCCTAAGGATTCCACCAAAACACTATTAGAATTGACAAATGAATTCAGAAATACAGTAGTATATAAAATTAATATTCAGAAATTGATGGCATTTTATATACCAATAATGAACTGTCAGAGAAATCTAGAAAATAATCCCATTTATAATTGTAGCAAAAAAAAATAGAATAATATAAAATACCTAGGAAC
This sequence comes from Lyroderma lyra, assembly GCA_004026885.1. Classification (NCBI taxonomy): domain Eukaryota; kingdom Metazoa; phylum Chordata; class Mammalia; order Chiroptera; family Megadermatidae; genus Lyroderma; species Lyroderma lyra. The sequence goes on from PVJL010000418.1 coordinate 414,124, forward strand.
AAATTTAACAAAGGAAGTAAAAGACCTGCATTTAGAAAACTAAGATACCAAAAAAACTTATTAAAGAAGATACAAATAAAAGGAAGCATATACTGTGTTCAAGGATGGGGGGAATTAACATTGTTAAAATGTCCACACTAATCAAAGCAATCCACAAATTCATTGCAACCCCTATTAAAATACCAATGGAATTTTTCACAGAACTAGAATAGATAATCCTAAAATTTATATGGCACACCACAAAAGACCCTGAATAGCCATAGCAATCTTGAAAAAGAAAAATAAAATTGGAGGTATCATGCCACCTGCTATCAAATTGTACTACAAGGCCATAGTAATAAAAATAGCATGGTGCTGATATAAAAACACACACACAGATCAATGGAACAGAATGGAGAGTTCAGAAATAAACCCATCCCTATAAGGTCATTTAATTTATGATGAAGGAGGCAGTAAGGTACAGTCAGGTAAAGGCAGTCTATTAAATAAATGGTGTTGGCAAGAATGCACATACTACTATATGAGTTTGGTTAGGTTAAATGCATACTCATAATGGGTTATAGGTTTAAAAATCAATTTTACCCACTTGAGTCAACTGTGGAATTCTTAATATTGACCATGTTTACTTAACTGTCTGCCACATGTATCTCCTGGTTATTTCAAGGCTTATTTATAAATGTTACGTACACAACACTCTGTCTTAATAAAAAAGTGGTTTAAAAAATGGTGTTGGGAAAACTGGACAGATACATGTAAAAAAATGAAACTGCATCATCTTACTTCAAATACAAGAATAAACTTAAAATAAAGACTTAAGTGTAAGACTCAAAACCATAAAACTCCTAGAAGAAAACATAGGCAGTAAACTCTCAGACATTACCTGTAGTAATATTTATTATTGATATATCTTCTCAGGCCAAGAAAAAGAAAAAGTAAACCAACTGGACTACATCAAACTAAGATGTTTTTGCATAGCAAAAGAGACCATCAACAAAATGAAAAATCATCCTACTGAGTAGGAGAAGCTATTTGTCAGTAATACATCTATTAAAAAAAAACAACAAACTCATACAGCTCAACACCAAAACAAAACAAAAACAACAACAAAAAACTCACTCCAATTAAAAAATGGAGAGAGGACCTGAATAGACATTTCTCCACGGAGGACATACAGATAGCCAAAAGACATATGAAAAGATGCTTAACATAACTAATTTCCAGAGAAATGCAAATAAAAACCACAATGAGATACCACTTCACTCCTTTCAGAATGGCTATTATCAATAAATCACAAACAAGTGTTGAGGAGGATGTAGAGAAAAGGGAACCCCTGTGCACTGCTGGTGAGATTGCAAATTGATACAGACACTACAGAAAACAGTGTAGAGGTTCCTCAAAAAGTTAAAAATAGAATTACCTTATGAGCCAGCAATTTCAATTCTGGCTATTTATCTGAAGAAATCCAAAATACTAATTGGAAAAGATATACGCACTTCTATGTCACTGCAGCACTATTTACAATAGCCAAGATATGGAAACAACCTAAGTGCCCATCAATAGATGATTGGATAATGAAGATGTGAGATACACACACACACACACACACACACACACACAGAGAAATATTACTTAGACATAAAAAAAAGAATGAAATTTTACCATTTGCAACAACATGGATGGATCTAGAGGATATTATGCTAAGTGAAATAAGTCAGATCAAGAAAGAGAAGTGCCTTATGATTTCACTTATATGTGGAATCTAAAGAACAAAATAAATAAGCCAAACAGAAACATGCTCATAGAGAACAAACAGAGAACAAACAGGTGGTTGCCAGAGGGGAGGGGGGTTGGGGAGCTGAGTACAAAAAGTAAAGGGATTAAGAAGTACTAATTGGTAGTTACAAAATAGTCACAGGGATGTAAAGTACAGCATAGGGAATATAGTCAATAATGTTGCAACAACTATGCATAGTGCCAGGTGGTTATTAGACTAATCAGGGGGAATCAATGTATAAATTATATAACTAATACAAAATATTGAATGTCAACTCTAACTAAAAATAAATAATTTTTAGAAACCATTTTCTTGAGGAACAATTTCTGAATCACCTGACAAAATAAAATGCCCCACTCTAATCTTTGATAGCAGGTATCATGGTTACTTTTACCTAAATACACATAAATATTTGATCAATACCTGTCTCTTTGAAAGACTCAGAGCCCTGTAAGGGTAATAATTCCATCTTTTTTGTCTCAAGTACCTACCACAGTGCCCAACACAGAATAGACATTTAAATATTAGCTTATTAAGTCATCAAATAACTATTTTGTGAATGTAAAGAATACATTTAAATACAAATTATAGATCAACTCACAAGAATATTTTTGCAGTAGACTTTTAAAAATGATTTTACATAGTCACTATTTGGTATTTCCTGGTATTATAACTATAGAGAGTATGGCCTGGATTCTCTGAGATTATTTCAATTTCAAATATGTTATTTCACTTTACATAGAAGTACAATGTGTCAGGCAATGTATGCTGTTGTTGTTTTGAAGATATAGTTAACATAACTATAACACAGTCTGAGTTCCAGAAAATGCTACTTTACTTTAAAAAAAAAAAAGCAAATTGCATAATATGCATATAAAACTAACAGTCCTCAAAACTACTAAATTGCAGTCAACTCCTATTACATAGATTGTAATACATACCTTAAGGAGGTCTGTTTTATAGAATGTGCATCTTGTAAGAATGGTGAAAGAACAAAAATTCATTTCATTAAAACTTTATAGTTTAAAGTAAATAAAATACACTGGCAAGATGGGACACTGCCTATTTGACACTCCATTAGACATGTGAAATATTCTAGAAAGAAGAGATAAATTCTGAGAACTCCTATAAACACAGAGGAAAAGTATTGCATTCCCAGGTAGGAAAAAATTGTAATTCAGAGAAGTACAATTGACAAAGGTGGTCCCCCTACATGGCGACACAACAGTTGGGGATATCGGAGATGTAATTTTAATTAGTCCAGAAAAATGTGCTCATGTTTTAAAGCTGAACAGAATCAGCTTTACATGTTACTTTTCTTGAGCATATGATTTAACACCACCAACATTCACCAAAATAAATCTCCAAATCTGATACTCTGTTAGCAATAATTACTCTGAATGTTCTTCTCTGAATGAGTTAACAAATCACTTTGTTGGCAAGAGCAATGGAAGCAAAAATAAAAAACATATTAATGTTACTACTTTGGGTGTTATCATCTCCTGTCCAAGTTTTCTCTAAAGAGAATTTGCAGTATGATTCACGGTATCTGAAATTTCCCATGGGAAGACCTGGGTCACTAAGTAGGCAAATTGTGTCCCAACCCACGTACCAACTGTTTTCTCAGTTACATTAGCTATTGAATATAGTTGCCAAATTCCAGAACCTCTCAGTGGAATAAATGAATGAAAGACCTCCATTACCCAGCAGGCTCATTTCATTGTGTTTCTTAAAATGAGATAGTATTTAGTATTTAGTGTAGTTATCAATCTCATGGGCTTCCTCTACCACGTAGAGAAAAGAAAATGCAATTTAAATTCCAAGCAAACAGTTTTATTCAGTTAGTGCAAATTTGAGCAAGATAACTCTTTTAAAAGCAATGCCAGAGGAAATATAATTTGACAAGTCATTTAACCTTGCTATACTTTAATTTCTATTAATGATAATATTTAATGCTAATTTATCTCAGAGGATATTGAGAAGCTTGGTAGGCTAATCAGAATGAACAAGTAACATATATTTTAAAATGTCTAAACTTATACATAAAAGGCAGAATTCAGTATGAAAGGAGCATACAAAGAATAATAATAATTTTAAGATTTTAAATTTTATCACAATCTAAAAAATTTGATAGCTGATCCCAGTTGGGCTTGGTTATCAAACCCTAACTAAAATGTTTAATACATAATAATTTGGTGAAAAACTAAATGTAATCTTTTTCACCCTAAATTAAGTGGAATAAGAGTTGATTAAATCATAACTTAAAAGAGTAGTGTCTATACATTCTATTTTTCCTTTTTCACAGAAAAAGTGAATGTGGAATCTGAGACTTTTATTCATCAAGTATTTCAACATACCATTAGATTAGAGATTGTTTTATCATTAAATTAAAGATATTCCTGAGAATGAAGTATGTTCTAAAAATTGAAGTGATAATTAGCATATAACTTGTGGCTCATACTTGCTTTCTTTCTGAATTCTGTAGCCATTTCTCTATTGGCTTGTGCTGTTTAGGGTTATGATAGAGGAATATGAGACCAAAATGCTTTTTTGTATACAACCTTTTCTGTTTGTTTTAGCCTAGGTTCTTATTAGAGTTTTAAAATATATTTCTAAGCTTGAAAATGGTGTTGAAGGGTTGCTTTCATTATTAATTTTGCCTGGTACTCAATGGGTAACAGTTAACAGTTGTTTTGTCATATGCTTTCTTTGTCATTCAAGTGCAACAGAGAGATATTTTCAGACATGTGGGGGCTTAGAAAACATAACTGTGTACACTTTCTAAAATAATGAATTGCAGTTACTGGATAAATAACTAAATCAACAGTAGGGATGACATAAAAAGAAATCAAGAATAATGCTATAGTCTAATGCAATGAAATACATTTTCATGTAAAAAGTATTGTGGTTAGTTAACATGTAAAAATTAAATATTACACAAGTGGATTTGTGTAATATTTCAAATTTGTGAAAACATACAAAATACATATATGTATTATGTTATACATATATTATACTATGTATTATTACATAAATATATTAATACATGCAGATATGTAACTTCTGGATAATGAGGCTAGGAAATTTTAATGTTCTTCTTTTTGCTCCTTTGTATCTTCTAAATTTCTTATAATTGCTCTTTTTAAATCAGAAAAATAATAGCATGCATTTTTAAATAGAGAAAGACATCATTATGTCATGTCCTCTGGTATTTAATGAAATGTTAAGCTTCATAGTTTCTATATATTCTAAAAGGAGAAAAATTGAGTATTTATAATAAGTCATTAATGAAGCACATTTAGGTAGGGTTTTATGAATATGTCTAGTTCAATAGTTTTCAACTTATGTTTTAAGCACTGAAACCTCCATTCAAATAAAGACTTAAATCATCATCAGCATCATCATAGCTAATGTTTATTGAGTACATGTTAATAGGTGCCAAGCAATTATCTAGCCAATTTGCTTGTAGTATCTTATTTAATCCTCACAACAGTTTGATTTTTCAGATAAAGAAGTTGAGGCATAGAGCTAACATGACGATTGCTTAATGTCACATGCTAGTAAATAGTAGAGAAAGATTTTGTATCAGCCTGTCTGACTAAAGTCAGTGTTCTTTGTCACTAAGCACTCTGTGGAAGGTAGCTTCTGCGAAACATCCCAAATGATTTCCACCTTTTTATATTCACATCCTTGGGTAATCCCTTCACCTGGAGTGCAGACTAGACCTAGAGACTTGCTGCTAATGAACACAATACAACACAACAAAAGTTATAATTCTGTGACTTGGTTATAAGAGACCATGAATTCTACTTGTTAGTAGACTGTCTCTTTGTTGATTTCTAGGCTTGTAAAATTTAGTGAAATAAATGCCATGTTGGAGAAGCCCACCTGGCAAGGAACTGAGGAGGCAACTGGCGAGCAACTAGGGAATAAATGAGGGCATCCGTGTAACAATTTTTGAGAAACCTAATTTTGCAAACAACCACGTCAGAGAGCTGGGAAGCAGATCCTTCACCAATTAAATCTTCAGATGAGAACACAGTCTTGGATGGCACTTTGATTTCAGCCTTGTGAGAGATCCTAAAACTGAGGACCCAGCTGAGCCACTTCCAGATCACAGACTGTGGTAGGCAAAATAATGTCCCACCCCACAAAACGGTCACTTCCTAATCCCCAGAGTCTATGAATGTGCTGTTATGTGGCAAAGAGAAATTAAAGCTGCAGTTGGAATTAAGTTTGGTAGTAAGCTAACCTTAAGATAGGGAAAATATCTTGGATTTCCAGACAGGTCCAATGTAATCCCCCAGGGTACTTAAATGTGAAACATGGAGGCAGAAGAGTCAGTGTCACAGTGATGCAATGTGAGACAGACTGGAATAGATATTGCTGGCTTTGAAGGTGAAAGGTGGCCACACACCAAGAAATGTGGGAACCCATAGAGGTTGTAAAAGGCAAGGAAATGGATTCTCTATGGCTTCCAGAAAGAAAGGCAGCCCTGCCTTCAACTTGATTTAGTTCAGAGAGACCATGTTAGATTTTCACCTACAGAACTACCTAAAATAATCAATTTGCATTATTTTAAGCACTGACTTTGGGAATGATTTGTTACCCAGCAATAAATATCTAATAAACACACTGGGATTGATAGAGAAGAAATTAGCTGCTCTGGAGTCTTTCTCCCCTAATCCCTGACTCACCACCAAAGCAGTCCCTGAAGTTTCAATGTCCCGTTTCATACATCACAATGCAAAGGCATCTGATCCAGACCAATTTTTCAGGAGATGGAGAAACTCCTCTGAACAGTATCAGGAAGAGGACTATAATCCTTGAGATAAGAATGACCAAATATTCTAGGCCTCATTTGCACTTGAATCTATTAATAAGATCTCTTAGGTCTGGTTGTCCTTTAAGTTTTTCTTAAGAGGAGCAGGGGTTGATATGATACTTCTCCATTCCCATGCCTGAGTTGTGATGCTCCTGTGCTTGGAGTTTTCCTTGCACGTGTCCTTCTTAGCACTGGTTTCCTTGCTGCCCCTGCAAAACCTTCACACACACCGGCAACCCCATTATGCAGGGCCCAGTTTTCATTATTTTTACTTTTTGCCTTCGTGTTCCTCTAAGCCAGAGCTGTGGTCCTTGACCGTCATGTTGTGGCACCCTGTCATCCATAAGGTGAGTTATGACATGTGCCACAATGTTTTTATTTATCACAGTGATGATACTAAATTTTATAAATAATTTACTTTCTTCTATCGTAAAGCTAGTCACACTCTCTCATATGCTGTAGTGGTTACTGTGGAGAGAGAAAGAGCTGGAGTGTCCTGCAGCACGTGGCAGCCTCAGTTCTAGTTCGGACCTATTCTGAAATCAGGATTAGCGTTTTGCTAATCCTAAAGAGCTCTTCCGAGGACAAGTGATGCACTGTGCACTGAGATTTCCTGGGGAGATGCAGAAGAAGGCCCTCATCCCAAAGCACAGCATGATGTATTCGACTTTTCTATTAGACATCTCTGTTCTCTCCTCAAAGCATCTCCCGTGCTCCAACCTGCTCTGTTCTCTCTGGCATCAGATTGTCATTGGAGATAATCTTTGTCTTCTTCTTCCTCTAAGTTTCTAAAAATTCCCTCTTCTTGCCCCATCATTCAGTCTTTCTGCCATCTCAAATATCCCATTGTACGGGATTGATATAAGTCTGAGGTTTTGCCACCACAGCCAGTCACATGTGATTTTCTTAAAAGTGCAAAACATATGTGCATGGTGTCTAGTATGCTTACAGAGCTCTACAGAATAAAGGGGCTTTAGCAGGGCCTTCCGCTTTCTCCTCAGGTTATGCCCAGGTCACATTTATACATATCCTTCACAGGCTATATGATTGGCATTCACCTCAACAGAACCAACAGGTCATTCCTTCAGAGTTCTCCTGGGGGTGTCCAAATTAAAAAAAAAAAAAAAAAAAAAGGGAAAAAGTATAGTTTCCTGGGCTTCTTTTCAGGAGAAAGTTTCTAGAAAACTGATTTTATACCAATTGACATCTCCATCCCAGGTTTCCTTTGTTGCCAAAGCATTTTCATTGCCTGGGGATTGACAATCTCCAAACAAAGACACAGATTCTTGACCAAAATATAACTAAAAAAAGTCACAGATATTTGTATTCTTTGGTTCCACCTGTATATCTGCATGCATTGCTGCACTTGTGATTGGTTTGATTCATTATAATGAGATTAATTTTACAAGTTGCTCAATGAAAGTCAAGTAGTTTAGATAATGTTCACACGCTCCTCAATCACTGTGTCCTCTTTAATACCTACCAGGTGTAGCAAGGCAGCACCCAACATTTAAGGCCGTGATATTTAAATATGTTTTATTTTCTGTGTAAATTGAGTTTTTCTAAATAAAATTTAGCAATTAACTTTCAATTTCTTATTTCTCTAAACTTTTTTCCCCAAAAAAACTTATAATAAGAAAAATCTAACCTAGGTTTTATCACTTCTTTTTATCTTTTCATTTTTTCCTCTATATATTTCCAGGTGAGATATTTGTGAAAGACTAATCCCAGAAAAACAATAGAGGAAACAATGAAGAGCTTAATATATGTTTTTCATATAAGTGACAATTTACTATGTTACATTATTGATATATACATACCCACTCCTTTGTTTTCAGCAAAATGCCATCTTTACTTTCTTAATTGTACTCTTAACGACATTTTTCTCCTGGCAATTATCACCTACTACAGATTTCCAAATCAAATGCTCCACTTAAGTACCTTGGCCCAAGAGATGTGATAATTAGCCAGAAATATCTTAACTAGTCTTAAGAGAAGAAATTTATGCTTAAACATAACATTCTCATTATAGACATTTAAAAATAAAAAAGTAGGTACACAAAAACTGGCCCTAAATTATGTCAAATTCCCAAATATTATTAGGGAAATTATATATATGCTTTGTAGGTACTGGGAAATTTATCAATATGGAAATATGTCTTGATATTCTTTTGTGGGATTTAAGGCTTACTGCATAGCGTATTTTTAAATGATTCAAAGATTACTGTTTGACTACCTGCCGTGTTCTAGGAGTGAAGACTCCACTGTAAATGAGAGAATGTTTCTGACTCCCTCGAGCTTATTTTTAAGTTTAAGAGCAGTGTTTTTAAACTGCTGGCCCCAACTCATCAGTGGATCATGAAATTAATTTAGAGAATTATAACCAGAATTTAAATATATATGTAATTGAAAAAAATAGGATAAGAAAGAAAGTTTCAGAGTTTATCACTTCTATCCTTGTCAAGAATCCATGTTCCATAAAAGTTTTGTTTTGGTTTTGTGTGTATATCTGCTTGTGTGTGTGTTGTGTCATTATAAAAATATACTTTTTACTTTGGATTGTGACCCAAACATGTTTACAAACAGTGTTATAAAAGAAAAGGGAAAGTTTAGTAAGCAAGTGAACAACTAACCAGGCCAAAGAAAATGATTAAGATACAGTAAGAGTTTGGAGGGCAGGCAGGTTGTGCGAATGCGGTGAGGGATGGGTCGGTCAGCGTGGGTTATGAGAAGAGGTGACATATGAACTGAGATGTGCAGGATGGGGAAGAACCTTCTATGCCGAAGGAAGGAAGAGCTTTGTAGGCGATGGAGCTAGTGAGCGTAAATGCCCTGGTGTGAAAACAAATTTGGCCCAGCCGAGGAACAAGCATGAGGGCTGTGTGGCTAGAGGTAAGGGAGAAGGAAAGAGAATGAAATGAGGTTGGAGGTAGAGCCCAGACTACTACGTAGTGCAATATAAGTCAGGTTTTGTTTGTTTGTTTGGTCTATCGAAAACAGAAGTCCAAGGTCGGCACAATTAATGCCCCCTTTTAAGACCTGGTAATCTATACCAAGTCTTCTATTACAAAATCTACAAAATCTTTTATTACAAAATCATAAGCATGTAATTCTGTAACATAACACTTTAGGTGACATTTTAGGTGAAATGTTCAAATTGCTGTCCATCTCATGCAACACATTCACATATGTGGTCTGGCATTACTCCTGCTGGACCCTGTATTTTTGAAGCTTTTATAAGCCAAAGAATGTCCGAATCTAATTTAAATCTGTGTTGGTCATCTGGATTCTATGAGCACGATGGATTATAGAAAAGCAACAGTAGAAATGTGCAATCTATTTGGGGGACTATCACAGCAAATGAAGTCTAATGCTAGAACTAGCTGGAGGAAGTGGGGATGAAGAAAGGCACAGAGCCAGATGTGTTTTGGAGGTAGAAAAGGTAGCATTTATTTACAGATTTGCATGTGTTGTATGTATAGGGATGGTGGAGAGTAAGAAAAAAAAGGTCTCAAAAATAATCTCTACACAAATGGTAGCATCTTTTTTCTGAAATGGGAAAGGCAAGATACGAATAAGGTTTAGGTGGGAAGGTTTTAATTCCAGAGGTTCATTTTGAACATGTATGTCTAACATACACTTTTCATCCATAGCACTGATTATGTTTTGTAATTATACATTTAATTGTGTAATTATTTGCTTATTATAGAGTACAAAGTTCCTCAAGGCAGGGCATGCCCATTTTGTCAATTTTGTGTGTTGCATTTGAGTCCTGCATACCCAGCACAGCGCAATCATTCAGGGAGGCTCTACTGAACAAATGACATGTAAGTGTTGGTATTAATGAATACTTGAATGAATATTAGTGACTGACTTTCTTTGGGTGATCATCTTTTTTAAAGGAAATCAAGTTTTAAAGGAAGAGGATTTCCATTCCCATGATGGCAAGCCAAGAACAATGAGATGTCTATACAGAACCATGAAACTAGGCTCATTCACTATTAATCACTTATGTCTATCTACACACCAGCCTTCTAGAGCAATGGTTCTCAACCTTCAGTACACATTAGATTTACTTGGAGGTTTTATTAATACAGGGATTGCTGAACCCCAATCTCAGAGTTTCTGATTCAGTAGGCTGGAGATGAGGTCTGAGAATTTGCATTTCTAACACCTTCCCAGGTGATACTGGTCCAGGGAAAATCAGTTCTCTCGCGTGCAAAGGTTCTCAACCTGGATTTCATGGATACCTGGAAGAAGTCTACAAATGGGCTGTAAGGTATGCATCCCTTGAAAGATATATGCAATCTTTTAATGTATATACTATGTGCATTTTTCTGGTAATAGATTCTCAAAGCCCTTCAAAATGTAATTAAAGTTTAGAGTAGTGGTACTCAATTATGGATATATGAGTATATATTAGAACTCCCTGAAGTCTTGTTTCCTCCATTCAATTGCTGTGTGACTTTGGGCAAAATACTTAACCTCTCTGTGTGCCAAATTTTTCATTTATAAAATGGGGATAATATCTATAGTGGTACCTACTTCACAGGCTCGTTATGAGATTCAAATAAGTTACTATTTGTATATCATTTAAAGCAGTACCTAATAAATGTTAACTAGGTGGTGCCTAATAAGATTAAAAAGTTGAGAGAGTTTTTAAAAACTCTAGGCACCAACCCTCGTGATTCTAATGTACAACCAAGGTTGAAAACCACTGTTCTGTAATGAAGAGAGAGCAAGAGATAGATGAATGCTTTTCCTGAGAGTGTTGGGTTAATTTCCTCTCAGTGAACCAAACTTCCCTTCCTAGAGGAGCCTAGGTAGGAAGCTAGAAAGGGCTAACAAGAGCCATAACATCCTATGAATGAATTTATCTTCATAAAATCTCGAGTTCGTTTATGCTGATCTTTCTTGTGGTAGAAGAAGGGGCTGAGGGAAAGGAATGGAAGGAAGAAATTTGGTTTTATCCATGGTGATTGTTACTTTTGCTTAAAATCAACACAAACAATAAAAGCCTGTCCTCATATAAGGATATGCTAATATAAATAATCGGTCAGAGAGGCAAATCCTAAGTATGCTACAACCAGCCTTCAAGATGATATCAGTGATCTTTGCCTCTTGGAGTCATGCCCTCTGCTACCCTCATTATAGCCTACTCTGGTACATTCACTTCTATTAAAGAAACACAATGTACTTTGCCACCTGGGAAGCAGATCCTCTAGCCTTTCAAAATTTCAGCAACTGCAGCCCTGGTTGACATCTTAACTGTCATCTCAGGAGAAACCCCAACTCAGAAACTGCTATCCACAGAAATACGATATATTCATTTACATTTTAATTCATGAGGTTTTTGGGGATCATTTCTTACACAGTGATAGACAGCTAATGCACTACAACCCTAAATATTATGTTTTTTTTAGAGACCTGAGTTGACTATTGGCTATTTTGGTGCTACTGCAGGTGATGTGCTAATTTTATTCTTTCCTAACCCTTTAAGTCCACCTAGGACATAAAGAAGTGATTAGCTAGTAACGTGGCCATGCTCTGTGAAGGAGAGAGAAAGAGAACCCAGTATCCTTGCTCTGTATTTTTTTTAATGAGTGACATCCAGAGAGAAAAAAAAAAAGTCCTAATACTCTTGAGCTCTACCAGGCTCAACAGTTAGAGGCCAGCTATGCTCATGACAAGAGAAACCCTGAACTGAGCCAACAAAGAATTTAAATTCTAATTCAATCTTAAAAGGAAAATGGGAGAAAACTCTGTTTCTTAGGAGCACAGATGACCATGTTGCCTGTCTGCACCCTTGAATTGTCAGTGTCCACTGCTGTTCTTTATTTCAAAACCAAGTAAACAACAGAATTATGGGAGGTATAGCTACAACTTTTTGTTAGAACCTAAGTTTGGGGAAAGAGAAAATGACCAAAAGGCCTTTTATGCACTACTTATATATTAGCCATGTAACAATTTAAAATATCTGAATAGGTAATGCTCCATCTCTTGGTTTTAATTTTTAACCAGGTCACTGGGCTTTTAAGAAAATCATATCCATTTACCTGAGATTTTGCTAAAATTCATCACTGTGGGAGACAGCATTAAAAACCAGTGAACTTAATTTAAGAACACACATGGGGTGTGTTTGACAAATGGACTGGCTTATACTGCAGGTGAGACCACATCCACAGTTTAAATTAGCTGAGGCCTGTTTTTGCCAGGTGATTACTTTTTGAGTTGGAGATCTGGCGACTCAGAGAAAGTGACTGATCGTTAATTATGTCCTACTCCGAAACACTCATTTCTATCAAAGGAACACAGTGTGTTACTCAGGTCAGCATATTTTAATTATCTTTTATCAAAATAGATTATATGGTGAGCTAGTACGCAGTTAAAAGTTAAGATTGAGTAATAGCTTTTACAAACACCCCTAAATGCCTATTTTTCTTTTCTGTTTTTTAGAAGCCAAATATTTTAGTCAGTGTACAAAGGCCAGGAATCGGAAAAAGAAAGGCATTTATGGCTGGATTTTTTCTGGACAGCCCTTGTATTCCAGATTAATGTCACACACAACTTAACCACTTTGTCCACTCCAGAAATACAAAACAGGTAGTTTCAGCTTAATTATGGGGGTTGGAGGAGGGAACTGCCAGAAAGGAAGAAACCTGGGGATGCATTTAGCTTTCCAGTAAATGTGAAAGGGGCTCCTTGCTTCCCATTTAGGCCATTTGAATTAACACTGCGGCCTTTCCTTCAGAGTAAAGATGAAAGGAGGCAAGAATCCCCTAAATGCCCGAGAAATGCCATGTTTACAAAGCAGTGGGTAATGAGCTTCATCTTAGTTTCCGTTTTATTTCCTTTCATGTTTGTGCCCACTGGCCACTTCCAGCTCGCCAGTGTCAGCAAGATTTATTTACCATCCCCGCCCCTCTAATTTTTAATTTTAATTCCTTTTCTTCCTTACTTTGATCTTTGATTTTGTGGAAAGGGATAACCACGATGTCCCAAAAGGTGTATGCAATCTGCTGGAAAGCCCTGAGGGTACCGGGAGTTCCTGAGTGTGATGAAAAGG